>VDFB02270651.1:719758418-719842482 GCA_007258455.2 Sequoia sempervirens
TGCCTTGGCATCAATTTCTTTCTATTTGGTAAGTTCCTCAGTTTGTGCCTTGGCATCTACTTCTCTCTTGGAATCTTCAAATAACTTCCATTGATCCTCCTTAGTCAAAACATACTCTTCCTCAACACTTCCAACATTCTCTATAGAAACAACTTTGGGAGGCTCATCATCTAACTATGTAGCCTTTGAATTAGAATTGATATCATGGACGTCAACCTCATGCTCTTTACCTTTTAAAGATTCAACCTCCTTATGAAAGCTTCCAGTGGGAATCTCCTCAATATTTTTCTCTGTAAGGGGAGGTTGAATTGAGGTTTTACCTCCTACAACTGTCGAAGCTCCAGGTTGAGATGATGTCTCTTCTCTAGCTATTGAGGTCCTGGGGAGATATGAGGTTTCTTCTGCAATAATTGAGGTTCATTCACCTTGTGATTCAGGGATGTCCTGATCTGGTACTACTAGAGGAGGGCTCCTCCCTAGAGTTAGGAGGGAGAAACTCCAATGTCTCTTTAGGAGCTATCCTCCTCTTCATTCTTTTGTACCCTTTGGTACCTGTAGCTTTCCCCTTCTTAGAAGTTTGAGCCTCTGGCTCCTTGATCCTCATCACCTCCCAATGGATACTTTGATTCATCACTACCCTTGAAATTTTCTCAATATCAATGGACTCTTCCTCATCCTAGTTTGCTGGATCCAAGTCCATGGTGCCTATGTTTTCAGCATCATACTGAGGATCTAACATTACACCATCATTTGATAATGTATCAGGAATATCTTCCTTCACCCCATACTCAATCATTAATGGGATGGGCAACCTTTCATAGTTCCTACTTCTGACATCATATTCATCTTGTAGATAATTCCAAAAACCTTAGCAAATTGAAATGCTTCTCAAAGACAATAGGGAGAAAAACATTGATCTTATGTTTGGTCCATCAAAATTCTTTTGAGTTGTATATAAACCTAATTTCAAATAAATCAATTCATCACAAATTTCCTTAGCAGCCACATTATGTGTGCAACTATACTCTCCTAAATTCATGGAAAATTTATGGCAAATAGTCTTATGGTTGCCAGGAAATTTAAGATTGACTCCTCTAGCCTGATAGATGAATTACATACATACAATTCTATTCCTACAACATCTTGGAAGTAGATGAGGATGGCCATCAAAACTGGCCAACCTAAAGTAATTAAACTTGGGGTATTGAATGTACCAATGTCCCCATTTTGCAATGAACGCCATGGCTTCCCTACTTAATCTATACCCTAAATCACCTGTCAACCGGTTAATAATAACATACAAGAATGCATCATTAACTCTCCTATAGTGCAACTTTGATGTTTACAAAGTTAGTTGATCATAATGATCCCACAATTTCTTCTATCCAAGGTCTTCTCCCAATACTCCAATTGCATTCAAACCAGAGAAAATGCCCCTCCTTGTAGCTACATACACTACATAAGAAGTAATGAAGAAATTTTTTGTTTTCTCCACTTTAAGCATCTGATTATGTAGGTTCTCTGGAAAAATCATTGGCCAATCAAATTACTACTCTCCATCCAAAATGGTTTGAATTAATAGAAACATCCATTCCTTAAAGTGTGAAGAATCTCTCTTTTCGAACACCCTAGAAAGCATCATGATTATGTCACCAATCTCCTTACTAAAATCTGCTCTCTTTGGATGATTAGGAAGCTTAGTCAAGGATTTATTTTCCACCCTCATCCATTTCTTGTTCATGTGGCTCTTATTACCTTCCTTGTGGTTGCTATAAAATTGTAATGCCTCTACTTCATTAAGTTGTTTGGAGTTATGGGGTGTAGGTGCATCAAACATGAACCTCATCATATGTGGAGTGAGATCAATGATAATATTCCCTTGCTCATCCACACATTTCCTGGTTGTTGGGTTCTAAGCTCCTACTATAGTAAGTATGAGCTCTGGACATTGAACTAATAGAGGAAAGAGGGCAACATGTGCCAATCCAGATTGAACAATTCTTTCTTTTCTCCATGTCGCATTCATTGTGAAAGTTTCTTCAACCAAATCCTCATAGTTGAATGGCCCTAAGCTTGTATCAGTGATATCAGCCAGTTAGAATCCACCTTGCTAGTTGTAAGAGTGGGACTCTTATGTTTGTACCTCAAGGTGTAAGGGAGCTGCTCCACCTTTATCTTCTTAGGATTTGTTGGCCTTGAAATATTTGCATCCTGGCTTCCTCTTTGAGAAGCTTCTTCGGATGCTCTTGGTATTTTTCACTCCTGCAAAACAGTCCTATAGTAGTTCAACAAAAACCCAGAAACCATTACATTGATATTACCTTTCATATCATCCTCTATTCATCCAAGGAAACTCTACATACTTAGTCAAATTTTTCACTTACTGGAAGTGGAGTCAAAAGAGAAACAAGAACTCAAAGCCTTTTAACATAGGTGTGATCAAGATCGAAACCAGGATGAAACCGGAACTGGGATCATAATATAAAATAAACCAAGAACCAACTAATGGTTCCAACTTTGTTTCCCACTCTAGTTCCTCTTTTTCCAAAAGAATAAGGTTGTAGACTAGAATCAACATTCATCAGAAGTGAGATCATTTTATGAATTGATTCTTATGCAAAAACTCATGGGATGAATTCATTCTTGGATCTACTCCTACCAGTTTATTATTCAAATGAAGCACATTTAAGCACATGGTCACACTGACTTCATACTTAGGTCACATGAAACCATAAGTAAACTTTAAATAAGGGGTTCAACCTCACCCTTAATAGGACAAAACCAAATTTGAGATTTTTAGGGCACGGTATTGTAAAGGTCAGTACACATACCATAGTTTGTGTGACTTGTCAATTCAAAAAATTAGGGCATTAAGAACTTGACATGAAAAGCATTGAATCAACACAAGAATAGGATCAAAGGGGCCATTAAATTGATTCAAACACTTTTAAAGCATAGAAGACCCCTCAAAATGAAACCCTAGTTAAAACTATGGCACGATAGAATGGACACGCCACCAAAATGAAGAAAGTGACAACATAATGAAAAAACAAACGAGAAAGGATGAAAGAGAAAAAAAAATAATGGCAGGAAAAAAAACCAAACCAGAAAGAACAAGCGAAACACAAATAAAAATATAGGAAGATTTATGAGAGAAAGTCCCTCGAACAAGAGAACACAACAAATGATAGAAAAGGAAAACACAAATGGAATGGGAAAGCCACCTACCTCAAAACACCACTTAGAAAGGTTGAAACTTTGACAAGAATCCACTCACCAACACGTTCCCACAACCAAATCATGCTCCTCTCAAATTTACTCAGGCTTTGGTTCACTAAAAAAACTTAGGTAATAAAGATAATAAGCTAATTAACCTTGATTAAAGTTTAAAATCCTTTTCATGCATGTGAGTAGGTTGTAATTAATGCAATAAATGTGGCTGGTTGGGCACGGAACCAAAAAAATAAATGAGTATTCAACCAATCTATAAATCGAAGGTAGGGTGGACGCGGAAGTAGAGTCGAAAAAAACAAGAATCTCTACCCAAGTCTCTTATCTAATTTTGAATCCGGTTCTGGTCTCATAGTAGGGAAAAGACAACAAAGGGAAATGGAGGTAGAATTAAAACCAAAACCAGACCTAGAACTTTTACGAAGTTCTAAGTTTGGTGCCGATTTCAGCTCCGTTCCTGACAAAGGAACAAACATAGACACAAGGACAATGACAAAATAAATGACAAGAGGTAGGACCAGAATGAAAACCGGACCCGAACAAGACACCAAACGAGGATAAAAACATAAAGAAAATGAGCGGGAGCAGGATTGAAACCAAAACTGGACCCAAAATTTTTACAAAGTTCCAAGTTCGATTCCATTTTTTATTCCGCTTTTGTCAGAGCAAAAAAAAACACAAGCAAACAAAAGACAACTCAAGGGAGAAATGGAACCAAAAGTGCAAGGAAAACCAAAAAGATAAAGAAAAACAACAAGGCAAGGGCGAGGCCTGGACCAGAATTGAACCCAAACTTGGAACCTTCACAAAGTTCTAAGTCTAGTTTACATTCTGATTTTTCTTCCGCCATACCAAAAAGAAATAAGGATTTAGGAGGAAACAGAACAACTCCTAAGACCCAAACAAAAACCCCAAGGACAAAAAGAAAAAATCAAGGGGGGGCCATTTTGATCAAAAACAAAATGGGGTGGTTATGAAAGGCATAACAAGTTCCTTGAAGAAGCTTAATAGCTTGAGGTATATTTAGGATGACATAGTCAGTGGCCACTAGTAGAATTTGGCAAATAAATGACTATGTGACTAAAAAATTTAGTCATGACAACTAAAAATGATTAAATTCTAGTCATTTTTTGCTACACAACTATAAATGACTAAATAATTAACTAATTTGATCATCAAGTAAATAATTAGTCATTTATTTAGTCACACAAATAATTTGGTCTTGCAATCATATCAGATAACATATACTTCTACCAATGCTTCATTAAAAGTTACCATACAATAATACATATACATTATCAATTATTTCAATCCATTTGAATAGATCATTTAAGGAATCAAGAATCAATAATGCTATTCCCATAGTCCACCATGATGGGGTCAGAGAGGAATCATGTTAGGGAGCCCTAACTTCAACACATACTCTCTAACATATTAACATACATATAGTTTTCTATCTGCACAATCCTTGAACCTCCTTTAGGTGCAAGTGTTAGTATATATTCCTCTCTCTCTATATAGAATTTTCTCCCCCTCTATCTTTATTTCCTTTTCCTAATCTCTCCAAAGATCAATTAAACTATCATATTTTTAATATATTAATTTAATTTGTTCTATATAAGAATATATTAATTATTAATGATTAGTTATAATAATTCTATATTTATATTTAATAATTTTTATTATAGAATACAATATATAATAATAATATAACCTATTTATACTATTAAATATCATAATAAATATAATTATATTAAATATATATAATCTATTAATTATATTTTGTATTGTATTTATATATTATTTTTTCTATTATATAAAAAATATTTGGAAAATAAATGATATTTTATTGTAAAACATTATAAAAATGTAGTTTTATCCTTTAATGGCCTTTTTTATCAAATCCATGTGAAGTTGAGAAAGTGATAAATTTTTATTTTTATTTTTTTCAAGAAAGGAGGGAAACTTTCGTGGGTTTCCATGTATGCAAGGAGTTATCTCTTTGTTTTTTTTTTTTTGCAAAAGGACTAAAATAACATAGGCTCATGAGGAAATTTTCAGTTTTTGAGAATAAAACCTAGGTTACTTGTTTCTTTTACCATTCCAATGGATGCCTTCTCTATTGTTTGCTACTTTGAAGAGGAAGGTTGCAATGTTTTTGGGTAGTTTTCTGAGTTTCATTTAGTTAAGATCATGGGGTAGCTTCATGGCAATGTTTCTAAGCATATTCAATCTCCATTTTCATGGTTGGTTGTTTCCTTTGCTTCTTTTCTATATTTTTCTATCTTCTTGGGGTTGATTTTTTTCATTTATGAGTTGTAGAAGGAAAATAAGGGAGTGTTCTTTCTTCATGTGCTTGCATATCAATGTATTATTTTTCTATTTGAAGGCTCTTTCCCTTATTCCCATGGGTTAGGGTTTTATTTTGTGTTTGATATGCATTTTCAATTTGAAATGCTACTTTTTAGAGAATTTTTTTATGCATTATGGAGGAAAAATTATGCAATAGAAGTTTTCATATTCAAAACCCTTGCAATCTAGCCTTTGGATAGTGTTTCAAATCATTATGCTTTGGGATCTAGGGTTTCAAGAGTGTAAAAGAGATACAATGGTTTTGTTTTAGGGATATTGGCTTGTTGCATTTCCATTAAATCCATTTTGTTAGGTTTATTAAGTAGGAAATAGTCATAAAAATGGATATCAATCTAATTGTGCACCAAAATGAGGATCTAGTCTATTTGACAAGGAATGTGAATCAAGTCACTATGAGGGCTAGTGATTTTGTAGTGGTTGTGTGCATTAATGAGGTTATTTCATTTGAGAATATAGATGTGAATGTCATTGTGAAGTTTGATGATATCCAAGTGACAATAACCATTCAAATTTTAAATGATCTTTAGGTGATTCCACAATAGTGGTTTACAATTTTTGGCCAAACTAGACACTGTAATAATTTTTTTAACTAAATATTCACTTTTGGGCAACTATAACTGCTAAACCGTGAGGAATTTGAAGATGATGCAAACTAGAGTTTTGTGAATTTTTTTCTTTACATTCTAAATATATTTTTTTCAAAATTTTTGGAATGAAATTTCACTTCTTTTTCCATCTCCCTCAAAAACTAGTTTTTTTTTTTCAGAAAACAACATTTTAAAAAAGTGATGCTCACTGTATAACATAACTTTTTCCATGAAGGGTAAAATTATAATTTTTCAATTTATATTTTTAACTCGATATCTAGTGCTTCCACTTGTTAGATAGTTTCTTATTGAATATTTTTTCTTTAATCAAGTTTTGAAGTCAAACCAATTACAATTCAGACATAGCGTATAACACGTAACTTTTTTTGTATGTATCAAATTTCAATTTTATTTTTGTTGGATCAAGGACTTAAATATCTGGTGCACGCATATTTTTCAATTTTTTTGATAATCTGCTATTTTTCACATGTGTAGAACAAAGAGCTTGATTTTCAGTGAAAAACGTACATTGAAAAGAAATAAAAAATAAATATAATAATTAAATTAAATTTATTTAAAATTATACTTTTTTGAAAGCTTATAATAAGGACTACATACTTACAAAAAAATAAATTAAACAAATTCATTTGATCCTCCAAAAGGCAAATCAAAAGTGGTTTTTTATCAGCATTTGGATAGGTGTAAAGGAGACTCCATTATAGGTATGGTTTAAAACTAGCAGGGTTCTATCCAAGGGGGTTTGATCTAAGGTAGTTTGATCAAACCCTCTTCAATTGGAATTCTTTAAATGGAACTTTTTAAGGCTTAAATCATTATATTTTCTAAAAATATGTGATTTCAGCAAAAATCAGAATCTCCCAGAAATTGTAAACCACTATTGTGACAACACCCCTTTCACTTCCATGAGGACAAGATACAGTTACTTTACACTAATGATGGAAGGCTTTCATCATATTAAGTATGAGGATGTTATAAAAAGGATGCATGATGATAATCATTTCAAGGGTTTAATGTATGAAAAGAGTGATAAAATATCCTTCAAGGAGATTAAAGGCAATGAAGATGGGTATCCTTGGAGTCCCCTTATGCATTCAAACCCTTAACAATGTATTAAGGAATTCCTTGATTCATAGCTAGTAAGAATATGGGATTAAGATATCATTCTAAGGGTAAAAGGGCAGTGACAAATATCCCATTAGAAGGTATGCTCAGAATAGGTAGTTACTTAAGGGTTATGACACTGAAAGGATGGTATTGATAGTAACTATGTAAAGGTTCAATGTATTGGGACAATCAAATATCAAGGATGACAAAGTACAATGCAGACAACAGTGAGAGTCTTGAAGGCGGTTGACAATGAGAAGCAAGTAGACAAAATTTCATTGCTTTGGAAGTAGTATTCACACCTATATCCATTAGAGTAACTATTTCCTCATTTTTCACTCCTCAATGATCCCTATGATGACTTCATACCAATGATACCACAATTTGTTATATATTTCATATTACCAAAAGACTTTGATTTTGTTTTCTAACAAAAAACATGTCACTATACTTCATTATTTGGTTTCATTTCACCATGCTTCAATAGGGAAATAAAACCACTTTCAACTTGTATTGTCATTTTCATCTCATTTTCATTATAACCCTACTAATATCACAACATTGTGATAGCATATTAACACTTCCTTCTAAAACACAAACTTGTACCTATCAAAGATAGCATTATGATTGTTTTTTTCTATTCACTATTTCTTCATGAATTTAATATATGCATAAGCTTCCTAAAGTAGGGATTCTAGATGCAAACGTTATAAATATTTGGACAAGGTTTTAAGGTGTCCTCCTTAATGTTGTTTCAGGTCTTTCATCCATCACATACCTCATGTGAATGGTATGCTCCTTCTTGACAACAAAAGCTTTACCCTCAAAACTTGGAAAATCAAATATGTGATTACCACTATAATCTATGTCATTGTGACCTATGTGTACAATGATTCTCTTAACCACTTGATTTGTCATTAGTTGCAACTCAAACCTCATAAATTCTTTGTTCTTTTATCACTGTTAATCTTGCATGCATACTTCATAAAAACTGCAAATACCGCACATAAAATACTCATCCAACTACTATCTCTATCATTTTATTTTATGTTCTCTATAACCAGTGCCCATGGAATTTTATGTGTTCTATTTGATATTGAAAACTAGTTCTAAGAACTCTAGTACATGTTTCCACCATTTTCATAGTCCATTATTTGTAAGGAGGTCACTATTTTCATTGTCCTACACCTTTATTTGTATTATTTAATGGTCACACCATGATGATAAATATAAAATTGAGGTCACAACCCATAAACACTATGTCTACACCCTATTACCTCTCATCTAGTTTATTTCCTCATATGCTCTACTACATCCATCTGAATAAAGAACAAGATCCATCTCCAAAGAACCTTTGGTTTCCCTAAAAAGAGTTCATCAAGTTTTAAACCATTCCACTAAAGGACTACACCATACATGATTGCCAAGGTGACCTTATCATTCTCTAATTCTTGATAGTATAAAACCCCTTGACTTGATCCTCATTTCTTCCTAGATTACCCAAGCCTAACAAGATGACACAGTCCTCTACCTTTTGAATGACAATATCAAGTGACTCCATTCCTACCTTTAAGGAAGTGAAGGTACATTCAAGGTATGGGTTTCTATCAACATTTGAACATCATGGATGTTTACATCATCATTCAAAATCATTTTCATATTACTGTTCTTCATGACCTCATACACCACAAGATCTAAAGGAAACCTCAAAATGAACCAAGCACTCTCAAACAAAATTATGAAACTCTAGCCCAAGTATGGAAAAGAAAAAACTTCAAAACAACTATATCCTCATGCCTTGATTTGAAATGGTGCCTGGATATGTGTACTGGTACACTACTATCTCTAGGTGACTATTGCCAATATTTATTATCTTTGTAAGTTATGATTTAATGTTATCACAAAACTAAATGGTAAAACCTAGATGTATACTATTATTTGTTGGACATAATTTTTTATTGCCTTGAGTTTTTTTAACACCTTTTTGTACCTTCGAGTGTCTTCCTTGAAGAAATTTTATTCTTTGTTATTAAGTATAATAGGAAAAGTGACATATCACTTCATGTTGAAGCAAACGAGTTTGAAGATTTGACTTGCATATTTAAAGTTGTATACCAAATTTAATATTAATGGGTTTGATTATATTATGTTGTCTGTAACCTAAATTGGTTGCAAGGCAAGGCACTTATAGTTTGATCTGATGCATAGTTTTGTAGTGGTAACAACTAGTATTATATCCTCAAATGTTGTATTATTAACAATACACATGAATATCTTTATTTATTTTCATCTTGTCTCCTTCATTTGGAAAGCACAATTTTAATTGCTTGGTTTAAGGGTTTTTTGCACAACTTTATGAACATGAATGAAATTATACTCTTATGGACTATAATTATATGATTTTATATCAATACCATGAAATTAGTTCTTACAGAGTAAAAAATCCATCCAATTTCATTCAAATTAGTTGTATGTATGAGAGAAGGATAATGTGACAAATCTACAAATGAGAACCTTAAAAAGAAATGCATTTTATATCATTAAAAACATTTTTTGATCTATTTGCACTGTGACAAATTATTGTGCATATTGTTTTATGTAAATTTAATAATTCTATGGTTCCAGTTATTCTACGAAGATTCTTAAAAGTGTTTTATTAAGATTTTTTGATTTCAAGATCATTATGGAAAAATTGAGCTATGCTAAAAATATCTAGATATCTAGGATCTGCAATTCAAGCAAGGCTCAATATTGTCAATTGATAAATAATTATTTGTGCCCTAAACTCAATATTAAAAACATGTTCACATGTATGTTGTGGCAACATTTCTTAAATATAAAATATATTAAGGTTTATGTGCAAGATGTTCAAGGAACCAGTAAATAAGTGCCCCATAGCTTTTTCATAGCCTCAAAATAGTTGAAAACACATTTTTTTGTACATCTAGCTTTTTGTTGGCCATTTTGTGGGTTAGGAATTTTGGTTAATTTTCTTTTTTTTTTTTTAATTGGAAAATCCACTAACATAGATATGCATTGTATCTCAAGGTGATGAATGAAATAAAATGGTTAAAATAGAATATTCTTCAAAACTTAAAGATGAATGCACTAATAAGGTGTTTAGCCTCTAGTCAATTCTTTATGTTTACTCTATTTATCGAAGGACATTTATTACTTATAATTTTTTAGCTGCCACTATTCATAACTCCTTGCTTGTTATATTTGTCTTAGGAACACAAGAATTGCGCATAATTTCCCAAATTTTATTATGTTTTTTTCCAGGTAAGCATTAGCAATAATGTATACTACTAGGAGGAAAATTCAAAAGGAAAAGGGTACAAATCTTGATGACTTTGAGGATTTTGTGCCTTAGGTGAGGATAAAATCTTGTCATGCATACTTATCTTTGATGCAATATGTATTAGGTTTCTTTCAAGTTGTTGTAACTAACCTTCACGCTATACTACAGGCCTTATTTGACTTGGAGAACACTAATCAGGAGTTGATGAGTGAACTCAAATATTTGTATATAATCTCTTCCAAGTAAGATTCTTTTCTATCAATAGTTGGATTCCCATATGTTATTTGTGACTTGTGATGAATCAAATCTTTACTGCTGTCCAAAACTCACATGCATGGATGGTTATTAGCATGTATTGTAGTTTTACTTAGATGATTTCACTCCTAGAATAATATTTAAGTAGAGTTTAAAAAGTCTTAGATTCTAATTGTCAGTTTTAAAATCTTTTGGTTTTGCATAGACAAGCTGATATATCTGGCAACCATAAGGCAATTGTTGCTTATTTTACATACCACTTGAGGAAGGCTTTCTAAAATATTCATGTGAGGCTTGTGCGAGAGCTAGAAAAGAAGTTAATTCGAAAGGTTAACATCTTAACAAGTTTTCTATGTGTTTTCTTTTTCAAATTTTGTTTCTTGCTCCCTCTTATTATTTTGCAATAATATGTGGTAACCAATTATTGATAAAAAAACATGATGTTGTTATGATTGCACAAAGAGAATATTGAGGCCACTAAAGAAAGGCTCAACTATAGTTTGTCCCCCATAGTCAAACATTGACTACTGTCCATGAGGCCACCTTGGAAGATGTTGTCTATCCTGTAAAGATTTTTTCAAGAAAGTTAGATATCGTGTTGATGGCTCCAAGATAATGAAGGTAAGATGATTGGTGATAAAGAAACCTATATGTCTATTTCTTTGGACTTGTTCTAGGCTATATTTTTTCATCTTAAAATTTGCCTAGCTGAGTGATTTCCCATTTTTTTAGGTCTATATGACACATAATAAAAGTTGGAAACATTTACTATAGTTTACAAACAATTTTGTGGGAAGGATGTTGTTTTTGAGTACCCTTTTTCAGAGGCTAGTTAAATTATACCTTTAAATTATTCTCTCCTTTGTTGGATGGTATTTAATTGATGTTGATATTATTTTCTTGATTAGGGTATGGATCAAAATATTTTTTGGTTGGTATTAGAATTTTTTTTTATCAAACATTTAATACTATGAAGTATCAATGATTCTTGTTGAATTCTTCTTACTGTCCTATTCTCTTCAGATGAGTTAATTTTTTTTTAGCTAAACAAAGCCTTGCTATACACATAAATGAATTTGAGAAGAATTTTTCACTTATTCACATTTGTATCATTGCTTTATATGGTGAATGGAAAACAGAAGTTAAATCTTGGGGATATGGTTGAGAAATTCACTAGTACTAAAAACTATTTCAGGCCTATGTTGAACACTCTATTTAAGGTGCACACATGAGTTTACATAATTTACATTATGGAGATGGAAATGGAGGTGACCGTTGGAGTGTTCATTGGAGAGAAGTCTGGAGAGAAGGTTGGTTCAGTTGCAAGCTTGAGCAATTTGAATTCGGATTCTGGCACGGGGTTTTTGGATGCATGGTAGTTTGGGAAGAATATGGAGCAAGGAATTTTAAACTCATCTGGGGAGAAGGAAGAATCATGTGGCATTGATTTTGTCCTGGATGTCGATTCTAGGAATAATGGTTCTTCGGGAAAGGATTTGGTCAAAGGTGTTGTTTTGGAGGAAAAGTGTGCGAAAGAGTTAGTCAAGGTCTCTTGTGGCAGTTTTCCCTCGAAGGAGTCAGTGATTTCGGGTCATGTGGATATCCTGGTGCCTAGCTCTATTGGATGGGTCCCATCTGGGGATTCAGGTGCACCTTAGATTGGGGTGGCCCAAGTGGATATCAATTGAATGGATGCAAAGTCTTCTATTATGGGTCAACAGTGGTATGATCTTTTTGCTTCTAAGCTCAAGGGTAAGAGCATTGCTAAGGAGTCAGTGTCTTCTTCAAATGAGGAAGGGGTTTTCTTGTTCTCTATCCTAGACTCTATTGTGGAAAAGAATATTTCTATGATGGATTTCTTTCTAGTTGGAAAAGTTGTTGGTCCTATAATAAGTATTGAGGAGGTTCGTTCTTGGGTTCACAACAAATGGGCATTGAAAGGGTAGGTGAAGGTTGTTGTAATGGCTAAAGTGTTCTTTTCCTTTTCCTTCACATGCGATAAGGACTTGAAATTTGTTTTTGTGAAAGGTCCTTGGTCTTTTGGGAGGCTATCTATGGTTTTGCATATGTGGGAACTAAGGATGGATTTGTCAAAATGCATGGCTAATTTTGCACTGGTGTGGGTTAAACTTCCAAATCTACCGCTTGAATATTGGGATGGGTAAGTTTTTAAGGCAGTCACAAACTCCTTCGGTTGACTTGTTTCCATTTACGAAGCCACTAGGTTGAGGAGGCTTGTTGCGGCCAAATTTTTTGTTATGATTGACTAGGATGTGGTGCTTCCTAAGTATTTTCTCCTAAAATATAAGGTGGGTTCATGGAAACAACACATTATGTTTGAGAACCTTCTATTTTCTTGTTTCAAGTATAAAAAAATAAGTCACTGGGCTAAAGATTGCCCTACCTCTAGGGCCCCTTCTAAGGCAGTCAAGTAGACTAAAGTATAGAAGAGTAAGGAGCCGAAAGGGGTCCAAGGGGATTTAGAGGTTGGAAATGGGATGGATGGTAAGGTAAATGTTGAGAAATGTGATTTCCCTCTTGATGAGGTTGGTAAGGATGTGGATGGTCCAAAGGATGCTACTTTTGACCAGTCCTTTAACTAGGATGTGGTCCATATATCTGAGATTGTTCTTTCTCCAAAAAGACCTGTGGAGGAGGTGAAGAGTTAGGAGGCTATTGAAAATTAGGAAGTCGACTATGTTTCTAAGATAGTTTTTTCTCCGAAAAGGCCTATGGAGGAGATGAATATTTTGGTGTCACCCTCTTTGGGTTTGGGTCCATCAAATGGTATTAATATTCTGGAAGCAGTGAACTTTGTGTGTTTTGATGAGGAGTGCCATACCCAGGTGCATGGTTGGAAGAAGAAATCTTCTTCTTCCCCACCCCCTCAGCCATTTAGAGGTGTCCTTACTAGAAGACAAAAAGTGGATTGTTGGTCAGATTTTAAGGGCTCGGGTAGACCTTCCTCATAGAAGAGCAGGGAGAGGGAGGTCAAGTGGGATATTATGGATGGGGTCCAGAAAACCTTCTTTGATATGTTCTCTAAGAGCACTCCCCTCTCTAAAAAAATGAAAGTCATCTCTTGGAATATCAGGGGGATGAACAACCTGCATAAACAGGACCTCCTGAAAAATATTGTTTGGGACCATAAGTCAGACATTTTGTTGATCCAGGAAATAAGATGCAGATTGACAAGTTGGAAACCTTAAAGAGTTTTTAAGGACTGTGGGTTCCATGAAGTGAGTTCTAATGGAGCCTCGGGTGGAGTGGCCACCTTTTGGAATGCTAAGCTATTGAAAGGAACCCAAGTTGTTGGTTTCAACCACATTGAGACTAAGTTTATTGGGCTCGGGGATTCTTATTCTTGGGTCATATCTAATGTTTATGCCCCCAATTTAAAAAGAAATAGGAAGAAGCTTTGGGATGATCTTGGTAGTATTAGGATGAATTTTTTTGGATTTTCCCTAGTTGGTTATGGGCGACTTCAATACTTTGTTATATCATGATGAGAAAATGGGAGGCTCTCAGGCTGACCCTGAGAGTAGATTTGACCTTAGAACTTTCATGGATGATAATTCTCTGCTTGATGTTAAGCTATCTACAACCAAATTCACTTGGTCAAATAGACATGTGGGAGTGGATAATATTCAAGTTAGGCTAGAAAAGGTTCTGATTTCTACACCCTGGCTTGTGGACTTTGCTTGTTCATTGTCCTCTATTACGCTTTGTGGGTCAGATCACTTCCCTCTTTCTTTTGTTGCACATAAGCTTGGAAGGAAGAAATATTTTTCATTCAGATTTGTAGCTATGTGGCTTAGGGATCCTCACTTTTTGAAGTGCATTGAAATATGGTGGCAAGTTAGTGTGGATGGTAGTGCAATGTTTAGAGTTGCAAAGAAGCTGAAGTTTGTCAAAAAAAACCTAAGGAAGTGGAATAGGGAGTTGTTTGGCCATATTTTTGAATCTAAAATCTCTATCCTTAAAAATATGGATGATGTTTAGCTTTCTATTCAGTTGAAGGGGTTATCGAAGGATATTTAGATTCAGGAAGATGGTATTTTGGCTCAATTGCATGATGTTATTGCCAAGGAGGAAGATTTCTGGAGACAAAGGTCCAGACCTATTTGGCTTAAATCAGGGGACAAAAATTCAAATTTTTTTCACCTCACTACCCTGAGGCATAAGGCTTCTAACATAATTTCTTCTATCTATCAAGATGGGTCACTATTAGAAGTTGAGGAGGATATTTGGCGTGTGATGGCCAGGTTTTTTTAAGACCTCCTGAAGGATGACCTATTTTTGGATCAAGGAAGTGTGGATGCAGCCTTAGAAGGATTTGACTGCTATTCCCTCTACCTCAAAAGTCAAGGAAGTGGTGTTTTCTTTTGAAGGTAACAAGGCTCCTGGCCCTGATGGGTTTCCCTTCTTATTTTTTTAGTCATGCTAGGAGATTGTCTCTAAGGATGTGATAAATTCTACTAAAGAGTTCTTTGGTTCTAGAAGTTTACTTAAGGAACTGAATGCTACCTTCATTTTCCTGATTCCTAAAAAGTTTGATGTTATGTCCTTTAGTGACTTTCATCCCATTAGCCTTTGTAACTCTATCTATAATTTTTTTTCCAAAGTTCTTGTGACTAGACTGCAGAAATGTTTACCACTTCTGATTTCTCATTAGCAAAGTGGCTTTTTTATGGGGTGGCAGATCCTTAACTCTATTATCATGGTTCATGAATTTTCCCATTCCATTTTTTTTCCAAAAATTTGGGGTTCTTTTTGAAAGTGGAATTACTTAAAGCCTATGATAGAATCAGCTAGAAATTCCTTCTAAGTGTGTTTGTTAGATTTGGATTTTGTAAGAAATTTATCCAGTTGGTTGAGAAACTCATCTCTTCTCCTGCATTTATGGTCTTGGTGAATAGTTCCCCTTCTCCTTTCTTTTGGAGCTCGCGTGGGCCGCGACAGGGTGACCCTTTATTGCCACTTTTTTTTATCTTGATGGTGGAGGCTCTGGGCCATAATATCACGAAGGCACTTCAAGCTAGTTTGCTAAGGAGTCTTTCACCTTCTTCAAGATGTATTCTGATTACTTACCAACAATTCATCGATGACACTATGTTGATGGGTGAGTCCTCTATCAAGGAATCAAGGGCAGTTAAGAAGCTATTGGATGACTATGAAAAGGCTTTGGGTTAGAAGATCAACCTTCCTAAGTGTCAGATTTTTTTCTTTAACACTTTGAAAGGTTTACAAATTAAGGTTGCTAGAATTTTGTCTTGCAACTGTGGTGATTTTCCCTCCTCTTATTTGGGTCTTCCATTGTGTGTTTCCAAGGTTCCAGACTCATTTTGGTTAGGTTTGTTGGAAAAATTCAGCAGGAAATTAGCTAGCTGGGAAGGTGCACTTCTCAATTAGGTAGGTAAAATCCAACTCATATTAGCCACTCTTCAAAAATATGCCTTTGTATGCTATGAGTCTTTTCAAAGTCCCTGTTAAGTTTGAAGGTAAAATGGATTAGATTATGAGAATATTTCTTTGGTCTGGGGTGGAATCAAAAGCCAAGATTCCTCTTGTTGCCTGGGATCTGGTTTACAAACCTAAGAAGTGGGGTGGACTGGAAATTAGAAATCTTAACTCTTTTAACAAGTCCCTTCTGGCCAAGAATATCTTGAGGCTTCTGAATGGGGATGTAGGGTGGGCCTATCTAGTGGGTAATAAGTACTTGTCTGGGCTGGATAGGCCTTGGGATATGCTCTCTGCTAATATGGTTTTTTCTAGATTGTTTTTTTGGAGGAATATTCTACTCTGCAGAGATGTTGTTGCTAAAGGTGTAAAGTGGTTGTTGGATGATGGTAAGTGTATTCTTTTTTGGGAAGACATTTGGTGTCAGAATTTTCCTTTGATCTCCCTTTATGGGCTCCCCATATTTCTCCTATTTGCAAACATTTTTTTGGTGTCATGGTGGCAGATTATTTTGTGGATGGGGCTTGGAAAAACTTTGATGCTTGGGACCCTTCCTTGAAGGTGCTTAAGGATTTCCTTGGATGTGTTTAGATCCCTATGTTTCCCAGACATGATAAATTTTTTTGAGCCTCTTGTCCAAGTGGCAACTTTTCAGTGGCCTCTACTTTTTTGAGTTCTATGGTGCCTCCTGATGCTTTTCCATTTTGGGGGAGACTTTGGAATAAGTATATAGTTCCTAAGGTTAATGTTTTCTACTGGCTAATAATGTAAGGTAAAGTTCTTATGATTGAAAATATTTGTAAGAGGGAATTTTCCATTCCCAATAGATGTGTTCTTTGTGAAGCTAATGGGGAGAATTCTTTTCATATCATCATTGAATGTGAGTACTCTTTTGCATTGTGGAGTAGATTCCTTACTCTCTTGGATGTGGGATGTATTTTTCTAGAATCTTTAGTTAAGTTTTTTGAGCAGTGGTCCTGCCCCTCTTACTCTCCTATGTTGCAAGCTCTTTGGGATCTTATGGCCCCACATATTTCTTGGGGACTTTGGAAAGAAAGAAATAATAGGATTTTTTAGGAATCTAAGCTTAAGGTTGATAGCCTTTTTATCAAGGTTTGTCAGGCTATTTTGGAGATTTTTTCTCTCATTAGAGTTGACTCTCTGAAGTGTGATTAAACTATGTGTCTTGTTGGCTATGACTTAAATGTTATTTCTAATTGGAGAATCTTCGATTCCTGTCATGCACCCTAGGGCTAGCACTATTGCAAGGAGAAATACCAAATGAAAACCTCCACTCCAGAAGGGTGGATTAAAATTAACTTTGATGGGGTGACAAAGGGAAATCCTAGGCTTGTAGGATGTGGGGGGGTGTTAAGAGATAGTTTTGGTAGACTTCTTAGCATGGTGGCACTCCCATTAGGTAACTAGACAAATCATCACATGAAAGTGGAGGCTACATTCATAAGTGTAAGTATGCCATTGGCAAAGGGTATTCAAAAATTTGGGTGGAAGGCGACTCAATGAATGTCATTAATTATTTGAATGGAGTGCATCCCTTGAGTTGGAATGTGAATTATCTAATCAAAGATACGGTAATTATGCTTCAAATGTGTGTTGAGATCTGTATATCTCAAGTTTATTGGGAAGGAAACTCTCTTTCCGATTTCTTCACCAATATGGTTGTCAACCTTAGCAAATTTTTCTCATGGGAGGAGGGATCTATCATTCCCAAGAATGCTAGGAAAATCTTAAGAATTGATGGCATTGGATAATTTGATACGACTTTTATGGTCTTGTAATTTGCCCCATTTGGCATGCTTTGTGGGTTTTTTTTGGCTCTTTAACTTGTATCTGGTTATTGTCTGCTAGAGTTGGGTGTTTGCTGTTAGGGACTCCATGGGTGGTGATAGGAATCGTGTTGACACAGACTCATGTGGTGATACTAGGAGGAGGAAGAAGTTGTGGACCATTCTCAGTCATGGTAATTTTACTCCATTTTTGGAGAGATTAAATGGGCATGACCTAAATGCTTTGGTCAATTTTGTTTTTGTCTGGCATAATCACAAAATTATGATGAAGGGAGTGGAGGTGGAAGTGAATGAGGACTTTATAGCTTCTGTTAAGGGTTTTTCGATCGTGGGTAGGAAATTTTTTAAGGACAAAAAGAGCAATGAGTAGGCCATGACCCAATTTTTTAAGGATAGTGAAAGGAAAAATTTAGTTAGGCTAGAGAATTGGGGTTATGATAGGAATTCCCTAAAAAAGATCTAGGCTAGGGTTGCAGAGGTGATGATGTGGTATGTAACACTGGAGGGGAGATTTAAGGTGCTTCGCAGTCACCACTTCACTCAGCTTAATCATTTTAGGCATGACTTGTTCATTTCATTTCCTCTTTTTCTTATTTCTTCATTGGAATCCTCTATGTATGCACATTTGAAGAATAGGAGGGCCCCTATCCTTCATGAAGGGCTTATTTTGCTTATTATGGAGCATGTTCAGTTTATTACCCAACTCCTGCCATTGATGCCCTTTCTGGGCTGTAGGATTTTGAGTCCTCATCAGATGAGGAGGAAGAGTGGAAAGAGGGTTAGGTTGGTGTGGCTTTGGGGTTAAAGAAGAGGAAGGTGGTGGTTTCCAAAATTAACAGGGCCCCCAAGAGATTGGCCATTTCTGGGATTGAAGACACGAAGGTTGGATTGGATGGGTCCTCTCCAAGAGTGAAGGATGTGTCTGATGATAATGGTGTTGGTGGGGCTAATGAGGTTTTATCCCACAAGATGGTTGATGTGGTTGAAAAACCAAGAACTCTTTTGAAGAGATTGGCTAATTTGAAGAAAAAGGAGTTTGATGTGGCAGCCATGGATCCTACAAAGGTTGAGGCTAGCAATAACCCTAATGTAACTATTGTGACTATGGAGGATTCCCCTGTTCATGATTTACACAAGGTTTCTCTAGATAAGGAGGTTGGTGAGAAGAATGTGGATGGTGAGGACAAGAGAAATGTTGATCTACCCCTGAAAATTGATCCTCTATCAGAGGATTTCTCATACTTAGATGAAGAGGAAACTTCAATGTTTGGCTTGTTAGATATGGAAAGGGCAGGTGCTACCAGTACCTTCAAATTGGGAAAACGAACCTTGTAGGAATTCAATAAAATTATCATTAAAATTAGGGGCCTTAAGGAAAATTTGTAGAATATCTTGAAGACCTTTGTTTCGGATATCCTCATTAATAGATTGATGGAGTTGGAACTCTCTCATAATGAGTTCAAGGAGGAATGCGAGGATAGACTAAAATCCCTCAAGGCTAAAGTTACAAGTTTAAATAATGATATTTGAAATTTTCTATAGGTGAGTCATGTCTCAGTCAAGAATAACATTGAAGCCCTGGAGACACTTTTCAAGAAAATTAGTCAGCTTAGGGAAGAGCAGGTCTACTTCTCATAACCCATGAAGATAGATCATGTGGCTAAGGGTAAGGGTATAAAATCCCTTAAGGATGATGACAAGGTGTTGGTTGGGAGAGGGTTGGTGGAGTGGAAAAAAAAAATTGATGCTGAAAAAAAGGAACTGTTGGATATGGTTAAAAAACATAAGTCCCAACGAGCTGAAATGGCCAAAAATTTGGGTGGCCTTCATTAGTTTCTAGTTTTTTTCTATTTCTTTATTTTTTGGTCTTTAGATGGTTGGTTTGTTGTTGTTTTGTTGGTGGGATCCGCTGGTTTTTAGTTGTCTTACTTTTATTTGGCTCATGTGTTGATTGATTTTTTGTTGGTTGGGTTGCTGCTGGTGGTTGATTGTTTTATTCCCTTAGTAGCTTTTTTTGTCTCTTTTGTAAAGGGTTTTGGGTCCCTAAAAAACCTATTTTTCCTTTTAATCAAAACACTTTGTTAAGGCATTTTTTGAGCTTGCCTTTTTTATTAGGGTATGTATCAAAATATTGGGTTGGTTTAGAAATTTTTTTGATCAAACATTTCAAGCTATTACGTATCAATAACTCTTGTTGAATTTTTCTTATTTTCATATTCTTTTTAGATGAGCTAAAAAAAATTTAGTTAAAAAGAGCCTATCTATAAACTTAAATGAATTTCAAAAGAATAGTTAACTTATTCATATTTGTATCATTGATTTATATGGTGAATGGCTAATAGAAGTTAATCTTGGGGATCTGGTTGAGAAATTCACTAGTACTAAAAAATATTTTAGACCTATTTTGAACACTTTGTTTAAGGCATTATTGAAAAGGCTATAATTTTTTAATTGATATATCTTTTATCTATGTTTAGACTTACTTTTGTAAACTTGCAATATACAATGCACTTTTATTCTTTCTGATTGAGACTAATAGTGATTTTGTTGGTTGTATTGAGGCACAACTTCATTCATGGCATAAAAAGGCAACACCTTGTTGCTCATATCAGATGGCACATTGCATACAAAGGAGGAAATATTTTAGGGTTATTGTTGGATGCATTTGAAGGAGAGAGCTTCATATATGAGACACAATCAACACTCTCCTTCTTGCATTCTGCACATTATAGCTTGCTCCAAGAAGATTTAACAAAAGAAATTACTTCAATAAAAATTTCCTAAGTATAAAGTATTTATCACATTTTATTTTAATAAAATTTCATTTTATTTCTTCACTACAACACCACACTATTCTTAGGGTTTATTATTCGGTTCTTTACGAGAAAGTGGGTGAAGAATGTGAGTTACCACAATACCATACCATGTTCAGAGATTTTGGCTTGGTTGTTGCAGTGAGGAAGGAAATGCCTTCTCATTGCCTTCTCCACCATATTTATATAGTTCACCAGCACAAAGATTGCATTTCATTGATTTGCAGCTCTAGTTGATGTTTTTTTAATCACTACTACCATCACATTATCCATATAATATGAAATCGAAGAAATCATCTCTTGGTATATATACTTCTATGAGGCAAGCAACATCCATGGTCCTATCTTTAGGTGGATGAGACGCATTTGAAAACATCATCCAAGGTTCAAAAGATTACAAAAAATGGTCTTCCTATATGCACTAGGCCCATTGCATTTACAAACATAACACTGCTATTAGATGAATGCCATAGATAGTCTTTTTGTGTTCCCCCACAACTTCCTTTCACCACTAACTCAATTTCATAATTTATTTCAAGAAACCAAGGAAGTACTATAATTTTAGGGGCCCTATCCCTCTGAGAAAACTAAATCCCTCTAGGCCCATAAACCTTCACTTCCTATACAACTTCAAAAATTGCATGGAGGTGGCTACAATTATACCATTCAATTGCAACTTTTTCAACAATTAGAAAGGAATTACAATGAGGAGAGTCACCAAAATTTAGTTCCAAATGATTACTCTCAATAAAATATAGTGGTTAATCACATAAACCTATGACCTCATAAAAGAATTTTAATTAACTCCTTGAATTAAAGCAAATACGAAATCATACATTCAACCAAAGTGATTGAAGACCAATAAAAGGATCCTTGATCATTTTATCAATAATTCATGCAACAAAATATAGGAGAGAAATTGTTCTATAATTTTCATTTTCTCATTAAGATGTTGTCAATATTGTAAAACCATTATGCCTTTTAAAGACTCAAAATTGACCTAAGACTCAATGTTATTCTATTCCTTTGTGCTTGAATTACAAAATTCATTACATGAGTTTGAATGCTTCACCAACCAAAGACCCCTGCAATTAGCCTCGAATTCCCTTTTATAGGAACAAGGGAGCAACAAGCTTAAGGAGAAATTGCACATACATCCACATTTTACATTTTACATACATTTGAATTTCAATTTCAAAACATCCCCAAGCAGTTATATTTTCATTTTGGTGAGGGGAAAAAATATAAGACAAAACTCATTTCTATTTTTTGGAGAAGATTTCCTCACCTTCCAAAAGGAATCTTTCATCATTGTAGTTGTTCCAAATCATCTTCCCTAAGAGGAAAATTGTCTTCCACATGCACATCTAGTCAACAAAAAATGAAACAAGAAAGCAATAAAAAGAGAAAAGAGAACATGTCCGCATTAGTATATTTGTCACCAATATTTATCAATGAGAGGAGATAACATTTTACAATACTTCATCCAAGGCTTAATCTATAATTTTTTCAAGCCATGTATTATAATCCTCTTTAGTTGGCCACTACATGTCCAGCAATTTTTGCACCTTTTTATTATGTTGGTTATATCTAGCATCAATTAATATTCTATCCTCCTTTATAAATGTGTCCATCTTCACTTTAATTCTTGTCATATTATCAATAGTTGGATTTAACATGGTATAATTGGTGAGAGTGACCATTTTCTTGAAATATGGGAGTAAACCTCCCAACTCATCCTTCCATACAACAAAATCCTTCAATCCACCTTCATCATCCAATATCCTAGGCATTTAATGTCCCTTCATATCTCTAAACATCTTCAATTTGTTTTGTAATTGCATCCCTAATTTACCATGGAATGTTGTAATTTCACTTAAAAAATCAATTTCATTTAACAAATTAGAGATATTAGTTGGAGCCTTAGGGTCTTCTTGCATATTAGGCATCATATCCTTGAGTGCTCATACTCTAGTACTCCATTTTCTCCATTCATTTTGAAAATCACTTTGAACCTATACATATTTCTTGTGGGCTTCATGAATATTATTATAAACATCCCACACATTATCAACCTTATTTACTAACTTTGTAACCCTATTCTTTAAAACATCATCAAAAATATCATTTGCCACCTTTGCAGTTTCCTCTTTGGCTTTCTTGACATTACGCTTTTCCACTTGTACTTCCTATTTCAAATTTTAAATCCTTAATTATACCGTCTCCCTATCCTATGCAAAAAAATTAAAAGAAGAAGTTTTGGGAGAAGGAAATCCTTTTTGTGTTGTAGCAAGGACCCTTTTATGATCATCCATTAACTTATTATAATTATCTAATAATTTCTCATATCTATCTTGTGTGATATGGGTTGTATCAACATTGAAGATAGCAACATGCATAGTTAATTGTGAAATTAAAGTGGTAGTCATCTTAGACACCTTTTTTTATCACCACAACACCAATTTCTTGCTCCATAGATTTTATTACTTCAAGTTTACTTGTATTTGGTTCCATGGACCAAATAGCAAGAGTGTGCATCTTAGGGCTAAAACCTAAACCAAATACCTTGTTATCAAAGTTCTCAAAAATAGAAGCATTAGGGTCTTTTCTTATTGCATATAATGCAATAGTAGATTAAAGCTCCCACCTAGGCAATAATAAAATCCCACTCCCTCTAACTAGATCTCTTTCCTCCTATGGTGATATTGCAACAATTTCTTTCATTATCTTATTTTCTTCCTCCTTCACAAATTATTCTTGTAATGAAGGATCAAACTTTTCTTTTGCTTCTTCTATTCTCGTCTCAATATTAGAGCTTCAACAAAAAAATCATTTCTCATAAAATAATTGCAAGCCTTGATCATGACATCATCATCTTCTTCTTCCTTATATTCCCATTTTATTAGGCTACTAGTAGGAAGAACAATATTTAAAGCATCCCCCTTTTTAGGAGATGGGAATCTCTGATCAACCTCTTATTCCATTAGAACATGCTCTATAGAATCCTCAGCTGCATAACCCTCACCATCTTTCTCACTTGTTGAATAATTCACTAATAGAGTGACTGTAAGTTTCTTACTTGTCTCTTTTCTTTGCACTTGACTATCTTGAAATAAGGATTGATCCGGTTGGATCCTCACTTGTACATCATGATATTTTTGGAAACTTTGGCCTTTATCTCAGCCTGCTTAACCTTATCAAAGAAAATTTTATCCTTGAAGTCCCCCAACATTGCTTTAGCTTGCACATGTAGGTCCTTTATATCAGTAAAAGGACTCATATAGAAGGGGTTATCATTCAACATATTTTCTTCAAGTGCACATATTTTTATCCACTCACTTTTCCTCTCTACAACCTCAGCATTAGAAGATAAATTTCTAATTAAATCTTCTTGATATAAGAATTGATGTTATTTACTAGATAATCCTATTGCTCTTCTCTTAGCATCAATTACTCCCTTGGGATCACAATATCTTATGATATCCTATTTCATCCTATAATTATTTAAGATGGAAATAAACCTCTCAATACCTTCCTTTGACATGCATGCAAAATATGCAAAACTACACTTAGGGTTTATCAATGATTCCTTCCGTGACTTTTTGAAATTTTCTTTGTCTGTGGCATCTAACTGCCACATTATTTCCATAAATTCTTGTCTATCAGACACATACAAAGGTAGTTGGTGGGGTGGCACTGGGGATCTATAAATATGATTTCATAGTATACCTAGTATGTAAGTACTAGTCCCCCCAATTGAAATTTTGTGTTGTATTTTGTTCATACTCCAAAAGCCTCATTATTTATTTAACACCTCTTGATATTATATAAACATGATTTAAGCCCAATTTCCGCAACACACTAAATTTAAAACCATTACAAAATGCAGCGTAGTTAGAATCAGGACAATGTACATCCCAAATATGAGTCCATATTTGCATTGGTAGCTCATTTTCCTAACTATCCCTCTCTCTTAATCTCATGAAATTCCTCAAAACCTTTCTACCTCTCCACAAAAACATATGCATTAATAGATAATAATGTCTACAGAACAATGGAGGTGTTTTATCTTTCAACTTTACCAAATCCTCATGCAATTGATTAGGAATGTAGTAAGCATAATCAAAAGTATTGTTCTAATACTTGTTTTGTATATAAATTGCCAAAACCATTAGAGAAATATCCATCTTGACGTCACTTCTTGTGCAAAACCTACCACAATGGATAGTGTGTTAGAAAAATATGTGTGAATTATATCAAAACAACACACTTAGATGGGAAGTATTATAGTAAAGAATCTATCTAAATCAAACATAATTCAATAACATAATTCTTTAAAAACTTCTCATCTTCCTCTAATCTCAAATGTCTTGGTAATTTATGCTCTCAGATCTTATTCCTACACAAATCACTGAGATGTCATCTAGGAAATGAGTAGCCTATCTATTTATAATGCATAATATTAGTATACATCTACATGATTGAATGATTGTTGGATGGAATGATAAAATGACATGGTGAAATGGACTGTTGCATACAAAATGATGTGAGAGTAAGACAATGCAAAAAATAAATTAATGATCTGATGAAATGGAAATGATTCTACATGTTGAATTAAACTAGGAAATGTCTAAAGGAGCCATGATTCAAATCAAATTGACAAACTAATCTAAATGCTAAACTAAATATGAACACTAAGCTCTTAAAACATGGATGAATTCCTCCAAAGTAATATTATGCAAATGTTGCTTGTTGAAAAATTGTAAATGGGCCTCAATTTATAGATTTTTCCAGGGCATTGGGTGAGTTGGCAGCCATGAATGATTGAGATTTGATTTGGAGAAATTGACGGAGGAGAATGAGAATGATGAAGAAAACAAGGTAAATGTTCCCTTTAATAAAACCATCTTGCCAAGTGTAAGAAGGAATCATTTGAATGAAGAAGCCATGTGTCTTGAAGGTGGTTAAATTGTTGAGAACAATTAGCCAATTTAGAAAATAACAAAAAATAAATGAGAAGGGAAGTTAATTAAAATAAAAAAAAAATATTTAGAATTTTTAATTTTAATTAAATCATGAAGGGGGTGAATTAGAATAGAAGAATTATGAAAATAGGAACTATGTAAATAAATTTGAAATTTATTTATATAGTAGAGGAATAAATATTTTATTAATTAAATAATCAATATTTAATTAATATTCTCCAAACCAATTTTGGATGTATACACATAGTTTGTATTCTTGAAATAATTTTCAAAATCATCATGGTCAAATGGTTCAAAGTCCTTGGGCCCAAATGACACACCATTCATTTTCAGGTTACACCTTCTATGCCTTGGAAAAACTTTTTTTCTATATGCAAATTTATTTTGATCATATTCATTGTATAATGCATGGAATTTGATGGACTCAATAGTAGATAGGTTCAAGTTGAAAACTTCAACTATCTGGCTTCTTGTAAATTCTAGCATGGGAAAAAATTCTGGAAATATCTTTATCTTCCTATTAGTAGGATCATAACATCTAGCCAATTCAAGAATCAATTCTACCACCACAAATACATTAGGGCAAACCAATTTTCCAATATCAAAAGTCTATAGATGGTAGGTAGGGTGATTAAAAAACCTCCTATTGAAAGCATACAAAAACAAGTCCCAACCACTCTATGGTAACACTAGATCACCAATCCTAGAAGATGAATCTTGAAAATGACTAGTCAATGCCCCTTCACTAGTTTTCCTCTTCCCAACTAGTTTCACCTATGTGGTTGGGTCCTTAGAAATTTCTTCCATGGAACGATAGTAATATCTCTTCACCATTCTCTTCTTTGTGGATGCCTTAGGCACCTTTAGTTTTGTCTTATCATCCTAGGGTTTGGGTCTTTTAACCCTTTTCTATTTAGGTTTTCTCTCAAGTTTAATAGTAAACTCACTAGGCTCACTTTTTTATATGGTGTAATAGAACTAGGGTTTCAAAATAATTGGGAATTATAGTCTAAATTCTTCAAATTCATAGGGTTCATACTCAATTTTAATAAATTTCTTTGCTTCCCAAATCCTACATGAAACAATTATAATTCATTCACTTAAACAAATAATAACAACCCTAAATTAAAAACCCTAATAATCTTACTTGACTCTTACTACCTAGTGCTATAGAATTTACTTACTGAGACATAAATTAATGTACTCAAGAAAACCAAAAAAAATCTTTATATTCTCTTCACCTGGACCTCTTCTCTTTCCTTCTAAACTTGACTAACTCTTCTGCTCTTGAAAATTGCAATTGTGAAAGAAAATTGATCAACAACCCTCTTTATTGCTTAGAAATGGAGTGTCTTCACCATTAATGTCTGAAAGATAGCTCGTGTGAGTGAATTGACAAGTAGCCATTCAGGTTTGAATTCCTATCATTGATCTTTTTGATTTAAAACATTATCTACAGATCTCCTTGACCATCTCTTTAAATTTCACAAATATGCTTTCAAATAGTGATGATATCTTGGGATGCTAACACATAACCACTCCATGTTTCATTAGTATTTTTCAACTCTATCACTCATCGTTATAATGTTTCAAATTTACATTAACATTTTGGAAATGAGGAACACTGAATGATGTTAAGAACTCACCCTATTCCATCACTCATCGCTATTGTTGAATTGGAGATGAAAATGCTTTTGGGGATGGGTGAAATGAGGGATGGCACAAAAATCTTGAAAATTAGAAAGATCATATCCCATCATTGCTAACCTTCCCATCGATCATCATTCTAACTAAATTGAGAAACAAAACTATTCTATGATGCAGATTATATGAAGATACAAAGTAAATTTGAAGTCCATAACGTATCGTTAAAATAGAACCAAAGAACCAAAAGTATTCAATGATAAGTAATGTGAATGAAACTTAGCTCATTGCTCATCATAGAAGTAAAATGTGAAGGCCAAAATCTTTTTTTGGTAGGCGATACAAAGGAAAACCAGGATTCATCACTCATCATTGTAATGAACCCAATGAGTAGCAAGACTTTTGTGATGAGTGAAACAATAATTTTAAGTGGTAGATTTAAGCACATGCATAAAAGGTTGCTCTTGAAGAGGAACCACCTAGGGAGAACAAGGGACAAAAGACTTAAAAGAACGTAATACCATTTTTTAAGAAAGGATGAAAGAGTGAAATATTTCAAGTTTTTAACTTTATAACAAATTAAATCCCCATACCAAAATAATATGAAGATATTATGTGATGGGTTAATGAGGAACCCTAAGCACAAAGGGGCCAATTAACCAAATGAGTTTAAAGGCTCAAGACATAACTGAGACAACTTCGAGCTAGCCATAGCAAGTCAACAAAGGATTAGACTAAAGAACAAGGATTATGAAAGAAAGGAAATATGCTAAGTACAAACCCACACATAGCATAAAACCCTAAACCCTATTTTCATTTCAGACTAAGAATCCACCAAAGTAAAGACATTTTAGGTTAGTGGAACATGAAATTTTCAAGGTTCCACCAGTGGCTTTGACTAGGGATGCATGCCTCTCACAGGCATGGTGAGATTTTAGATCTCATGGTTGAAGCAGACTAAGGACTTTCTTGGACAAGGCAAGGAGACTAGACTCAAGCAAACCAACCTATGTATAAAATTAATAGGACTATACAATGTACATGGAGCAAAACATATTTCATGAGAAATATGGCTTCAAGAACTATCCATGTACTGGAAGTTCAAGAAATTCACCTGTTAAGCTTTGGAGAAAGTATGAGTCCTCACCATGTTTGTTTGACACCAAATAAGGGCCTAGCCACAATGTTTCAAACTTCCCATGTTTACCATTATCTTGAGCTCTTGCATTCCACATCAATACCATGCTCCCTACTTCAAGTTTTCTAGGAGTAACTATTTTTTCATACAACTTCTTTAATTTCATTTGTATTTTGGTGTTCTTGTGATGTGCTTCTCTCCTAGCTTCATCCAACTTTATTAGGTTGTCAACTTGGTGTTGCATTTCATCACAGATGTTCACATCATACTCTTGCACAAACTTGTACTTTTTTAATAGATTGTTCTAAAGAATTCTAGCATGTAGACCATAAACTAGAAAAAATGGTGAATGTCGAATGGCTTTCTTAATAGTAATCCTATCAGCCTCTAATGTAAGCTTCAACTTTGAATCCCAAGCTTTCTTATTCTTCTCTATCACCATTCTAATTATTTTCATTAAAATTTTGTTGCTAGGTTTAGCTTGACCATTCCCTTGAAGATAGTAAGGGGAAGAATAAGTTTGTATTCCATTTTTATCACAACAGTCCCTAAATTCATTAGATTTGAAAAACATAGCATTATTAGAGATGATATTTTTTGAATTCAATCACTACTTTGTTTGTTTCCTTTTTGGTGGGGATTGCTTCCACCCATTTTGTAAAATAGTCAATCGCAACAAGGATACAAAAATTCCCCCCACTAGATTTCTCTAATATTTCACCAATGAAGTCTATACCTCACTGCTGAAAAGGAGACTAGACTGAAATAGGTCTAAGTGGTAGGTTCCCTAAGAACTTTAACTTTCTTGAAAATATTTGGTAGGCATCACAAGTTTTAACAAACTTGTGGGCATCTTTGAAAACTATGGGGCACCAAAATCCTACCCTCAAAATCTTGTGAGAAGTTGTTTTAGCCATGTAGTCGCCACCACACACTTCCTTATGCATCTCTTCCAAAAGTTCTAAATCTTAATTTCCATCAACACAATTGAGCAATACACCTTATGGGCTTCTCCACCAAAGCTCATTATCAATGATGACATATTTAATGGCATGTGTAGTGTAGGAAAATGCATACCCTTGCATTTTCACACATGTTTGGGCCCACCTTTCTTTACTTATCCTTATTTATGTCTTAATTGGTCCTATTTTGCATCCACAAGCCTAATGAATGGTATCCTTTTATGGCCAATCCCAACAAACCTCAAAGGGGAAATGATAATTTAATGATTCTCACTGTGTCTCCCTGATTTTTGGATTGGGACTAAGATGCCACCTAGGGCATCTTTGTACTCCATAGGTCTTGGGACCCTAATTTTGAAAATATCTAAAAAGGTCCCTTTTGGAGTATGTGCCTCGACTTTCATGCCTCAGGACTAAGACACCACCTAGGGAATCTTATTCCCCCTTGAATTATTTTTCAGGATTCAATTTCAAATCTTGATAGGATTTATCGTCCTTTAATTAATGAATTCATATGTTGGCTTGTTGTGGTGTAATTTTAGGATATTAAGCATGGATAAGTATAAATACAAGGTTCCTTCAATCATTTTATCATTCCAAGCATATCAAGCATTCAAGAGTAGTTCATCAAGTATTTGGAGCCTTCTTTAAGATTGAAGCATCATATCAAAGATCTTCTTGCATCATGTGTGTTTTTAAGTTAACATTTGTGATGTAGGATTTTCATTCAAGCAAGCAATTCAAGTCAAGATTCATCAAGCATTAAAGCTAGCCATCTCACACAAGCTTACAGATTTCATAACAAGGGTTTGGTGAGTTGTAAAATAACATTTTGTTCATTCATCATTTCCCTCCTTTATTTCATTTTATTTCAAGGTTTAATTACCAACAAGGAGTTTGACTAAGGAAATCCCCCATTTACTAACAATCAACAAGTTTTTCCTCTCTTGTGTGTTTTTGATTGCATATTTATGTTGAATACTTGAAGAGTACAATTCTACAAAGTTGCATTGAAAAGTTGTCATCTTCACAGAAACTCACCTAGAGGTCAAATCCAAAAGTTTCAAAACTTGAGATCAAGGAAGAAGGAAGAGTAGACATCAAGCTTCAGGACCACGTTTAGAAATTTTAGAAATTCAAATCAAGACTAAGACAATAGCAAGGGTGTCTTAGTCATCCTGAGGGTATTTTTCAAAAAATATTTTAGATTTGGTTCTAGCATCCGAAGATTCCACATCTCTCCTAAAAAATAGTAGTTGGACTAATAAGATAGTAAGGGTGTCTTAGTCCTACATAACACATTTTGATAGCTTCTTTGCATTTCTGAGATCCTCATCACATTTCCAAGCTTCCCAAGTACAAATACTATAACTTGTTGTTGCATAATTTCATCATTTGCATTCATCATTTAGCTTGCATTACTAGGTTTTGTGAGTTGAATGTTAATTTGTTTTTTCCAAGATTTTGCTTGGCGGTGAACCCCTCAAATCTTAAAGAACCTCCTCCTAGGTCTTCCTTGTTGAGAAATGACTCACCGTTTGGGGTTGATAGTCAATCCAATTTAGGGATCCTAGGAAATAATTGAATGACCTAAGGAGAATAAGTGGTCCATCCACTCCATTTTTCTTTGGTTCAGCATGTAACTTCAAAGTTATTCTCTCATTATCATTCATACCCTCAGGGAATTGCATGGTTTTCAAATATTTAACAATCCTTCTATACCACCCATAATTTTGCATATCACAGATAGGTCCAACATCAACACACTCAACCTAATTTATTTGATTGGCCTCCAAGTTGGTTTCAACCATTATTTTAGCTAGACCTTGCTCTCTTACCAACTTGGTAATCTGAACATCAATATTAAACTCTTGGATCTTATTGATCCATCTACACCTTCATCGTGTGGTTTCCTTTTGAGTGAATATATCCTTTACTACAACACTTGGTACAAAATCTATGATTGTAGCTCCCATTAAATATGTTCTAAAATTTTTTACAGCCTTTACTAATGCATAGGCCTACTTCTCAGTCATGTCATACTTGAGTTCAACAACATGCAAATAATTACTAAAGAATGCAATGGGTTGTTCAAATCCCTCATCATTTTTTTCTAATAACACAACAATAATAGTATGAAAAGATGTGAAAGAAAATATATGCATTGGCTTGGAAAAATCTGGAGATTTCAGCATTAGAGCCTCCTTGATGGCTTGTTTTATACTTTTAGATGCCTGACTAGGATCCTCACTCCAAACCACTTTCTCTCCTTTGTTTAACATCTTAGAGATAGGCCTTGTAATCTCGGAAAAGTTAGTGACAAACCTTCTCAAAAAGTTGATTTAACTAAAAAATGATTGAATTCCTTTAGAATTTTTTAGCTATGCAATTTTGTCTATGGTAGCTACTCTCTCAAGATCAATATTTATTCCCTCTTTAGACACAATATGCTCGAGTAGCTTTCCTTCCTTTACTCCAAACACACACTTTTTTGGATTCAATGAAATTTCATATTCTAAGGCTTTCTTAAATAATTTCTCTAGATGCATACAATGATCTTCTTCCTTTTTTTTGGATGTAGTAAGGTCATCTTGTTAGGAAACTAAAAATATGTCTATAAAATCATAAAAGGCCATGTCCATGGCTCTCTGAAAAGTAACCCCTACATTTTTCAATCCAAATGGAATTCTTACATAGACATAAGTGCCCCATGGTGTTTTGAAAGTTGTTTTTACTGCTCAAATTCTTTGACCACCACTTGATTATAACCTAAGAACCCATCCATCATAGATAAAAGCTCACAACCAATTACCTTTTGTAACATGACTTCCATGTTTGGCAGAGGATAATTATCCTTCATTGATTACACATTCAAATTTTTGAAGTTAACAAAGAGCCTAATGTCACCATTTTTCTTCATGACTGGAACAAGATTTGAAACCCAAGTTGAATTCCAAATAGGATTTATGATCCCAACATCCCTTAATTTTACAAGTTCTTGCATCTTAGGTTGAAAAGTGGGATTTATTGGCCTTTTCTTTTTCTTGAAAGGCTTGGCATCTGGTTTTTGGGGCATTTCATGCTAAAAAATCTCTTCCCTATACACCTTCAAGTCATCATAAGACCATTCAAATACATGTTTGTATGTTATCAACAAAGCAATCAACATTGTCTTAACTTGAGGTTTCATCTTCTTCCCAATATAAACATTTTTTGGACCATTCTTTGTTCCAAGATTAACTTCTTCTAGATCCTCTTTGTGTGTGGATGTTTTCTTAGCATTACTCCTATCAAGGCCATCACAAACCCTTTCCATTGTTGCCAGTCCTTTAAGAATTTTATTAGTTTTTAACTAAATGATCTCATTTCAAAATATAGTTTCCTTACCATCCACTTCCTCCACAAAAGGGTCCAAAATAAATTTATTGATCCTCATATTCATCTATACACTGTACAAATCTCAAGATTTCATCATCATCATGAGAACCTATTAGTTCTTTATGTTGTCAAGAACTGAAGTTCTAACTTGCACTTCGACCTTTGAAATGCTAGCAAAATTCATGTTATTTGGTAGGAGAGAAATGTTAGCAAATAATTATACCACTTTGCTATTGCTCCTATCCAAATGATCAATACCAAATGCATGAAACTACTCAATTGAATCTCAAACAACATTTTTATACTTCCTTACTCTAGTGTTTTTTGGTGCATATTTTTTTCCTAACCTAGGAAACAACAAGTTTTGAGTCTCCAATGACTCTTAATGCCTTAATACCATGTTTAACTGCTAGCTTTAACCCTAGTAGCAAGGCTTCATACTTAGTTACATTATTTGTGCAAGAAAACATCAATTGAAATGAAAACTTGAAGGTCTTACCCACTAGGATAAATTAGTATGACCCCTGCACCAGCTCCTTCTGAGTAAGCTCCATCAAAGCGAATATTTCATAGGTCATCATTGTTAGCCTGCTACAATACTTATTTCTCTAGAGGTGTAGGTTGTTTTTCTTCCTCTTCTTGTAACTCTTCAATCCTAAAATTATCCATGTTTGTTTCTACAAAATGGATTCTATTTGCTTCTCCCACAAATTCAATGATATGTGGAGATCTTGGCTCCCTCAAAAGCTTGATGTCCTTTCCCTCAATAGGAAAAGTTGCAAAGGACATGTCACATTGCATGCTACCTCCCATGGAGGCACTCCATTTTCTAGATAATAACATACCATAATTAGGTGGGATGTCCACCACAACTATGCTCATGAAAAATTCCTTGTTAGGAAAAGAAGCTAGTCTATATTGAACATCTTTAATAACTCTAATAACTGGGATTTCTTTGGAATCCATGGCATAACACTTACCATAGGCATAGTTGATCTTCAAACCTATTTCCTTCATTATTTCTACTGGCATGATATTTGATGAAGCTCTTTAATCTATCATGCAATTCTTTAGCAGCTTACCATCAACAATTGGATTTACATAGAATGGATCAATGTTATCTAGGCATGTTGTAATAGTACTACCCAAATAAATTTGAGGGATTTCACCAATGTCTCCCTCCATTACATCTTTAGTAACTTTATTTCCACTCACTTGGGGCTGAGAAGACACCACTTTATCTTCACAGGCCTCAATGGAACCATTAATAAGGGCCACCACCTTCTACTTATGTTCTTCAATTCTCATCATTTCCATCAATGGAACTATCACCTTTACCTGAGACAACAAATGAAACATGTCAAATGTATTATACTTTAGTATATCATAAGGGACCACACTCTATTCTTCAACTTGGACCTTTTGTTGCTCAAGTTTCTTCTCAGTCTCTTTCATATCTTGTTTTGTTCTTGGATCAACACTTGACTTTTTAGTCTTGACCTTAACAATTGAGACAACAATCTCATCAAGCTTCTTGGTTGCACTATCCTTCTTGGCCCAAATTTGAGGTCCCTTACCATCCTTGAATTTTACCTCTCCTTTCTTAAACTTGGCCAATTCTTCTATTATAGTTCCCTATTTCTTTGTACTTTTCTCTTTCATGAACATATTGCTAGGTTTACCTTGATCACAATTAACAACTCTGCTTCTCAATTTGTGAGTATTTCTAGCTTGTTCTACCAAGGATGTAGTCATTTGTTGATACTCCACATCAGAAGGTCTTATCAAAGATATATCCATATCTTCTATCTCCATAGCATATATATTATCCTCAACCTCTTCATCCTTTTCAAGGAATATTTTTTGATGATAGGAATCTGATTTTTTCCTTTGGTAGTCAACATCAGCTTCATATGATTCCTCTTCTGAAGAACATTCTTTATCAACAAAGTTTGATATATGCACAAGCATATGTACTTCAACATCATTCTCTTTCATTAGCTCATAGTCATCTAGCTGATTTTGATCTTCTTCAAATTTGCTAGCCACTAAGCATGACTGAGATGCATGAGGAAACTAGAAAACAACACACCAAGGTGTTTCAACAGTAAAATTAACTATTTTTTTCTACAATTGATTAAGGGGAACATTGCTTTGTGTGTTCTTTTGATTGTTCTAAATTGGCTTTCCATTATACCAATTAGTGTTGTAAGGATGGTCTTGTAGCCGAGGAGGCCTTTCATTCTTTTGAAAGTCTAGCTTATCATTAGTAAGACCCTTTTCTTTCCTTGCAAGCCTATAGCTGATATCATTCATAGAACTTGCAACATCATCAATGTTGTTTTCAAGTGAAGATCATTTTTGCTCCAGATTTTTTATCCTCTTTTTTGGGGTTCTTCAAGATTTTCACATCATCTCTTCTTCCAACCTTACCAATTTCTCTTATAATATTTTCAATATGGATTTCCATCTTGAAATATTCTCTTAATGTTTGAGGATTCTTATCCAGCAAGAGATAGCTCATTTTTGCATCAAATTCATTACAATAGTTTACCAAGCATACACTATCATTGAGTGTCAAATGAGGAGGTAATCTATTCATGGCCTTTTGAAACCTTACATTGAAATCAACAACTGCCTCATTTGAAACTTTAGAGATACTATTAAATTGATTCAAGAGGAAGCTTGAATCAGTCTTTTCATCGTACTATTCTCTAAATATCCTATTAAACTCTTCCTAGGAACCAATACTTTTAGGTGGTAGACCTCTATACCATTCTCTAGTATCCTTAGTGAGTGATTGTATGAAAATATTCATCATCACATCTTCAACCTCCACTTCAAAGTCATCCATCACATTTGTAAATGCTTTTAGGTGCTCCTCACCACTTATAGCATTATTACTAGAGAACTTAACCAAGGTCGGCCTTTTGTCCTTAGAGAATTGATTTGGATAACCAGGAATCGTAGCAAAACATAATTTTTGGTACCTATCCACTTACATTGGCCTCTTGGTAATTTGATCACCTTTCCCATTTCCACCCCCACCATCATCACCACCTCCACTTTTCTTTCCACCACCACCACTTCCTTCTCCATGTTCAAAGTAAGTTTTATTATTCTTATGGTTACCTCCACCTCCCCACTTTCACCACCACCACTTCCACTAGGAACATGTCCATATAATTTAGAATTCTATGGATTATAGTTAGCATGACTAGAACTTGAAGATGTTGGATCAGGAAAAGAAGTCTTAAGAAATGATATCTTCCTTACTATTTCTATATTTCTAGCTTCAATCTCCATTTTATTTAGTTCTTGTTGTAACTTTTTATTTACCAACTACATACGCATAATTTCAAGGTCAAGGGGTGAATTTGATGGAATGGAATTGGTCTTAGCATCTTTGGTGTATGTATTAATAGATGAAGTGTTTGTATTTGTATTGGTGTTTATATTAGGGATGGTTTACTTGGGCTAGCTTATAGGCTTCTTTACATGATCTATAGGTTGTGACTTCTTAGCAATAGTAGAAGGTTTTGAGACATTAGTAGTTGTAACAAAGGTGGTATAAGTAATTGCAATATATGTCCCCATAGGAATGGTTACCTTAGGAGTATTGGGGGTTTCCTTAGTAGTAGACTTAGAAAAACCCTCAGGAATTGGTTGCTCCATTGTTTGTTTGATCTTCTCAATCCTTTTCCTTTGGGAATCTCTTTCTAGAATTTTAGCATTTATTCTCTCCTCTCTTTCCTTTGATTGTCTCTCCTCAAAATCCTTGAGTCTAAGTTCTTCTTCCTCTAAGGATTGCATATCCTTATCTATGTCATCTTCATCTTCTAGGACATATTCAAACTCACTAGGCTCAAGAGTGTAGAATGTAAAATTGGTTACTTCTCTCTCAGGGGAATGATGTGAGGATATGCTATGTGATTTACCTCTTGGTTTTAAATTATCATCATTAAAGAGATATTTAGCCCCAAGGGTTTAACCTTTGGTCGGGAATTTGTTATCCTTTTCCAAGAATTCCCACCTCTCTTCTTCCCTCGACATTTCATGGTTATCATCAATGATTTCATCAATGGGTAAAACATCCTTATTTGAATTAGACATACCAAATTCAAATAATTCTTCATGAAAATTTTCATGTAAATTATGAGAAGCAGTGGTAGGATTTTCAGTAAACTTACTTGATTCAATATTCTATGCTCTCCAAGATGACTATTTGTCCTTTGATGGCTCAGACTCTAGTTTCTATTCAGGATGCTTCTTTATATAGATTCAGGTTCTCCTCATGGTTTCAAGTTTCTCCTTAGATTTCTCCTCACTCTCACTTTGATAATTTAACTTCGCATTGCCATAAGATACTTTAGAGTCACCACCCAATATATTGAGAAATAGAATTTGATTACACTTTGGAGATGCACTTACAATCTTAGAGAAAACTTTGAACATAACATGACATGAAAGCGAGAAAGTGATGAAAAAAAAGGTGGTGTTGACCCAATCCAACACAAAATGATCAGAATCAAACACGAAACAAGCCCTTCCAACACTATTCACTCAACCTCTCTCAAACACACCTTGTGGCTTGTAGCCCTTAAAAAATGATTTTTCTCATTATATTTTAGAGAAGGTCATACAGTGACTAACTAGACCCCTTTTGAGATTCACTTCATGACCTATCACAATATACCAAAACACTCCATGAGATTTATTTGAAACAATATAGAGAATCAATAAACTACCCCTATTTTACAAAGGAGGTACCCTCAAAACAACTAGTTCTCACCCAAAATCAATTGAAAGTCCTTGATTGTGTTACAAAACAACAAATTCCACCATAATTTCTTAGAGCCATGACCTTTAAGATGCCAAACCACAAAACCCTCACTTTACATGCAAATGACAAGGGTTTATTGAAACTCGTATCACCTGGGCTTATCAAACCCCACCAATGCCTCCAACACTTCACAATTACCCTACACAAACTCAAACAACCCTTACATAGATATGTCATTCAACATTTTGACAAAACCCTACCTTAACTCTCCATTTTCACTTGAAAAATACATTGTTCTGCCCTAGGGCATCACCCCAAAACCAACAACTTTCTTTCTTTAGCTTCTAAACCATATGAACACCTAACCTAACATGTTACAAGTCATTCCACTAAGATACAAGCCATGACAATAGGTGGAATGACCTAGGGATTCATTTAACTTCTTTCAAACCCTTACTTTTCCCTTTTATAGGTTGTCTGAGAAAATTAAGATCGCCCTCAAATCTTAATGAAAGACTCTCAAACTTGATTCAAATGAGAGCTAGTTCATGCCCCTATAGAATATAATAAGTTTCAAAGAAAAACACAAATTGTATGAGCGGTACAGTTCCATAAAAGAAATTAAAAATAGTGAAAATGCAGAAATCTTCAGTACAATCTTCTCCAACCCCTTTTTGGGCCTTTTTGAGGCTTTATAGACATATTGCATTCAAATATAACCAACAAAACATCTATAACTGTGTTTTGAAAACTGTGACCCTCCAACTTCTAGGAAAGTTGCATTTGCAATTTTGCTAAGACAATATTTCACATTTTTGCAACTTTTTTGACAATCTATCACAAATGACTCACCTATTCACCTAGAAAATTACAAATGGACTATTTAGACCTTATTGAACCCAAAAAAATGACCTCACACTGGAAAAATGACACTTTACCTACCTTGACAACTTTTGTCAAAATTGACAACTCTTAGACATGTTTTGTAACTTTTATAGTTTAGACCCAAAATGACTCAAATGACCATAAAATATTATGAATGGACTCATCATGGCATTATTAAATTGAAACAGCCCAAAAAACTCAAGAACCTATCACTTAACCCAATTTACCTAAAGTGACTTGGTGCTCCTGTACCATACAACCCACCTAAAAGAAAACCTCATGTCCCATAAGGACTATAATACCTTGAACCTTGTTTCTTCAAAACATATTTAGGTCCTCAAAATGCTCCTTGGTATATAAATCTCCTTGATGGGATCAAGTGTTGAATTTTTTTTTTTCTCTACATCAATGGACTTCTTGCTTTCTTGTATTTGCTTCATCTTTGCAACCTACCTTGTTGATTGTCTCTCCATCTTTCCCTTGTCATCAATTGATGCTACACCTACCTTGATCTCTACAACCTGGCCTTTTCCCACTCTCCCTCTGATTGTATTCTCCCTCATCCTCATTGTACACTTAGGCTCATTCACTTGCACTTTCCAAGGAACCCTGCTCCCTACACCTTTACGTTTGACCTCATTCATCAGAATTTTTATCCTTTTAACCCCTATGCCATTAGATCCACTAGCCTATAAAACAACACAACTAAACTATCCTCTGACCTCTTTTTCATTCAATGGAAAATATATTGTCCCCACCATAACCCTATCATGCTTCATAAACCTACCTTGAACCTTAACATAAATTCATCCTTGGCCTTTCCATGATTGGATTTCATTAGCAACTCACCATCTTTTCTCTTCAACATGGAATCATTCTACAAACTCACTATCATGGCTTCTTCCCTCCTTGTGGTGTCTACAACCTTCATATCCTTTTCACTCTTAACTTGCACAAACTCTTTATTACCCATCATGATCACCTTGGTTGTCTTGATCTACTCCTTGAATTCCTCTTGCAATGGAAGAAACGTAAATGAGTTCCCTTCATGCTCAATCTAGTATGTATTAGCCCATCCATCATACACAACGTGTTTATCAAATTTCCATGCCCTTCTAAGCAACAAATGACAACATTACATTGGTACAACATCACAAAGTACTCTATCCTTGTTCCTTCTAATCTGAAATTCAACTAAGGCCTTCCCATTAACTAGAAGTGACTGATCATCATTTAACCATGACACCTTATAGGGTGTTTCATGAGGAAATTTTACCAAATTCAACTTATCTACCATTTCCATTGATACCACATTATTAGTGGGCCCTGAATCTATTACTAACTTGTATACTTTACCTTTGCTCTTATAGGTGGTCTTGAAAAGATTTCTTCTTTGCATTGGTTCTTTCTCCTTGGAGGCCTTCAAGAGTTGTCTTTGCAACATCAAAGCTTCACCAACTTCTAGTCCACAATCATAACTTGGAGAATTAACACTTTCCTCTACATCCTTCTACATAATTTAAACCCTCTTTTCACCTCTTCTCTCACTCCTACCTGAAGTAACAAAAAACTTATTAGGACACTTAAAAAATGAATGTCCAAACTCACAATAATTATAACATCTTCCTGAAAACACATTAGAACCACTTCCTTGAACAGTATTTTTGCACCTAAAACTTATCCTTCCACCCCTCCATCCACCTCAAGAGTCAGCCACTTGTTCTTTTCCTTATCTTCTTGATCTTATTTGGACTATTTTGGTGTAGAAAATGTACCTCTACCCCTAGAATTACTTCCTCTTCCTCTTGTTGTCTTCTATTGTATTCTCTTCACTTTCTCTCTTACCTTTATAGCTATTTGAAAACATTCTTCTACTATTTTTGGTGTCATCAAACTAATTTCATCTTGTATATTATACCTTAGACCATTAAGATACCTTTCTACTCTTTCTTCCTCATCTTCCTCATGCTTTGTTCTTATACTTAACCTATAGAGCTCCTTGGTGTATGCTTGCACATCTAGATCCTTTTTCCTAAGATTTTGAAGTCTTTTAAGAAATTGAACATTGTAATCATTAGGAAGGAACTTACCTTTGATTTTTTCCTTCATCCTCTCTAAAGAAGTGATCTTATTCTTCCCCCTTTTCTACCTTTCTTCTTGCACAAAATTCCACCACAAAAAAACATGTCCTTTCAACTTGGTCTTAACCTTCTTCACCTTGTGTTCTTCATCTACCTCTTCAATTTCCAAATAATTCTCCATGGTTCCTATCCAATCCAAGAGCTCTTCACCATCTAGTTTACCCCCATACATAGGTAAATCCATTTTTCCATGTCCATCACCTTTCAAAGCCTTCAAAAGCTTCAACATCCTCACATCCTCTAGATCCAATTCTTTCTCTTCACTAGAGGTCTCTTCCTCTTCATAATCACTCTCATCCCTATCAACCCCAGCTTTAGACTTCAATGTATCCATCTCCCTTTTCAAGGCTTCTAATTCTCTAACCTGATCAATCTTCCTAACAATAGTGCTTCCTTTAGGAGGCATTTTATTCATCAATAACACCTTTTCTTGCACACAAACCTTTAACCTTCTCCCTCAAGATACCTACTCCCTTTTCTCTTACTACCTGATGACAAACAAGGTGGTGTTGACCCAATCCAACACAAAATGATCAGATTCAAACAAGATACCAGCCCTTCCAACACTATTCACTCAACCTCTCTCAAACACACACCTAGTGGCTTGTATCCCTCAAAAGCTACCTTTTCTCATTATCTTTTAGAGAAGATCGTACAGTGACCAAATACATCCCTTCTAATATCACTTTGTGACCTATCACAACACACCAAAACACTCCATGAGGTTTCTTTGAAACAATATAGAGAATTAATAGACTACCCCTATTTTCAAGCCACCAAATAGCCCACTTTTACAAAGGAGGTACCCTCAAAACAACTAGTTATCACCCAAACTCAATTGACAGTCCCTAATTGTGTTACAAAACAACAAATTCCACCCTCACTTTATATGCAAATGACAAGGTTTTATTGAAAATCCTATCAATCGGGATTATAAAACCCCACCAATGCCTCCAACACTTCACAATTACCCTAAAAAACTCAAAAAACCTTTACATAGACAATTCATTCAATATTTTGACAAAACCCTACCTTAACTCCCCATTTTCACTTGAAAAATACATTGTTTTGCCCTAGGGTATCACCCCAAAACCAACAACTTGATTTATTTTTCTTCCAAACCATATGAAAACCTAACCTACCATGTGGAAAGTCATTCCACCAAGATACAGGCCATGATAGTAAGTGGAATGACCTAGGGTTTCATTTATCTTCTTTCAAACCCTTACTCTGCCATTGTACAGGCTGTTTGAGAAAATTAAGGAGATCTCCCCCAAATATTAATGAAAGACTCAAACTTGATTCAAATGAGAGATAGTTCATTCCCCTATAGAATATAATAAGTTTCAAAGAAAAACACAAACTGTACAGGTCATAAAATTATAGAAAAGAATAGAAAAATAGTGAAAATGTAGAAATAAATGTAGTTGTTAATAAGAAATCTTTAGTACAATCTTCCCCAACCCCTGTTTGAGCCTTTTTGAGGCTTTATATACATATTTCATTGAAATATAACCCAAAAAATGTCTATAACTACCTTTTGAAATACTATGAGCCTTCAACTTCTAGGAAAGTTGCATTTTTCAATTTTGCTAAGACAACATTTTACATTTTTGCAACTTTTTTGACACTACCACAAATGAATCACCTATTCACCTAGAAAATTACAAATGGTATATTTAGATCTTATTGAACCCAAAAACATGACCTCACACTAGAAAAATGACACTTTACTTACCTTGACAACTTTTAGACATGATTTGCAACTTTCACATTTTAGACCCAAAATGACTCAAATGACCACAAACTCTTATGGATGGCATCATCACAACCTTATTACATTGAAACAACCAAAATAACTGAAGAACCTATCACTTAACCCAATTTACCTAAAGTGACTTGGTTCTCCTACACCAGAAAGGAACCAAAACTTGATGCATAAAACTAGATTTAAACTATTGATGAGAAATTGAGTAAATTATTCTCCAAACAGTGAAGAAAAATGACAATATTTGAATTTTATTGTACCATATCTAACCTAAAAAACACTTGAATAGAATTTTCCCCAATAGATTCACCAATCTATTGGTTGTTTTTTAAGAACCAAACTTAATCTCAATAATTACCTATGAATTTTGCATAATTCAATGATCAATAATGGTGAGGATTGGACAATAGCTAGGTGAAAGATTGCAAGGATTTCCCTCTTCACTTCAGGCTCTACAAGACCTAGGAGGGTGATCCTTACAATGCACTTAATGATAATCTTGTGTCATTTACCATAGACACTGCAGATAATAGATGCATTCCTATAGGTTACACATTAGATGTAAACTTTGAATAATTTGGCTAATTCCATAAAAAATTACCATGTAAAGCAAGGAATCGATGGTTCTCATTAAAATTTACAAAAATTTAGGTGTGTAAATGATTTTCATTAAGATTGTGTTCTTTCATAGTTAGGGCTGACTTAATTATATCAAAGATAACCAAATTAAAAGATCAATGCTTTATCCATGGGCAAAAAATTCTAATTTGGAATAAACTATAATAAAATAGCGATTAAAATGAACATTCATAGACCATTGTGATATTTATTTACAATAAAACAACTCAAGATCTCCCAGAATAAGAACTACTTATCAAATCCTTATACTTAATCACATAAACCTATGATCTCATTAAAGCATTTTAATTAACTTCTTGAATTAAAATAGAGAAAAAATCATACATTCAACTAAAGTGTTTGAAGACCAATAAAAGGATCCTTAATCATTTTATTAATAATTCATGCAACAAAATATAGAAGGAGAGAAATTATTCCAAAATTTGCATTTTCTCATTAAAATTCTATCACTACTATAAAACCATTATGCCTATTATAGATTCAAAATCAACCTAAGACTCAATACTATTCTATTCCTTCGTGCTTGAATTAAAAAATTGATTACATGAGTTCGAAAGCTTCACCAACTAAAGACCCGTGTAATTGGCCTTAAATTCCCTTTTATAAGAACAAGGGAGAAAGAAGCTTTGGACCAAATTACACATACAGTCACATTTTACATTTTACATACATTTGAATTTCAATTTCAAAACGTCCCCAAGTAGTTGTATTTTCATTTTGATGAGGGGGAAAAAATATAAGGAAAAACTTATTTCCATTTGTTTGAGAAGATTTCCCCACCTTCCAAAAGGAATTTTTCATCATTCTAGTTGTTCCAAAACATCTTCTCCAAAACAAAAATTGTTTTCCATGTGCACATCTAGTCAACAAAAAAATGAAATAAGAAAGAAATAAAAAGAGGGAAGAGAACCTGTCCACATCAACACATTTGTCACCAACCTTTATGACTAAGAGGAAATAACATTTTAAAATACTTCATCCAAGGTTTAATCTATAAATTTTTCAAGATATTTGTTATACTCTTCATTTTGCTACTACATGTCCAACAATTTACACACCTTTGTGTTATGCTAGTTATATCTAGAATCAATTAATATTTTGGTCTCCTTTATAAATGTGTCCATCCTCACTTCAATTCCTATCATATTATAAATAGCTAGATTTAACATGGTATAATCAATAAGACTGACCATTTTCTTGAAATGTGGGATTAAACCTCCCAACTCATCCTTCCATATAGAAAAATCCTTCAATTCACCCTCATCATCCAATATCCTAAGCATGCCATGCCCCTCCATATCTCTAATCATCTTCAATTTATTTTGTAATTGCATGTCCAATTTACCATTGAATGTTGTAATTTCACTTAACAAATTAATTTATTTTAAAAAATTAGAGATATTAGTTGGAGCCTCAGGGTCTTCTTGCATATTAGGCATGATTTCCTTGAGTGATCCTACTCCAATACTCAATTTTCTCCATTCATTTTGAAAATCACTTTAAACATGTACATATTTCTTATCAACTTCATGAATATTCTTATAGTCATCCCACACATTATTAACCTTATTTACTAAGTTTGTAACCTTGTGCTTTAAAACATCATCAAAAATATCATTTGCCACCTTGGTAATTTCCTCTTTGGCTTTCTTGACATTACCCTTTTCCACTTACACTTCCTTTTTCAAAATTTGAATCCTCAATGATAGGTTCTACCTATCCTATGCAGACAAAACAAAAGAAGAAAATGTGGGAGAAGGAAAAAAAATTTGTTCCATAGAAAGCACCCTATTATGCTCATCAATCAACTTATTATTCTTATCTAGTAATTTCTCACATCTGTCTTGTGTGATTTGAGTAGTATCAACACTCAACATAGCAACATTCATAGTTAATTGTGTAGTTGCAGTGACAGTCATCTCAGTAGCCCTTTTTATCACCATAGTACCAAATTTCATGCTCCATAAATTTGATTACTTAAGGTTCCCCAGTATTTCATGCCATGGACCCAATAATAAGAGTGTGCAACTTAGGGCTAAAACCTTAACTAGATACGTTGTTATCAAAGTTCTCCTTAGAAATAGAAGCATTAGGTTTTTTTTTTATTGCATCCATTGAAATATCAAATGAAAGCTTTCACCCAAGAAATAATAAAATCCCACTTCCTTTAACTAGATCTCTTGCCTCATGTGGTGATATTGCAGCAATTTCTTTCATTATATTATTTTCTTCTTGCTTCTCAACATCTTCTTGTAATGAAGAATCAACCTTTTCTTTTGCTTTTTCTATTGTCTTCTTAATGTCAGAGCATATTAAGTGGATGAAAAATTCCTTGAATTCCTTGGTTTGGACAAATGTTTCATCGCTAATGAAATCATTATAAGCCTTGATCCTGACATTATCATCTTCTTCTTCCTTACATTCCCATTTTATTATCGTACTATGAGGAACAACAACATTTAAAGAATCCTTCTTTTCAAGGGATGGAAATCTTTGATCAACCTCCTGTTCCATTGGAACATGCTTTGTAGAATCCTCAAGTGCATAACCCTTACTAGCTTGCTTACTTGCTGAATAAGTCACTAATGGAGCTACTGTAGGTTGCTTATCTATCTCTTTTGTTTGCACTTGACCACCCTGAGCTAAGGAATGAACCGGTTGGCTCCATAATTGTGCATCATGATGTTGTTTATAAAATTTGGCCTTTATCTCAACCTGCTTAAACTTATCAAAGAAAATTTTATCCTTGAAGTCCCGCAACATTGCTTTAGTTTGCACATATAGGTACTTTATCTCAAAATAAGGACTCACATAGAAGGGGTTCTCATTCAACATTTTTTCATCAATTGCACAAATTTTTTTCCACTCACTTTTCCTCTCTGCACCCTCAACATCAAAAGGTAAGTTTCTAATTACATTTTCTTGATATAAGAATTGATGCTCTTTACCAAAAAATCCTCTTGATGTTCTTTCAACATGAATTACTCCCTCAAGATCATAATATCTTATGATAGCTTGCTTCATCCTATAATTATTTAAGAGGGAACCAGACTTCTCAATACCTTCCTTTGGCATGCATGTAAAATATGTTGGAGTCACCAAAAAAGTAACCCTTCTACTCTTTTTGATTTGTTTGGGCCCTCCTTTTGATTTTGGCTTAATGTTGCCTTGATTTGATGTTGCAATGTGGATAACACATTCACATTAGGTCTTGGGACCTAGTGAACTAATAGGATTTTAATGGTTCCTTACAAAAGTGTTGTGAAGTGTTGTAACACACTTTCACACTTTTTCGGGGTTTTATAAAATAAGCTAAGCATAATAATCATAATCAACCTTAATCTTTCCTTATTTGGAGTGTTGTAAAGTGTTGTAACAAACCTTCACATTCCTCTAGGCTTATCATTAATAATTGGGATTTATAATGCTTTAATTGGACCTATTTTTCATCAACAAGACTCATTTATTACATCTTTTCAAGGACAACCCTGACACCAATCAGTAACCAATCATAATTTAGGTGTTCTTAGCTTGTGTAGCTTAGATTCAGTGCTTGAGACTTGTTCATTACCTTTGGTGAAAGAGTCCCACCTAGGTATTTTTGGCTCTGATGTAGGTTTCACACATTTATAAAAAAAATTAATTTTTTGTCCCATGCATTATGCATGATGAGACTCATTCGCCACCTTGTGTGAACGAGTTCTGTGTGACCAAAATTCAAATTTAATTCAATTTTCTGTAGGGATTTTATACTCCTAGATCTAATTCCAGCTTGTAGTGTTGTAATTTTTGGAATTCTTGCATAATTAAGTATAAATACAAGGTTCTTTCACTTATATTGTCACCTAGAAAACTTCACAAGCATTCAAGAGTTCACAATAGCATTTTAGCATTCACAAGAACATTCAAGAAATTTCAAGGGAAGATTATCAAGCATTCTAGAGCATTCTTCAAGTGTCAATCATCATATCAAATATTTCATTCATCATTTTTGGTATTATGATAATAATTGTGATGTAGTGTTTATGATTCAAGTAAGCATTTCAATAAAGATAAACATCATTCAAGATAGAGTCAAGAACCACATCCATTGCAACCATTTCAAGCATAATTGTAACACCTTATTGCTAGGGTTTGGTGAGTTACAACATTGTCTTTTGTCCATTCATCATTCTACTTTCATTTTTTCTTTCATTTCAAGGTTTAATTTCCAACAAGGGGTTTGACCAAGACAAACCCCTATTCACTAACCCCCCCAACATTTTTTCCCTCTTCTTATGTGTGATTTGTAGGGCTAGGTTGTAGATTGGCCAAGAAGAAAATTTGGAGAAAAGTTGTCAAAGTTGTCATCAAACCTTGGAGAAGCTTGGAGAAGACCTATAGGTGGAAATTTTCAATTTTGGATTTGGAAACTAGTCAAAAGGAGCAAAGTAGACCAAGAGGCATAAAATCTAGTTTAAAACTTTGAGCAAAGAAAAAGTGGATTAATTCACCACTACTGGAAAATGAGTGCCACTGAACAAGCTTGAAAGATATTTTTATAGATCTGGATACCCTTTTGACTGAAACTTGTATTTGCACATTTTCCCAAAAACTAGATTGATTCAACAAGCCTAGTGAATGAGTCCAAGTTAGCATTAATAGTATAATTTCCATAATTCCAAACCTCCATTCTACCTTCTTCAGTCTCCCAGGTGCGCACTTTCAGTTTCATAGCTTTATGTTACATTTTTTCATTTTCTAGATCATTTATGATTAGTTTACATTCAACTAAGGTTTTATCTTATAGCTTACATTGAATTGTCTTTTCCAATTTTAAACATGGTGGTGAACCCCTCATTAACTATCATTTAGTCTTTAGGATAGCCCTATTACAAGATTTCAATCTCCTTTGCACTGAGATCTCTAAGGGTATCCTTGAGTGGAGTCTCTTTAAAATTGGGTGTGGATACATTATATTCCCTAATCCATTGATCATACCACCAATTTTAAGAGGTTCCATTTTGGTTAACCTACATTTAGGACATCATTATTCTGATTTGGAGTGCATTTACATCGTAGATGTATTTTTCATTAACATTCCATTAGGTTTTGTATTGGTTAATTTTCATTCTAGAGTTTTAAATTTTGCATTAGTGAAAAGCTCATTTAGCTTGCAATATTGCATTCAATTTCATTGAAAATTAGTCAAATTCTACATTTCCATCTCATGCATAGCTTATAAATCATAAAAATCATAAAATTCAATTCAAAAATTTCAAAAAATTAGTACTTGGACTCATTCACCACCTTGGGCGAATAAGTCCCTTTGCATATTTTTCACTACATTTTCTAGCATTCATAGTTCATTTTCTAAGTTTATGTTTGTTGTTTCTACATTTCTGTTTCACTTTCTAGAATTTTAGTTATAAGCATTTCATTGTTTTTAGCTTACATTGCATTTGCATCCAACCCACATTTAGTAGCCTTTGCATGAGTGTTTGGTGTCCTATTGCTAATACCATAGTGAGAAGAATTTTGAGACTCATGTCATCCCATGATAGCACAATCATTGTGGATCTTGGGTTATCTAGAGTTTCCACTCCTAGTATTGACAATAGTACACTAGGCATGGATAATACCCTTAGCAACTCCTTGCCTTCAAATAGCATGCAAGTTGAACCAAGGAGTGACATCATCCTACAAGAAATCATAATTCAAATCCATGAGGACCTAGTAAACTTACAACATCAAATAAGTGTTGAAAACATTTCAACAACTACAATTCCTAGCATAGAAAAAATTCACCACATGCTTGAAAGGGATGATGGCCTTTACCTTATGAAAAATATCATTGAAATATCTGGAAAACATCTTCCCTCAATCACTAGTTGTCCTTTTCCAACAAGGAATGTTACAAGCCAAGGGGGAACTCAAATTCCTACAAAAATTTCCTTAATACCTACCTACACCAACCCTCAAGCCACAATCACAATGCAACAAGTTAATAATATGATTCCCTCCCTAGGTATTCCTACTAGCATCCCTAGTTCCTAAGTGGCATCACAAGTTATATCTCCTACCTTACCACCTATAAGCATTCCATTCACTTGTCCTATGGACACATACACTCCATCACCACTTTCACTCCCATCTCATAACACAAGCAATGGACCTCTCATAGCACAACATTTCCAAATTGTTTCATCCCTTCAAAAGAAAATTTCCACCATAAACCAAAACCAAAATGGTCCACCCACATATTATGTCAAATGTAGTCCATTATCCTTGGAGATATTGCGAACATCAATGCCACAAGGTGTAGAGGCTCCTAGATTTGAGAAATATGGAGGGAAGGGAGATCCTTCTAGCTATATTAATTCCTACACTGCCTTATGTAGTGACTTTATCCTAGATGATAAACTTTTTCCAAAACTTTTTCCTAGGTCCTTGAAAAATACTTCCTCCAAATGGCTCTCTTCTTTACTGAAAAAATATATTTGTTAGTTCAATGAACTTGTTGAGGAATTTGTAAATCATTTCAAAGTGCATATGAATCCCAAAATTACCTTGGCTGATTTGATGAGATGCAAACAAAAAGAGGAAGAAAAGAAAAATATGTTGCAAGAATGAGAAAACTTGGTGGTGTTGTCATTAATGTTGTCATTGATGTCAACATAGTTCAATATGTTGCAGATTGTGCATGTATAGTTGAGATGTTGTTGAGATGTTGTGAGTACATGGAGCTATCTTTATGATGATGCAAATGTGATGATTTGATGAGTTTCCAAGTGCTTTTGAGAAAATTAATAAAGAATGAAGTCAAAGTTATCTATGTGTTTAGAATGTGCTCTGGTATGTGCTCCACATTTATCTTGTGTTGATCCTATTCTTGTACATATATGAAGAGTTGTTGTTTTGATGATTTGATGGTGATATCTATTGATTTATAGCTTTTGGTGTAATGGAATGTGAAAGTTTTGTTCACTAGTGTGTGAACTATTCTGGCAGAGTTGATCTTCTATGGACTAGGAGAAATGTTTCTGATTCGTCTTCCTTTGCCATTCTATTATCAGATCTTTTGGATCTTAATTTTTTCTTATAATGGTGTTCTCTAGGTTCTAGCAAATATACTTATGGTTTGGTTATTTGGAAGATGAGTTTCAAAGTTGTTGTATATGTTTGCATAGTCAAGATGGACTGATGGAAGGAGTTCGGTGTTTGAAGGTTGTTACACTTGTTGTGGATGTATATGAAGGAACCTGAGATGTGTTCTTGTGAATAATGAAGTGTGTTGCATCATTTGCATGTCATCTTCTTGTTGGAAAGTGTGTACATCAATGTTCATTTGTGTTTTCATTAGGTTTGTCTGACCTAGTGTTTGCACTTCATATGAAAAATAAAATTTAATTAAGGAAGTGTGTGGTCAATCCAAGACATTATTTTTGGTCTTGGATAAGTGTTTTATTGGTCCACTCTCATTCCTTTACACCACGGGAATGTTAAGCTGCTGACCTAATTTGAATTTATGAAATGAAGCTTATGTGGCCAACCTTGGAGAAAGTTTCTAAGGTTGAAGATGGTATAAATTCAAGTTGAATTGTGAAGAATTTTATGATGCAAAGTAATGAAGTAAGCCACAATTAAAAGAGCATAAGTGTGCAAAAGTGAGTTGAGGCAACAATACTTCATGTGTTAGGTTCTTGAAGGTAGTGAGCTAAAGGTTTTTGCAATATTCTGATCACGGTTGCAGATGTGTGCAAATTGTTGTGGTGGATCTTTTTTTTTCTTTTGTATCTACAGATAATGAGCCTCCCTGTTGGATAGTGATTCATTTTTGTATGAAGTGAGCCTTTGTATTTGGTCTTGAAATATCATTATATTGTGAGTTAATCATCACAATGGTTTTTCCCTCATTGGGTTTTCCACATAAAATTTGGTGTTCTTTGTGTTGTTTTTTCTTTCTGTTATTTGCATTTCATGTTCATACTTAATAATAGAAGTGTTGTTGTGAAGTTAATAAGTGTTGGAGTTTTGAGTTTAATCTGGTGACAATTGATTCACCCCCCTCTCAGTTGTCTTACACCTTTTAACAATTGGTATGAGAGCTTTCGTTCCTTGGTGTAGAGCTTAACCACTTAGGGAAGATTTGATGGTGCATAAGTTGGTGATCCCTATGTTTGATGGATCTAATTACAGTGACTAGAAAATGCATATGAGAAGATATATTATTTATCTTGGTTACAAGACCTAGAAGGCTATTCAGATGAAGTATGTTGCTCCGATAGGTGGTTTTACTACTACAGATGAAGTTTCTTCTTATGAGGAAAATGAGAAGGCGAGATATGTTATTTTCAATGCTCTGTCTAAAACTAAGAGAACTAAGGTTCTTTCTTTGGAAACTACTTATGAAGTTTGGAAGAAGTTGGAAGATATTTATGAAGGAAATGATAAAGTGAAATTGACAAAGAAGCTGACAACAAAGCACAGATATGAGAATTGAAAATGGAAGAAGGTGAACATTTTGTAAGCTATTTCTAGAGGGTTGAACTTTCAACAAATGATGTTAGGAATCAAGGAGGTAAACTGACTGATGAAGATATAATTGAGAAGATCCTAATAACCCTACTAGAATTTTATAGTGATAAGATCTCAATTATTGAAGAAATGTATAATTGTAAGAAATACATTAAAGAAGAGCTATTTGGCACCTTTACTGCATTTGAGATGAGAAAGTTTGGAAAGAAGGAGGAAAAGACAAAGACAACATTTAAAGCAACAAAGACTGAGGATGATCTAGATAGTGATGGTTCTGATGAGTTGGAAGAAAATTTGACCAGGAAGTTGAAGAAAGGTACTAGTAAGTATAAAGGTATGTTTCCCTTTAAATTTTTTAGTTGTGGTAATATTGGTCATTATGCTTCAAGATGTCCGAATAGAGTTGTACATAAGAAGAACAAGGATCAAAAAGATAATGATATAAAGGATAAGAAATATAAGAAGTTGTATTACGTTAAAGAAGAAGCCAAAATCTCTAATGATGAATCTGATTATGCGGGTGATGATAGTGAATGCTTGTTTTTAGATTTGGAGAATAAATCTGTATCTGCTAACCTTGGAAAATATGCAAGAAAGAATGCTTTGAAGAACAAGAAGAATGAGATGGAAGGTACTTGGGTCACTTCCTTTCATGCTAGAGAGGATGAAGGCTACTGGGTGATTGATAGTGGATTCTCTAATCACATGACTTGAGATAAAAGTAAGTTCACTAAACTTCAAAATTATGATGGTGGTTTGGCCATGTTTGGTGATGATTCAGCAGCAAAGATTTTTGGAAAAGGTTCAATTAGTTTTGATGGAATTCACAACATTGATAATGCATATTATGTAAAGGGTTTGAGGCATAACCTTTTGATTGTTGGATAGATGTGTAGTAATGGTTTTAAAGTTTTGTTTTATAATAATACCTGTGAAATTAGAAAAGGATCCAAAGATATGGTTGTTGCTAGAAGAACTCATGGAAACATCTATCAGCTTAAGGGCGTTGATGGTTAGTGCCTTGTATATCAAGTCAATGAAAGTTGGTTGTGACACCAGAGAATGGGACATGTAGAATTTGATAATCTGGTCAGGATCAATTCAATAGATGTTTTCTGAGGCTTTCCTAGAATCACAAAGTCTGCTAATACTATTTGCAGAAGTTGTCAATTGGGGAAACAAACTAGAAGCAGTTTTAAAGAAAAAGAGCAATCTACTATCAGAATGCTGGAATTAATTCATACTGACCTCTGTAGTCTAACTAGAACATGAAGCCTAAATGGTGATAGGTATTTTATGCTCCTTATTGATGATTATTCTCAAATTTCATGGGTTACTTTTCGTAGAGAGAAGACTTGGGATTTGGATAGGTTTAAGGTGTTCAAGGAAAGAGAGGAAAATGAAGTGAACCTAAGAAATCAAATGTTTGAGATATGATAGAGGTGGAGAATTCACTTCTAGTGAATTTAATACATTTTGTGAGCAACATGGCATAAAAATACAATTTTTTGCTTCGAGAACCCCTCAGTGGAATGGGGTAGTTGAGAGGAAAAACTGGATGATACAAGAAGCCACAAGAACCATGATGAAAGAATCAAATGTACTGGATGTGTACTAGAGAGAGGTGATACACACTATTATTTATGTTCTTAATAGAGTTCAAATTAGAGGCAACAACACAAAAAAATATTTTGAGTTATGGACTAGTAAGACTCCTACTATGAAGTACTTTAAGGTATTTGGAAGCAGATGTTACATTAAAAGAGATGATCAAAATCTTGGAAAGTTTGATGCTAGATGTGATGAATAGATTTTTATTGAGTACTCTACTACTAGCAAAGCATATAGATGCTTTAATAAAATATTAAGGAATATTTTTTAGAGTTCTAATGTGAAAGTTGATGAGGACATGCACGAACCTATTGAGATAAGTGAAGTTGAACCCAATGATCCTATCTGTGGAAAAGTACCTGAAGAGAATAAGGAGAAGGAAGAAGAACAACAAATTGAAGAAGAAGAAGAAGAAGAAATCCTAGAACTTGCTCTTAAGACTCCTAAGTATGTGTAGAAGAATCATCCAGAGGAACAGATAATTGGAGATAAGAGTGAAGGCGTGAAGACAAGAAGTAAAGTAGTAGCTAAGGTAAATCTATGTTTACTTTCTAAAATAGAACGTAAATCTGTGTGTGAAGCATGTGAAGATGAGAGTTGGGTTAGAGATATGAAAGAAAAGTTGTAGCAAATAGAAAAGAATCAGACATGGGAATTGGTTCAAAATGGGTGTTCTAGAATAAGTTGAATGAAAATGGTGAATTTATAAGAAATAAAGAAAGACTTGTATGCAAGGGACATTCACAAGTGGAAGGCATAGAATTTGAAGAAACATTTTCCCCTATGGCTAGAATGGAAGCTATCATGATGTTTTTGGAATTTTCTTACCACAAGGATTTCAAAGTATATCAAATGGATGTAAAGTTAGCATTCCTGAATGGTGAATTGGAGGAAGAAGTGTACATGGAACAACCTGAAGGATTTTAGTTATTAGAAAAACTAGATATGGTTTGTAATTTGAAGAAGGCATTGTATGAACTAAAGCAAGCTCCCAGAGCTTGGTATGCAAGATTAATGGATAGATACCTGACAAAGCAAGATTTCAGCAAAGGATTTGTTGACAGTAATCTCTAGTTAAAAGTGAAAGGTAACAAAATGTTGATAGTAGTAGTTTATGTTGATGATATCATCTTTGGTGGAAATGAAGGCATGTGTAAAATATTTGCAGAAGAAATGCAAAAAGAATTTGAAATGTCCATGATTAGTGAGTTGAATTTCTTTCTTGGTCTTCAAGTTAATCAAACCGATAAAGGGATATTCATTTCACAATCAAAATATGTGAAGGAGCTATTGAAGAAGTTTGGAATGGATGAATCCAACTGGTTGGTACTCCCATAGTAACCGAATGTAAGCTGAGTAAAGATGATGAATCTGCTAAAACTGATCAAAGAAAATACAAATCTATGATTGGTGGGATGTTGTATCTCACTGCCACTATACCAAATATTATGCATGCAATATGTTTAGTTACCAGATTTCAAGTAGATCCTAAAGAGGCACATGTGACATCTATAAAGAGGATATTCAAATATCTTAAAGGTACACTAGATTACGGCTTATGGTATCCTAATGGTGCTGATTTCACCTTGAGTGCTTATAACTATAGAACCAAGATCCTAGTACCTACAAGAGACATCAAACAAACCCATTAGAAGATTCAAATGCAAGACAAGATCAAAGTTCCCCATAAAATCCATTAGCAATGTTCAAAATAGGAATAAAAGAAAGAACACAATGAAAAAGAAAGGAAATAGATTAAATCCTATTAAAAACATGAAAACTCTTGATCTTATGGGGGAGTTGGTGCCAATTTGATGTGGAAATTGGCCCTTTCCCAAATCCTATGCAAGCTCTTGATGAATTGATGATGATTGATCCACTTTGTTGAAGATTCAAGTGCGCTCCAAGATGAAAAACCTACATAAACTAGCTAAGAACTTGATAAAATAGATGAAAATAGATATGCTTGAGGATGAAATTGAGTATAGTAAACTTGCTCAAATTGTGGACTATCAAGTAAGGAGAAAAACCTCTTATTTATAGAAAGACAAGATAGAGAGATGCCCAAAATGAAGAAAATGTGGGATCATTCAACATTCAATGGGCAAGTGCCACTTGTCAAGATGTGAATGGAGGAAGCTTGAGCACATTTTGGAGAATATGCAAAGAGGGGGAAGATTCAAATTCAAAAGATGGCTTGAAGGATGAGGTGAAAGGTGAATTTAATGCCACATGGCTCAAGAAAAGGACATGTAAGAGATTTTAAATTCTTTGTTGGATGTACAAACCCTTTTGGAGGGATTTTTCAAATTTGGGGAATATTCCAACCATTGATTCCTTTTTGAAAGAAAATAGATGATTTAATAAATTGATAAATTGATTTTCATGAGCAAGTGGCAAAAGCTAGAGTATTTGATGGATTAAGATTAAATTAATCAAGATTTGAATAATTTAATGAGGGATTAGCTGATTTGACCATTTAGATTTGGATTTTTGGATTTATTTAAATCAAATGGGAGGAAATTGAAGCATTAGATTGGTGTTAGATTTAAATCAAATAAAGGTTAATTTATTCAATTTAAAGGAGACGACTTTAGAAGTTAATTAAATAAAATGAATTATTTAATTAACAAAGGAACATTAGGATTAATTAAATAAAATGATTTATTTAATTAAAAGAAGATGATGACTTAATCAAATAAAATTGATTTTTTTTATTAACAAAGGAAATATGATGAATTTAATTAAATGGTTAGTAAAGAAGTGATTTAGGAAGAATTGATGTTAGTAGATCAAGATCAAATGCGTGATATCAATCAATATATTTTTCATGTCTACATTTTGCCCCTCTTTGAAGCAATGTACTTGTTGCGTTGGTTCAAAGAATAACCTACCGAGGTCAAAATTAAAAAATTCTCTATTTTTTTGGATGTACCGTTGCTTCCCCAATGAAAGAATTATGCTAGTACAATGTACCCTTGAGAGATTGAGGGAAAAGTTCAATTTTAGGGTCGATCTCGTGACAAAGAGGTTCAAGATTAGTTCAGCTCGAATGTTTGATGTTCACAAATTTGATGATATAGACAGTCATCAGCCATGGGTAACCTCATGTCTACTTTGATATATTACACACACTTGATCCTGATTCTGTACCATGATAGTTACATTACTGATGATATATATATCAGATGATTATGATGTTTATATGTAATGGATGATATGATGATGCATGGATGATATGCATGCACATGATATGATATGATGATGCTTTTATGATTATGCAGTGGATGATAAATGTATGGTTTATGAGATTCCTAGAATAACCAATCTATATTATGCAATGATGGGGATGAATGAATGTGGTATGATTAATGTTTTCTATATGATATGATATGCATTATGTAGTATGCTAACAGTTTGTGGATGCAAGATAGATACAATGGTGATGATTTATGATTAATTGTTATGGTACCATGTTAGCACAAAGGGAAGTAAGAAGAAATAAGACAAGGACAAGAGAATCAAACAAGCCAACTTTAATGATGATGATGATGATGATGATTTTCTTACTAAGGAGTTGGTATTTTAGAAGGGCCAATTACCTTATATTTGATAACACACATAGATACAATGCATCAAGGTATACAAAACTAGGATGGCGTTGTACCTAGTGCGATGGAATTTGACTCAACAAACAGATAGGAGTATTCTTGTTCACAATTGACATACAAAAACCTTGCTAGGATGCACCTAACAAAGAAAGTATTCACCAAGTTATATTACGAGAACATCTAACAAGCACAATAGAAAAAAAGATAATGATCTATGCCCCATTCCTTTCTCTCTAAATCACTTTGATTAGACATCATTGAGATTTCACTGGAATGAGTGCAATAAGATAAATAAAAAAGAATAGATCAAGTACACAAACAAGCCAATGTTCTTCATACCTTTAGCCAAAGGGATTTGTTTTGATAAGGACAAAGAATCCAAAGTGATTTTTCCAAAGATAATGTCCATTGTAGGAAGGATGCATCCTAGGACATGTTAGTGGATGGTGGCAAGTTGATAGGTTATTTTGAAAGGCTATTGATATAATATCGATTGAAATGTTTGCAAATGATCAAGAGTTTGATTTTGCAAAAAGTTTGGTGTTCTGATTTTGTGTTTTAAGTTTTCTTTTCCTAATTGTTCTGGTTGTTTATGTTTGTATTGCTAAAGGATGAAGGTGACGATCAATTTATTATGATGGAAGTTTATTGTGGGTGAAGTGAAACATGATGGATGAATTTTTTTTAAATATTTGGATGTTTTTGGAGTTTTTGAAATGTTTAGAGTCTGCTTTTGGTTTTGTGTTTTTAAATGTATTTGGATTTTCTAAGATTTTATGAATGTTTTTTGGTTTTTGGTGTTTTTTGATTTTTTTTGTGTTTTTGTGTCTCGAGGGATGATCAAAGATTATCCTTTCCTATGTCTATGTTTAAGCTCAGAGACAACGTAGTTCAGATGGTGTGTTTTTGACATTTTTCTGATTTTTGACCTTTTTTTGGTATTTTGATATGTTTTTGATGTTTTTGGATTTTTGCATGATTTTGACAATTTGGATATGGACATGTGTAATGATATCAGTTCTCTATTTTGGGATTTTGTTGAAAAACCAAGCTAAGGTTGATTGATCATATTCGATGGATTGATGATGATAACATTGTTGAGGATACACAACAATGAAAGGATAGTGTTAAGAAACACAAGGATTAGGATGGATATCCCAAGATGATGAGGGATTGATTGGATTTGATTGATCAAGATTGATGATGATAACATTGTTGAGGATACAAAACAATGCAAGGATAGTGTTAAGAAACACAAGGATTGGGAAGGATATCCCGAGATGATGATGGATTGATTGGATTTGGTTGATCAAGATTTTGAAGCTTGATTTGGAACAAAATTTGTTTGAACAATTTGATGTGATGTTGAAGTGAAAATTAGATGCAACTAATAGTGATTCTTTGGGTTAATGTTCGATGAAAGATAAAGCTTGATAAGGAACATCTTCTTATCAAAATAATGTCACGGGCTAGTGATTTGGATTTTGGCTCACAAATGCTTTGACCAATTTGATTTCACATTTTCCAATGTTTGGATCACCACATAAGTTGAAGGATATAGATCAAGATTTATTCCTGAAGCAAGATGCAAATATCTTCCCCTAGTGTCTACCAATGTATTGAATGCCATGGGTGGATACTTGGATAGGTTTGTGGACGGAGGGATATAGATTATCTAGCAATAAGATAAGGTGTTCGGATAGAGGATGGTTATTTGGATAATGCTTCATGGCTCAGATAACATTGGGTAGGATAGGATCAATGAAAATGACCCATGTCAAGATTTCTACCATAAGCAAGTGTAAAGTGTGCACCAAAATTTCATCAAGGTCAAGATAATTTGGACTATGGATGTAGATGGATAAAGATGAATTGGATAAATGGTTCATGGATGAATGGATTTATTATGGATGAGATGGATGGAATACTAGATTTATTATGGATGGGATGAGATGCTTCCACCTAAAGTGGCACACGTAGATGCTCAATTCTACACATGATTCCTGTTTTCCAGGTTTTCATCATGGTACCTATCCAAAGTGCCACCCATACAGTTTTCACTAGAGGACGATTTTTTCTCTTTACTCTTTTCAATCCTTTTTTATATTTTTTTACATTTTTATGAAAGATTTTAAGCTCATGTTGAACCACCTAGTGGTGTCAATTTAGATGCTTATTTCATAATGTGCCATTGATATCCTACTTGAAGAAGCCACTTTTCCAAGATGCATGCATTTGAATGCAACTTTTGAGATTCCTGATCTGCTTTATTGATGCCAAAGTTAACTTTGTCTTTGTGTGCACATTACAATAGAGTGCCTTCTGAATCCTTATGATGAAGGGTGACTACCAATACATGGTCAATGTGATAATTGGATATTATGCGCGGAGGCATGGATGGAGTGTGTTTAGGGATAAAAGATGGATTGGTTGATAGTTTGGAACCTTTGACTTTCCAAACTTGGGAAGATGAGGAATTATAGGTGGATACAAAAGTGTGAATTGAATTAGGACCAACAGCTTGTATACTTTGTATGTTTCTTGAGAAGCTTTCTTTTTCTTTTGTGGAAATCTTTGATGGATACTTTTCCCTTTTTTATTTTTCCCCATAGTTTATTTGACTAATGGAGTTTGATAGGGATAATATTTCTTTGTATTCTTTGGTATCCATGTGTATTTGATTTTTCCATTATGCTTCATTGCTTCTTCTTCTTTGATAACATTCCTTGTGCTTTAATTCAAATATTTCTTTTGACGTTGGTCCCAATTTGTGGATGGGGTGATGGGTGGATGAAGATTCATGACATGGCTAGTTGTAGTATTGACATCGGTTTCATCATAAGGATTCTTCATGCTCCCTATGTTGACGATTGCTTGAGACATAGTTTCCCCCTAGTATGTTGGTATTAGTGCCTTTGATCTTTGATTGTACTTGTTTTAAGATGTCTTGTTCAGTAAGCATTCTTTGATAAATGACCACTGTAGATGATGTGATTTCAATTTACCGCTTCGCTAACTCTGGAATGTCTTGTTCTATCTAACTTGTTTCCTTGAGTGGATGATGCTGGATATCTTCATACATGATGTCCTTAGTTTGAATTTTGGATATATCTGATCTTGATGTTGAAAACTTAGTTTGACTGTAGGAATCAATAACCTACTATTTTTGTGTAATAATGTCAAGAGTAAAGGAATCATGTTCTCAATGAAGATCTATGTTTCCATCCAAAGAAAGCATCTCATGGGTAGATGGAGGAGTATGTGCTATGTGGATATTATCATCTTGTATAGATAGGAGAGAGTCCATTACATCATTGTAGTAGCTTGGAGATACAAATTCTTGATCTTGAATGATTTTCGAATTGCTTTTGACATGCTTTGGATCAAGTTCTTCACATAGGTCAATTTCAAAGGATGGATTGCTTACAAAGGGTTCTTGGATATCTTCAGTAGGCATGGGAAGTGGCTCAGTATCCTCTTGGTTTTTTAGTGGACTTGGATCAAATTTTGAGTTGAAGATTCCTTCAATATTTGCAAACATATCTTGGAAAGGACCATTGCTAGACATTGGTGAGTGATGTTGATCATGCTTTGGAATAAATTCTTGAGATATGTCCTCTAACTCATTGGGTGATGTAGAGGCATTTTCAACATGATCATTGGTCGATGGATGGCCAATAGATATTATTTTCTGATCAATCAGATCTTGGATGAGATTTTTGAGTCAGACATAATTCGATGTTGTGTGTCCCTTTATTTTGTGATACTCACAAAGGTGTTTCTTGTTATACCACAGTGGTTTTACCAAGGGCTCTTGATAATTCTCATAGATGGGTATTTTGATGAGATTCTTGTTTACCAGTGGCTTCAGGACCAATTCAATTGATTTCCCAAGTGGTGCGTATTTTCATTTGTTACCTTGTGAGATTTGTACTTTAGATTGACCTTGTGGTGATTGATTTTGGAGATGTGGTGATTGATTTTGGAGATGTGGTGATTGATTTTGGACAATGTTATGATTTGGAATGATGTTTGGATTTGGCATGATAGGTTGAAATTGAACATAGTTGTGGTTGGGAGTCACATTGCCTTGATTTAGGTAACTTTGATTTTGCATGGTGTTACCTTGATTTGGATCAATACATGGAGTTGTTAACATATTGCTTGGAATTTGAACAACATTGGTGTGATTTGTAAATGTATCTATCCCAAAGTTTACCAAGTGTGGTTTTAAAATGTTCATGTTTGGTAAATTTGGTGTATTCACATTTGGCATGTATGGATTCAATGGAATAATGTTGTTTGTTTGAAGACTCGTGCATTGATTGTTTGATTGATAGATTTTCAAGTTTGGAATTTGATTTAAATCTATCATTGGGAAAGGTGTTCCAAAATTTAGATTGGGAATACTCACATTTTTTGTGCCATTGAGGTTTGTAAGAGATAATGATCCCATGTATGGATTGTATAAATGTGAGTTTCAATAATCCATTGGTTTTGTACGGTTTTGATAGTTTGGTTGACTTAGACCATTCATGATGTATGAATGAAGTTTATATTCCATGTTTTTCTTGTGTTTTGACCCTATTGACCTCTAAGGGATTTAGGACCAATGATGAGATGAAGGATGAAAAGGGTGAATGATATGGGTGTTGAAATTTTAGGAACATTGGAGGGATACTAGACTTTAGGAATTTAGGAATTTAGATTTTGCATTTGATTTGGATTTTGATTTTGATTTGGATTTGATAATGAACTCATAAAATCCAAGAGGTTAGATGTTTTCTTGGAATGAATTTTTCTACAAGGTGATAATTTAACTAAGTGTATGAAGAAGGATTCATCTACACACACCTAGTCAAACAAGATGATTTTGTTTTGATTTCAAGAGGATTTTCCCAATTGTCTAGTATGAATGATTTTTGAATGGTTCAATTTTTTTTTGAGATGGGATTTGATTGATGTTTGAGATGGATGAAATGATTGGTTGTTTTGATCTTAAACGAACCTAAGAAGAAATTTGTTTACAAGACCAAGGTTTTTAAGAACAGGCTTTTCTCTGAGAGTAATTCAAACCAAAAGATCAATGTTTTCTCGAAAGACCATAAGCCAAAAGATAAACAAGCACATGCATGGGGTTTAATTGATTTTATCTTGATTAATGATTTGCTTTTACCACAAACACTTTCTTGATTAGATTTTCAAACTAGATGTCTAATGTCCTAATTTATTATCATCCCACAAAGTGTGTTATGTGGAAATCAAGGAATTTAAGGAAAATGTTTTCTATTGTTGACTTTAGTAAGCAAATTGAGATATAAATTCAAATGTTTAGAAACCTCTAAGGATAAAATCCCAAGGGAAAGCAATAACACATGATTTTTTTCAAATATATTTTCCTCCTAAAGGGTTTGAAGTTTGATGATAATGTTGAATATTTGTTTTCCAATGTTTATGAACAAGCAAAGTGTTTTGTCTCCAAGAAAAAGCACAACCCTATGGCTATGAAAGATTGTATTTGTTGAATCCCCACTTGGACAAGTCCAGCTACACTTATTTTTAGCAAATGGTTAGATGCTTTACCCCATTAGCTCCCTTCCATGAAACTCACTTATATGGGGCAGCCAAGCATTAGTACCCATGAAACTCCCATGTCATACTTTCCATTTCTACTTAAAACCGTAAAACTATGGGGCGGGTTCAGAATTACTATTCTTGCACCAACAAATAGATAAAGGATTTTGGTCTTTTCTAAACAAGGGTTTTAATTCAGACTATCCATTCATGGGAATCCATTAGGCGAGAGACCATTGCTTCCCTTCTCATTGGGATGACCATCGTGATTATTTCCTTTCAACAAAAGCCCACACTTATATATCGGTTTGAAGTCACTTAGCTTTAGCATGTTGCTGGTTGGGTCATTCCCTTGGATGATTACTTTTTCCCACAAGGAAAACCCTATAAGATAAACAAAAATGAGAAAACATATCCATAGTTTGATCAATCTTTGTTGAGAAACAAAGAGAGAACACACGTGATATGTTCCACTCACACTCACAAGACTTGTTCAATTTTAATCCCAAAATGAAATGTGGAAGAAATTACTTTACCCACCTTAAGATCACCAAAAAACCTTTTGATTCTCAAGATCATTGTGAGGCATGAGACAAGCACATACATCTTTTTGATGGTATTACTTTGGGTAAGTAATTACAAGACAAAGTAGCACATGTTCATTTTAAATCCACAAAGCAATGATTAGATTCTTTTTAGTGCACTAAAAGGAAAAATGAGAGTTGATTGTTCAATTTTTAAGTCCCAAAACAAAATATAGTAAGTTTTCCTATAGTTCTTTTTAATCCCTTTGTCTTTTTCTTTTTAAGCCCAAATTAAAATTAGTGAGTCCTAAAAGCTTGAAAGTGACAAATTCCTTAAAATAATGGATTATAATTTCTCCCCAAAGTGTTCAAAAACACTTGATACAATGATGTGATAATTCCTTTTCTTTGACTTCCATGCTCCATGATCCTTTAAAACCTATAATACAAGCTCCAAATGTTAGATGAAATCAAGAGACAAGAATATATGAGGGTTAGGTAAATGATTAAGCATAAAAACCCTAAAATTTAGACCAAGTTTCATTGTGATATTACATTAGGTGAAAATTTGAAAATTTGAAAATTTTAACTCTATAAAAGTTGAAAAACACCTACACCATTAGATATCTTATGAAATTCTACCCCAGTTAAAAAAAAAAAGCTCTGAAAAAAACCAAAAAATGACCAAGATACAACAATTTTAAGTTTGAGTGAAAAAGAAAGAAAGCAAAGGCAACTCTGTTTGCAGTGGTGTTGTTTGCATAGGCAAAGCAGTTTGGGGTCTAGCAGCGCAATTTCCTGTGTACACCAAAAAAATAGAAAAAACACAAAAAAATTGATAAAAACGTGACCTAAATGTAATATTTTCCCTCCTTCTAGCGCCAAAATGTAGAACCAAGATCCTAGTACCTACAAGAGATAACAAACAAACCCATTAGAAGATTCAAATGCAAGACAAGATCAAAATTCCCTATAAAATCCATTAGCAATGTTCAAAATAGCAATAAAAGAAAGAACACAATGAAAAAGAAAGGAAATAGATTAAATCCTATTAAAAACATGCAAACTCTTGATCTTATGAAGGAGTTGGTGCCAATTTGATGTAGAAATTGGCCCTTCCCAACTCCTATGAAAGCTCTTGATGATTTGATGATGATTGATCCACTTTGTTGAAGATTCAAGTGTGCTCCAAGACGAAAAACTTGCATAACCTAGCTAATACCTTGATAAAATGGATGAAAATAGATATGCTTGAGGATGAAATTGAGTATAGCAAACTTGCTCAAATTGTGGATGATCAAATGAGGAGAGAAACCTCTTATTTATAGAAAGACAAGATGGAGAGATGCCCAAAATGAAGCAAATGTGTGATCATTCAACATTCAATGGGCAAGTGCCACTTGTCAAGATGTGAATGGAGGAAGCTTGAGCACATTTTGGAGAATATGCAAAGAGGGGGGAGATTCAAATTCAAAAGATGGCTTGAAGGATGAGGTGAAAGGTGAAGTTAATGCCACATGGCTCAAGAAAAGGACATGTAAGAGATTTTAAATGCTTTGTTGGATGTACAAACCCTTTTGGAGGGATATTTCAAATTTGGGGAATATTCCAACCATTGATGCCTTTTTGAAAGAAAATAGATGATTTAATAAATTGATAAATTGATTTTCATGAGAAAGTGGGAAAAACTAGAGGATTTGATGGATTAAGATTAAATTAATCATGATTTGATTAATTTAATGAGGGATTAGCTGATTTGACCATTTAGATTTAGATTTTTGGATTTATTTAAATCAAATGGGAGGAAATTGATGCATTAGATTTAATTAAATAAAGTTTGATTTATTTAATTTAAAGGAGATGACTTTAGAAGTTAATTAAATAAAATGAATTATTTAATTAACAGAGGAACAATAAGATTAATTAAATAAAATGATTTACTTAATTAAAATAAGATGATGAATTAATCAAATAAAGTTGATTTTTTTTTTAATAGAGGAAATATGATGAATTTAATTAAATAAAGATTATTTGATTAAATGGTTAGTAAAGAAGTGATTTAGGAAGAATTGATGTTAGTAGATTAGGATCAAATACATGATATCAATTAGTATATTTTTCATGTCTACATTACCAATGCATATTGGGTTGGTTGTGTGGATGACCAGAAGAGTACCAGTGGAGGTGCTTTCTTTCTTGGCTAAAGATTAGTTTCTTGGTTGAGTAAGAAAAAAGACTTGGTTTCTTTATGCATTGCAAAGGAAAAATATATTGTTGCAACATCCTGCTACACACAAGTTTTGTGGATGAAGCAAACTTTGAAGGACATTGGAGTGAAATGTGATGAGCCTATTCCAATTTTCTGTGACAAAACAAGTTCTATAAATATTTCAAAGAATCTGGTGATGCATTCAAGAAAAAAACACATATCTATCAGATATCATTTCCTAAGAGAGAAGGTGTTGGAGAATGAAGTTAGGTTGGAGTATGTGACAACAAAGGAACAAATTGAAGATATGTTTGCTAAGGATCTTTCAAAGGATACTTTTGAGTATCTTATGGAGAGGTTAGGGGTCATTGGCCCTCTGAACTAGTTCACATCAAGGTGCATCAGTCTAGTGAATTCACAAATTCTTCATTTATCTAGACTGATGAATGGGTCTACTCCACAGGGGGGGTAGAAAAGTATTTCATTGTTGCAGTATGGGTGTACTCCTAAGAGGGAGTATTCTGAGATTTTGATCTTTTCCATTGATGTCAAAGGGGGAGAGAAATTCATGTGAAAAATAGTAATAAAAGGAAGAAAAGGTGTTCTCCCAAAATACTGTGTAGGTTGTTGTCTTTGATGTTTTTTCACATCATGTGTTGCCATCAATGACAGAGGGGGAGCTTTTTGCAAGTATGAGAAAAGTTGGTGGTGTTTTCATTAATGTTGTCATTGATGTCAACACAACTTAGTATGTTGCAGATTGTGCATGTATAGTTTAGATGTTGTTGAGAAGTGATTACATGGAGCTATCTTTATGATATTGCAGATGTGATGAGTTGATGAGTTTCCAAGTGCTTTTCAGAAAATTAATAAAGAGTGAAGTCAAAGTTATGTGTGTGTTTAGAATGTGCTCTGGTATGTGCTCTGCATTTCTCCTATGTTGAACCTATGCTTGTGTAGGTCTAAAGATTTTATGTTGATGATCTGATGGTGATATCTATTGATTTATAGCTTCTACTTTAATGGAATGTGAAAGTTGTGTCCACTGGTGTGTGAACTGTTCTAGAAAAGTTGATCTTCTATGGAATAGGAGAAATGTTTTTGCTTCACAGTCCTCTGCTATTCTGTTTCAGATCTTGTGAATCTGGAATTTTTCTTATAATGGTTTTCTCTAGGTTCTAGCAAAGATACTTGTGGTTTGGTGATTTGAAAGTTGAGTTTCAAAGTTGCTATTTATGTTTGCACAGCCCAGATGGACTGATGGAAGGAGTTCAGTGTTTCAAGGTTGTTACATTTGCTACAAATGTATTTGAAGGAACTTGAGATGTGTTATCATGCATAATGAAGTGTTTTTCATCGTCCATGTGTCATCTTCTTATTGGAAAGTGTGTACATCAATGTTCATTTTTGTTTTCATTAGGTTTGGCCAACCTAGTGTTTATAGCTCATATGAAAAATAAATTTTAATTAAGGAAACATGTGGTTAATTCGAGAAATTATTTTTGGTCTTGGTTAAGTGTTTTATTGGTCCACTCTCATTCCTTTCCACTGTAGGAATTTTGAGTTTATGACCTAATTTGAATTTATGAAATGAAGCTTATGTGACCGACCTTGGAGAAAGTTTATAAGGTTGAACATGGTATAAATGCAAGTCAAATTGCAAAGAATTGTATGATGCAAAGTAACAATGTAAGCCACAATTAAAAGAGAAGAAGTGTGTGAAAGTGAGTTGAGGTAGCAATACTTCATTGTGTTAGATTCTTGAAGGGAGTGAGCTGAAGGTTTCTGCAATCTTCTGATCAAGGCTACAGATGTGTGTAAATTGTTGTGGTGGATCTTTTTTTTCTTTTGTCTGTAGGTAGTGAGCCTCCTTGTTGGATAGTGAGTCTTTTCTGTAGGTAGTAAGCCTTTGTATCTAGACAATGAGCCCTCTTCTGGGTAGTGAGGCCTTGGTAGTGATCCTTTGTATTCAATTTTTAAGTCTCTTTATATTGTGAGTTAATCCTCACCATGGTTTTTTCCCCATTGGGTTTTCCACATAAAATCTGGTGTTGTTTGTGTTCTTTTTTCTTTTTGTTATCTGTATTTCATGTTCATACTTAATAACAAAATAGTGTGGACATGAAGTTAATAAGTGTTGAATTTTTGAGTTTAATTTGCTAACAGCTTATTTACCCCCCCTCTCAGTTGTCCTACACCTTTTAAGAAACTAATTTTATCTCATGTTATCAATCACTTTATCCCCAAATCAATGTCAATGTACCTGACCCACACCTTTAAAAGATGATCATATAAAATTTGTTAAGTAAAATCCAAGACAAGTTGGCTATGATGAAATTCCCATCCTTCATGTACTTGTACACTACCCTCCACGATTATCAAAATTTGGTTAGTAGTCTTGATACAAAGTCCACTTCTAACTGAATTGAGAGATCTAAGCCCACAAACCAAAACAATCTGCAACCTTTTAGAAAACAAAATAAAAGTTTCCTTCAATTCAAACCCCCTCAACAAACAAGTCAAAATTTCATTAACCAAGTAACTATTGTTATGGCCACTATACCCTTTAGTTATGGAGATACAAAAATAAAATTCATTCCCTTGCTCAATACCCTTTCATAACACAATGTCCCAACTTCTAGACCAACAAATGATAACCTTACCTCCCATCCAAACACCCAACCCTAATAAGCATTTACCCCCCTAGCTTTATATCAAATGCTTATTACCACTATCACTGACAAAATAGACATGACACAAAACATTACAAGTGTCTTAAACATCTTGTACAAGACCTCATTGATTTTGATCATCTATCCATTGTAGGTGTCAGTGAACAAGGAAATAAATCCATCACCCCTCCAAACCAAAACTTGAAAATTTTCACTAACCCTATGCCAAAGAATAATATTTCATTTGTCAAATCAATTCAAACTACAAAGAATGATGTGATGACTATTGATACAGATGATGAAAACAATTATTATATTCTAAATAATTCTATCAATGTCAATCCTATGGATGAAATTGTAGGGACGATAGACGTCATCCCTCATAAGGGTTGAACCAAGAGTCCTCTTGACATTGCTTTCTCCTATAAGGATATACTTAAACATTTACCCAATGGTCCACTTTACATAGTGATTTGTATCTATGATAATGAGATATTAATAGATCTCGCATGTGGAGAGAACGTGATCAATGAGGAATTTTTACTTTTGCATGAACTCCATCAAGATGAATATGATAAACCAAAAGCATGGATCAAGACACACAATGGTTTTGTGTGCCCTATGATAAGAAAAATTACCTTACCATTGCAGATAGGACCAAAAATGTTAGATGTCACATTCTCCATCATCCCATAGTCAGACCAATTTCGTGTGAAGATAGGCCACCCATGGATTTGCTCCATGAAATCCATCCCTTCGGTTGTACATAAATGCTTAAATTTTCCTTTTGACAATGAAATATTCATTGTCCACCATAGTGGCTTTAACCTCTTGTCTTCTAAAGGAAACTTTTCCCTAGATGCATTTTGGCCCGAACCCATGGAACCTATAAAACCTCAAGAAGACTTATTTTTCTTATCCTATAAAAAGTTCAAGGAAAAGAAGATAGCAAAACTATCTCTCTGAAACATGTCCCCATCCACCTCTGAAACTCCCATCCTTGATGAAACCATGCTTGAACCTAAACAAGAACCAAACAACCAAGACCAACCAAAAATTAAAACTTCACCTACATCCTACAAATGACCAAGAGATAATGAAACCAACCTCGTCTCCCCTCCTAGAATAATTTTTTTTACAAAGTCAAAGAAAAAGTGGCAGAACAACCTCCTATAGTTTTTTCGTTCCTCCCCTTAGGGAAGAAAAGAAACCTACGATTGATCAAATCGCTCCTACACAAATGAAACATGAGAACAAAACCAAAAGAAAAAGAGGTGCTAGAGAGCATAGGCATAGAAATTGTGCCCTTGTTCATAAGTTACATGAAGAATTATACAAAGAAAATAAAGATCATAACTTGACTAAAGAAATGCATGATGACCCTCCTCCCTAGTCGAAGGAAGACAATTCAATGCAACCTCCACAACAATAGTTGAACTCTTCCATGGAAATTATCCTTCGACCTCCTATTGTGATTAACTTAGATGATGATGATGAGGTTGCTAAAATTGATGAAGAGGTACATAATGAATTGAATACATTATTTTCCTCTTCCATGATCTTAAATGACAAATCTCCTATAAAGAGTGTTGAACCTAGTGCTTCTCCTAGTTTGACACTTGCTCTTGTCCCTTTGGCTAGTTTCCCACATTTGGTATGCATAGAAAATTATTGGGAGGAAAATGACTTACCCATAGGTTGACTCATATTTTTTTTACTAGTATTTTGCATTATTTAATTTTTCATTTTCTTTTGAGTGATTACATGCGTGTAATGTGATCCCCTATGATATTTTATTTTATTTTTTCTCTCTTAGTGGCATTCCTCTATTTATACCTTCATTATTCTCTATGTTGTGTACCTTTTTCACTTTTTTAATCTTTATATCTTTTTTCCTTTTCCTTTTGGGGATGATGCAAGGCATTGAGACACCCTATGTCTCTTCCATGTTGACCCAAAAGGATTTATTTTTCTGTTGCCTTTTTGTTTTCTATTTTTTCTTATTTTTTCCTTTTGGGGATGATGCAAGGTGTTGATAGATTCACATCTCTTCCATATTGACTTAAGAGGTTCTTCTTTGTTTTCACTCTCTTTATGTCATTCTTCTAGTTCTATGTGTATTTGGGGGATGATGACAGTTCCAAGCTCTCTAAAAACATTGTAGCAAAGAACATACTGACCCCAAATCCATAGTGTTGAATACCAAAGATACTAAGATGTGGGATGAATCAATATCTACTTAAAATTATGAACAAGAAAAAACACCATTGAATTACTCAATGCATATAACAATAAAGATAAGAAAGAGCATTAACAAAACATGAAAGCACACTACACATGAACACTAGGATTTTTATGTGGAAAACCCAAAATGGGAAAAAACATGGTGAGGTTTAGCTCACAATATAGTATAACTGGTTATAAGATATTACAAAAGGGTGGGTCATTGCTAGGACTCACTATCCAAAATGGGAGGCTCACTTCCTACAAGATACAATAATAGAAATGATTTACAACTAGAAATGAACTAATAAAGTTACACCTAACAAGTGTTGATTTAGTTCCTTTGATACTCAGTAAACTATCCAATATATATAGTTGATACATCCACAAGAATCAATTAGGTTGGTATAATTAGATGCAACCCTTATTCACCAAAAAGGTAACTGTTAGCTTCAAGCTTTTACAAAAACTTTCCAAAAACAATCCAAATGTGTAGCATGCTACAAAATGTTGGCATGGACCAAAGATAGGTCACACATACATACATAATACAAAAATTAATTCATTACAACATCAATCAATACATTAGGTTGGAAATAAATAAAACTAATAGAAAAATGTAATAGAATCATACCAACTCGCCATACGAGCATCTGTGCACACAAGATTCTAAACATACAACATTTCAACATCCATGAACTATTTCCCAAAAGCGCAAGCAATGATAATCATCAGTGGAGGATTGCAGACCAAAATACTGGAGGATGACAACTACATACCGGTTCAGATACCGAATCAAACTTGAACATAAACTTGTGGTTGCAACTGATATAACATGGTGACATCAATAAAAACACAAAATTTGTATAATAGGATGTTCTTCTTCATTCTTCCAAAAATCTCCCCCTTTTTCATTGATGGGAACATGTACCAAAATAATTTATAAAACTCCTATGTACAATACACTCTCTCCCCCTATAGACCTCTTACAACATTCTCTCCCCCTTTGACATCAAGAACAAAGGGTGGTCCAAAAATATGAAAACTTAAAAAGCATTAGTCGAAGAATGGCGAGCCTTGAAGCTCCTTAAGAATACCTTGCCAAGTTTTCTTACCATTCTCTTAGCTCTTCTTAGCAGCTATCAACATTCTATTCATAGATTCCAATTCCACTAGTCTTTCTTCTACATCATTTAGAGTACCTAGAGTTAGATTGATTTTATCTAATTTCTCTACATTTTCCAAAGCATTGGAAAATGGAGTATACTCCATTATCACAAGGTCACCTAACTCACCAAATATTTTGATGATATCTTCCTTTTGCTTTTACAAAATGAATAATTTGTCTTTATGAGCCGAGATAGCATTCTAGGTTTTCTCGTCTCTATCTTTAGATGCATTGTAGGTACTAAAGATAGTAGTCAACTAGGACTCAATGGAGTCCATGAGATCTTTGATAATCTGAGTGGCATCTGGCCACTTTATTCAATAGGAAAATACAATATTTGTTTCAGATTCACAAGCCTACACAACTTCCAGATTATTTTCAACATTAGTGTGTGCCAAAGCACACTTATCATGAAGTTCCAAAAGTATTTTCTCTGTAATTTTCTCCTCAACCTCTTTCCTTGTCTTCTCACCAAGTCTAGAGGCATACTCCTTAAAGGAGTCCAGCAGAAGTTTCAAATTATCTACCATAGTGAGATGTATCCATTGATGTACAGGGTGTAGCCTCCTGCAAAGCTTTGAGGGAATCATCAATAATCTCTATTCCTTTCTGGTGTGTTTCCATAATTTATCTTCTTCCAAATTCATGCAAAACATCCCTTAACACCAACTTATGAACAAGAGAAATCTTATCCAAGTCCAAACTGCTTTGAATCATGGGGAGCTATAGAAGTTCTAGAGGAATCACCAGTTGGAACCTAATCTACTTGGATAGAAATACTTTCAAAACATCATTTCTAGATCAAGATTCTCTGGGGGACCTTTGAGATTCTACAACCTACCTTTGATCTTCTTCACTCTTCCCCTATAGATTCCCCCTTTTTTTCTTCTTCCTCTACTCTTTCTTTCTCCTCTTTCTTTTCTTCTACTTTTTCATCTTTGTCTATGTTTCCATCTTCATTCCCTTCACCTTCATCTTTATCTTTTTCTCCTTCAAAATTATCTTTTTCACCTTCATATTTATCCTTTCCTCCTTCAACATGCTTTGTAGGAACATCATCATGCTTCTCTAGCTCAACTTCTTCAACATTCTACTCCTATATTTTTGGAGGGTCATTTGCAACAACAATATCCGTTGGTATATCTACATCATTTATTTTTAGAGGAATGTCTGTATCACTTGTACTAGAAGGAATTTCTTCCTTTTCGTCTACAAAATATTCTTCTCTGATTTGGGTGCAAAACTAGATGGGAGTGCACCAAACATGCCATATTTTTCAGCTATACCCCTAATGGCTTCTACAGTTTCATTCCTTATCTTCTTTATTTTCTTCTTGTCCTTTTTCATCAATTTGTTCACTCTTTTCTTCATTTGAAACATCTTTGAACATATCTTCTTCAAAGTTTCCAAATCATTTGGGGTCAAAGAGGACCCAAGTTTCTCAAAAGATTCATTTATTTTCTTCTCTTCCAATTCAACAACCTTTGATCTCCTTTTCATCAAGGCTTCCCACAATTACTCAGGCACATTGTTCTTGAAATAATCCCAACTAACTTCCAATTTGATAACATACTGAATAATGGCTAAAATCAAAGTTTTCCTATCCTCTCTACCTACTTGATTATAAAATTCTACAATAGGCTTTAGAATATCTTCAAAATGTATCGAGGTATTGACTAATGCTTCTAATTTGAAAGGGGAACTAGGTCTTACTAGAGATTCCTTTTGTTCTTCTTGGTCTGGAGAAGATTATTTTTATATATTATCCTTCTTTGATTCTATTTTGGTGTCCACATGAACACCAAAACCCTATTCTTCATCTTCTTTTGAGGATGATACAAAATGAAATCTCTTAGAACCAACACTAGCTTCCAATGAATCACCTTCACTAGAGGACATGCTTCCTCTTCTCCTTCTTACCAATTTTGTTGTAAGGTCATCCTCCTCTTCCTGTTGATCTTCAATGACACTAAGGTTCTTTTCCATTGTAGCCTTTTCTTTCTTCCCTCTCTTGATTGGTACCACCAAAGGAGTCTCTTTCCTTTTACCAGATCTAGTATTGGGTATGGAAGGAGTCAGGCCTTTGTCTTTACTAGTAACATTGGGCTCAACCTTTACTGCAGGAGCTACAGATAGCTTTGAAGGAGTATTCCTACTAGATCTCCTTGGTCTTGATGATTCTCCAACCATCTGCTCTCCCATGGCTCTACCTTGTGCAATCTACTCATCAGTGAAGACAACCGCTCTCAAAATTTTATCTACATCATTTCTTATCATAGGCTTCTTGTGCTCCAAGTGAACTTCCATATATTTTTCTTCATAAGTACCAACTCTAGGTTCACTAGCATCTTTAGGATTTTTCAACAAAATTTTCACATAACCTTTAGCTTCATCCTATATAAACTCATAGCCTAATGATTGAATCCATATAGTCCAGGGTTCAACAACTTCAAGCATGCACTCATCAAAAGAGACATGAAATTTGATATCATTCTTATACTTCTCAAAAACTCTCTTTGGAATTCTTCCTCTTTCATTCATGTTGCTCTTGAACACAAAAAATAATGTTGTCAGAGTATTATTGCGAGCCTTCAAATCATCCAAAATGTGCATATTGTCAAAGATTTGATGTGCAACCTATTTGCATGAATCCAAAAACACCACATCATCTCTTCTAGGAAGTCTCCTAAGGAAATAGAATAGTAAACAAACAATCAAGGAGCCAAATTTAAATGCATACTTCTTCTCCCTTAACATCTTTAGATTGTCAAACTACTGCTACTAGAGAAGTTCATACAAATCATAGTCTACACCATTAGCTGCCATATCATAACCAGTATAAATTGTTATAGCAGATACAAAATTCTCTATATTAGTGAAGTAGATTTTATGTCTGATCATTATTGCATCATACTTCACAAAAGGATTAGTAATAGGCTTCCTAGTAAGAGCCCTCTTGTCATATGTAGCACTAGTGAGTTCCATCACCACTTCATTCTTTATAGATTTCAACACTCGTATCGGTCTGGTATCACAGAGTCTGATAACTTCCTTAATTTCTTCCTTGGTTATAAGGTGAGGTCTGTTAGTGCACAAGAATTTGTCATGCATTCTGTTGAGAGCTAGTTTTACATACTTGTCATCAATAGTGGAGCTAAAATTAGGAAAGTAATTCCATTGATCTAATTTCTTTGCAACAATGTTTGAATACTTAGGTTTTACCAAGAAATCATCCCCAATGATCTCATTTTTCCATGTCTATCAACCTTTGATTTTATTCCTCAGTCTTAACTCAAATATACATTATAGTGTCTTCAATAGGCATAACTTTGTGAGGAATTGATGAGAAGGCACCCAGAGGGTCATCTTTGAAAACCTTCATAGAATACTTCTTATAGGATGGTCTAGGTCTTTTTGACACATTAACAACTACAAGAGTTTCCATTTTCATAATTCAAGCTCAAATGATTTCAAAAAGAGGATTCTGCCAAACCCACAATAGCACAAAAAGGTAAAATACCTTTTTCCTTCATAGAAAACCAAAACTAGGGTTTGCACAGCTCACTCTCCAAATCACCTCAAGAATGCTCCAAATAGCTCTCAACTTTCTTCAAATGCATAAGTGATAAAAAATTCCTTACAAATCCACTTTATAAACCAAAAATCTACCCTAATTCGCATTAAATGTGGTAGTTTTTGAAAGGCTGATAAAAACCCTTCTTCACTACATAGAAAAAGCCCTAATTTTCTCTACAAATGGTCATGCTTGCACCTTTTCTTCCAGTTCCTTTTTCATAACCTCTACCTATCAATTCCTTACAACATTTCTTTGTTCCAAATACTAACATGCCAAATATACAAGGGGTTTGAACATTTTGTGTTAAAGCTCCCCCTAAGACCATGTTGGGTCTAATTCATGGAGGAATTATATGCACCGAATGGGGGCACAAATACATCTAATGTTTATAGCTCTCCTTTCTTCTTCCAAATCTTGTTCATTTATTTCTTAGTTTCATTCTTGTTAATTTTCTTCACTGGTTCATTCTTCTTTACTGAATCAGATTGCTTTCCCTTTTTACTTCTACAAACTCTTGAATTGTGTCTAAGTTTGCTATAGTTGTAGGAAACAACATTTATCTGACTTGTTTGACCTCCATTAACCCTTTATCTACACTAATTTTCTTTATGTCTAGACTTATTACATGTATAGCAGTAGCCAACAAAAGAATTATTCATTCTTCCTCCATTAAACCAATTCATCATCTAAGTTTTTCATTCACTAGCTCTATGTACAACTTTCTTGCATGCAAAACATTGTTCAAAGAATGATCTAGAAAACTGATTCATTCTACTTCTACACTATGTTTCCTTGTGACCAAATTTATTACATGAAAAGAAAAAACCATTAAAAGATGGGTACCTTTGAGCATTTGGTTGTCTGATAGGTGGTCTTCTAGAAAAGTTCCTTAGATTTATTTTTTCTTTCCCTTTATCTTGAGTTTTTTGATTATCCACTATGTTTGAGGTCTACACAGCCTTTGAGCTTTCATTGGCTTCTATTCCAAAAACACCTTTTTCTTTAGAAGGTTTTTTTCCTTGCAATCAACTCATCAACCTTGGTGGAGCTTGTCTTGAAATTATCTTCACAAAGTTTTGCTTTCTCCAGAACTGCTTTCAAGTTTACCACCTCCTATTCAATTCTTATGCATTCATCAATCTTGCTTTGTGCCACTATATTAAGGAAATATTCAATTCTCTTCTTTTCCTCCACTTGCACCTTCAATCTGGTGACCTCTTCATTTGCTTGTTTCAATTGCTTACTCACTTCTCTATGTATTTCTTTGAATTTCTTCAATTGCTCTTTCAATTTCTAGATGAATTCATTTGCCTCATCAAGATTTTCTTTCAAATCTTTGTTTTCACTTTCAGCCTTGTCATGATCTTCAAGACCTGCATGGAGTTCTTTTTTATCATCCATTTTTTCAATCTTTAGGATCTTCCTCAAGCTATTAGGCTTCTCCAGAGGAACCAATATCTAATACAAATTGTTGAATACCCAAGATAATAAGAAGGGGTTGAATTAGTATCTTCTTAAACTTATTGAACAAACACCATCCAATTACTCCAATGTATATAATAGTAATGATAAGCAAGAGCATTAATAGAACATGAAAGCACACAACACATGAACACCAATATTTTTACATGGAAAACCCAAAATGGAAAAAACCATGGTGAGGATTAGCTCACAATATAGTATAACTGGTTATAAGATATTATAAAAGGGTGGCTCACTATTAGGACTCATTGTCCAAAATGGGAGGATCACTACCTACAAGATACAATAACAAAAATGGCTTACAACTAGAAAATGAGCTTATAAAGTTACACCTAACAAGTGTTGGTCCAATTCCTTTGATGCTTAGTAAGCTAACTTTACACACTTCATCATCTTCACATAATTTTCTTCTTCACATTTTCTTCATAAAATCTCAAAACTATCCAATATATATAGTTGATACATCCACAAGCATCTATTAGGTTGGCCTAATTAGATGCAACCCTTATTCATCAAAAAGATAATTTTTGGCTTCAAGCTTGTAGAAAAAATTTCCAAAAACAATCCAAATGTGTAGCATGCTACATGTTACCATGGACCAAAGATAGGTCACACATTCATTCGCAATACAAAAATTAATCCATTACAACATCAATCAATACACTAGGTTGGCTATAGATAGACCTAATAGAAAGATACAACAATAGAATGATACCAACTCGCCATATGAGTACCTATGCACACAAGATTCTGAACATACAACCTTTCAACATCCATGAACCATTTTCCAAAACTTCAAGCAATGATAATAATCAATAGAGGATTGTGGACCAAAATACCAAAGGATGATAATTGCATATTGGTTCAGATACCGGATCAAACTTGAACATAAACTTGTGGTTGCAACTCATATAACACAATAACATCAATGACAACACAAAAGCTATATAATAGGGTGTTCTTCTTCATTCTTCCAACACATAAATCCCTTATGTGTTTGGTTTTTTCATTTTTGGGGCAACCCCTTTCTTTTCCTTTTCTCTAACATGGCGTAGCCTTACTTGAAAACATATGACTTGGCATAGGGATTTCCAAGTTTTCTCTCATGTCTTCCTTCTTTGCTTGAATTTTTCATTTGTTACTTTAAATTAATTACTCATAGTATGGTGTTTAGCAATTTATTTAAAGTGGGGGCATATATAGGCATTATTCTTTTATTTTTCCTTTTCTCGGTTTTTAGTGCAGCCTTCTTATTTCATATAATGTGCTTGTCACTTTGTGGATGGCATTGGGTGTAATTTCCTTTAGGAGTGTAATATCTCTTAGCATATTGCATTCCTCTTAGTGGCTTGATGCGACACACTACATCTCGTAAGTTGTGAATATTCTATTCATTGATTGGTCCTCTCTTGGAGACATTAGGAACAATATTCCCTAAGTTGAAGACCTCGCATGAACTAAGCAAAACTCCTTTGAACATTCTTTGCATGTTGCACTTTACATTTGTTGTTATATGGCCACCTTGCATAACATAGCTTGCATACCTGTAGTGCCATCCTCTTTGTTCATGAGCTCCAAGCATATGAAGTTTCCCTTATCTCATGAAGCTTGAAAATCATTTTTTTGTGGCACCTTATTAAAGTTAATAGGAGGTATAACTTTGGTATGGTTGATCCTAATCCAAGCCATGAATTTCTCCATAGCAACTTACATGTGTGTGAGTGTATACCAACCACGAGTGTATGTTTCTCACCTTTTAGGATGTCTCACCCAGTGGAAAGCCAGAAGATCCGTTGCCTTAAAGTCAATATGTGTTTTCTATACAAACAACCTAGATCTGATCCACATTGTGATGGAAAAATGGCTGAAGCTTGATCCAATTCTTTTATTTTCCCCATTTTCTCATTTTCATTTTTGGTAGTGTATTCTTGTGCTTTGTTGCTTCTCTTTATATCATTCTCATGCACGTGTTCCTTTGGTTGATGTTAGTTTGTTTTGGGATCTTAATCCTAGGGGCTTCATCACCCCTCTTGATCATTGTCATCTCATCTTGCTAGCATTGGTACAATGGAACCCCTCTTGATCCATTTTTTTCTACTTTAGTGTGAGTTTGAAGCAGGTTCATCCTCTCACTAAAGTGGGGGCTAAATGGAGTCACCAAAAAAACAACCCTTCTACTTTTTCTGACTTGTTTGGGCCCTCCATGTGATTTTGGCTTAATGTTGCCTTGATTTAATGTTGCAATGTGGATAACACATTCACATTAGGTCTTGGTCCCTTATGAATTAATAGGGTTTTAATGGTGCCTTACAAAAGTGTTGTGAAGTGTTGTAACACACTTTCACAAATTTCTAGGGTTTTATCAAATAAGCTAAGCATAATAATCATAATCAACCTTAATCTTTCCTTATTTGAAGTGTTGTAAATTTTTGTAACACACTTTCACATTTCTCTAGGATTATCACTAATAATTGACCTTTCTTATGCTTTAATTGGTCCTACTTTGCATCCACAAGCCTCATTTATTGTATCTTTTCAAGAATAATCCCAACACCAATTAGTAACCAATCATAATTTAGGTGTTCCTGGGTTTTGTGGCCCAAATTTAGTGTTTGTGACTCATTCACCATCTTGGACGAATGAGTCCCACCTAGGTCTTTTTGGCCCTGATGCAGGTTTCAAAAATTTCTAAGCATTTTTCATTTTTGGTCCCATACATTATGTATGATGGGACTCATTCGCCACCTTGGGTGAATGAGTCCCGTGTGACCAAAATTCAAATTTAATTCAAATTTTTGGCAGGATTTTATTCTCCTAGATCTAATATCAGTTTGTAGTGTTGTATTTTTGTGAATTCTTGCATAATTATGTATAAATACAAGGTTCTTTCACTCACATGCCCACATAGAAAACTTCACAAGCATTCAAGAGTTCACAAGAGCATTTGTGCATTAACAAGAGAATTCAAAGCATTTCAAGGGTAGATTATCAAGCATTCTAGAGCATTCTTCAAGTGTCAGCCATCATGCCAAATATTGCATTCATCATGTTTGTTATTGTGCTAACAATTGTGATGTAGAGTTTATGATTCAAGCAAGCATTTCAAGAAAGATAACATCATTCAAGCTAGATTCAAGAACCATATCCATTGCATCCATTTCACGCATAATTATTGTAGACATGTAAAATATACTGATTGACATCGTACATTTGATCTTGACTTACTAACATCATTTCTCCTTGAATCATCCCTTGGTCTAACCATTTAATCAAATTCCCCTATCTGATTAAATTCATCAATATTCCTCTCTTAATTAAATAAATCATTTTATCTAATCAAGTCATCTCTCTTGTTAATTAAATCAATCCATCTAATCTAATTATCCCTATTTAATTAAATAATCAATTTATTTGATTAAATCTCTAAAGTCTATCCATTAAATTAAATAAATTAAAACCTTATTTGATTTAATCTAACACCATCTCTTTTAATTAAATAAATCAAAATCTTTATTTAATTAGCCTCTTATCATATTCCCCTCTTATTTGATTTAAATAAACCCATAAATCTAAGTCAAATAAGTCACATCATCTAATCTCCTATTAAATTAATTAACCCTTTATTAATTTAATCTCATCTCATGTAACATCCTCTAGATAATGCAAGTTGCACATGAAAATAGATTTAATTCATTTATTAAATCTCTATTTTTCTCACAAGGCATCTTTTGGAATATTCTCTCAATTTGAATTCAAAAATTCCAAGTCAACATGTACATCCAACAAGGCATTTAAAATCTCGTACATGTCCTTTTCCTTGAGCCAAGTGGCATTTATTGCATTTTCCTTCCCTCTTGCATGTCATTTCAACAAATTTGAATTTCAAATATTTGCATTTATTGGCACAAACCCCAAATCTTGCACATCCATCATCCATTCATAGCTTGACAAGTGGCATCATATCATTGGATGAATGTTAGTCCCACATTTCTCAAATGTGGACATTCATCCATCTTGAATTTCTATAAATAAAGAGCTCATATCCTCATTTTATCATCCACAAACATTGCAAAGTTATTATGCTAAAATATTTAGCCATTTCCATCCATCATTGAATTCTTAGCTAGGATTTTTGCAGATTTGGCTTGGAGTTCTCATCTTTCATCAAAGTGGATCAATATCATCTTCAACATATCAAGATTTCATCATAGGAATTGGGAAAGGGCCAATTTTCACATCAAATTGGCACCAATTCCCCCATGGGATCATGAGTTTGCACATCTAATTAGGATTTAATATTTGTTTTATCATTTTCATTGTGCTCTTTGTTAGTTTCATTCCTAGTTTGAGGTTGTAAATGGATTTCATGGGTAATCCTTGTTTTATATTGTAATTCTTTGTTTAACTTGTTTACTCATGTTGTTTTGTAGGTACTAGGAAAAGGTTTCACACATTTGGTGCTAGAAGGAGGGCTTGATATCATTATTTCTAACATTTTCTTGAAATTTCTGTGTTTTTCTTCACACATAGAAAATTCCAACATGGGCTCATTGGTGTCACTATTTTGGCACCACGGGCTCATCAATGTTGTTGTTTTGGCACCGTGGGCTCATTAGCATCGTTGTTTTGGCACTACAGGCTCATCTGCATCGCTATATGGCACCACTTGAAACACAAACTGCACCGCTAGACTCGTCCCACCAAGATTTTTTAATTTTAAACTCTGCTGCTGGACTCACTGACCTACAGAAAATTTCAAAAAAATATTAAATAGCGACGTTGGACACAAACTATGATAGAGTGAAAATTGCAATGCTAGTCAAAAATTGTGACGTAATTGAGCTCTCTGTCCCGAGACAGAGTGTCGCTGACTGGTAAGTGGCACTGTGAGGGCACCGCTGGGAGAACAAACTATAATGCCTTCATTAGTTACGACACTGGGAGACAGTAAAAGGGAAATTTTGATTTTTTTGCATGTGCTTTTGATTTATGATTAATTTATGTTCTATTTTCTGGTTTTCAACTTCTGTATTTTCTAGAATCTGACTGATTTTTCTCACTTGTAGGTTGGAAATCGAAGACAAAGGAAGGAAGGAGCATGATGATGATATTTCGTCAAATCAAAGTGTTTTTAAACACTTTAGTGTTTTTTTAACACTTCTTTAAGATTTGTCATCTTCTTCTTTCTTAGGACACTAATCTTCCTTTGGGTTTAAAAAGAATTCTTTTTGTTTATTTCTTACAAAAGGACTAAAATGAACTTTAGGATCACAACTTACTAGATTTCATTTATTGGATTAACAAATTGAACAAATGTTTTTCACTTGTGATTTGGTGCTCTAAAACGAACTCACATTTTTCTTTGTGGATCTAAAAAGAACAAGTGTAGCTTTGTTTTTCGTGAGGGCTTACTTAGAATAAAGCCATTGAATAAGGACGTATGCGCTTCTCTCGCGCTTTATAGTGATCTTGAGAATCAAAAGTCCTTTTTCATGACTTTGGGTTAAGACAAAGCAATCACCTCCACACTTTGATTTGGGCTTAAAAATTGAACAACATATCGTGTGAGTGTGAGTGGGGGCTTTGTTGCATACATTCTCTCTCCTTGTTTCCAACAAGGATTGATCAAGTTACGAATATTGTTCTTCATTCACTTTTGTTTATCCTAGAGGGCCTGCCTTGGGGAAAAAGTACTCACCTAAGGGAATGACTCAACCAGTAACACTCTAAAGCCAAGAGTATTTCTAGCTGGGATATAAATGTGGATATTGGACAAAACACCAATATCACACAGTTGATTCCGACAAGATGGATCCGAAAGGGGACTCTTGTCGTATGGGTCAATATCCACGAACGGAAAGTCCTTACTAAAACCCATGTGCTAGAATTTTCCAAAATCCTTTAATCTATTTGTTGGTGCAAGAATGGTCATTCTCAAGCCACCCCACACTTTTACAGTCTTCTAGTAGAAATGGAAAACATGCCATGGGACTTTCATGGGTGTTGATGCTTGGCTGTCCCATATAAGTGAGTGTCATGGAGGGGAGCCAGTGGGGTCAAGCATCTAACCATTCGCTAGAGATAAGCGTAGTTGGACTTGTCCAAGTGGGAATCCAACAAATATTGTCTTACACATCCATAGGATTTTACTTATTCTTGGGTTAGAAAATGCATTGCTTGATCGAAAACATCTCAAAAACAAACACTTAACATCATCCAAATTTCAAACCCTTTTTGAGGACAAATAGAATTGACTCAATCCATATGTTATTGCTTTCCCTTGGGATTCACATCCTTAGAGGTTTCTAAACATTAGATTATATCTCAATTTGTCTTCTTAAGTAAACAATAGGAAACCCTTTCCTTATGTTCATTCAATTTCCACATAACATATCTTGTGGGGTTTGAAGAAATTAAGACATTAGACATCTTAGTTTGAAAACCTAATTGAAGAAAGTGTTTTTGGTAAAATAAATTCATTACGCAAAGCTAAGAAAAATGAAATTTCATATGTGTTGAAGACTCATAACCCCAAAAGCAAAAAAAATCATTGGTTGGAAATCTGAAAATGAATGTTTAAATGAAATCAATTCTTGGTTACAAAGGTCTTTAGGAAGTATTTGCATGCTCTTCAATACCTAGGTCTAGGAAAACAAAGTGTACCTTTTTAGGTTCACCTTAGGATCAAAGCATATCCAAATATTTTTCATCCATCCTTCAAAACATCAAAACAACATCATCTCACAATCACCTTTTGGAAAATCTTGAAACCATCCTTAATACTAGGCTTTGTGGAAAAATCAAAATCATCGAAATCATTGAGACTAAATCCTTGAAAACATTATCAAAATCACCTTTGGCTAGGCGTGTGTAGATGCATCCTTTTGCATATACTTAGTCAAAGTTATCAAAATCATCTCGTCTAGCTTAGTATATGTAGATGAATCCTTCTTCATATGCTTAGTGAAACAATCATCTTGTTTTCAGAATAGGTGTGGGTAGATGCATCCTTCTCCTCACACATATTCAAATCATCATCCTTTGAACAAAGCTATCCCTTATATCATCATCCAACATATTAGGGTCTTTTTGTTCAAAATCTAAATCAAAAGTAAAATCAAAATCAAGGACAAGATCTTAAATCCAAAAACAAAAATCAAAATCAAAATCCGCAAGTCCTAGAAGCCTAGTATCTCATTCAAGATTTATCAAAAGCCACAACATCTTTATCATCCATCCCTAAAACATCCTCATCATATCATCACCTTTGATCCTCAAGGCATCCTAAAACTTTCTACTTTGAGGCATAAAATAATGATCAATCCAAGGAATGAAGAGATTCATCTCCCATATCCTCGAAGATTGATCCTTGTTTTATGGTTCTAACTAGATCTCAATACAAGAAGAGTATGGAAGCCAACAAAGAAACACCCACTTCAAGCGATTTTAGCCAAACAAATGCAGAAATAAATCCCGCTGAATCAAGTAATCTGTTGACCCTCTCATCATCGCAAAATATGCAAGAAGAAAACCAAGGAGAAGACCTTACTTTTGGAATGTATCATGAGGAAATGACTGAAATGCTCCAAAATCTGGACAACCATAGAATCATCAACATCA
>VDFB02270651.1:719842582-719878399 GCA_007258455.2 Sequoia sempervirens
AAGGGATTACCCAAGCTTTAGCACATCACGCATCTCTTATAGAACCAAGTTTGCAGCTTCCCATGTGTATGTGCAAGATTATCATGGAAAAAACAAGCCCTTAAGTGGCAAAAATAGAAAAATCGAGTTAGAAACTTCATGTAAAATTTGAATAAAGTTATCTATATTATTTCAAAAATATGTAAAATAGGTACAGCAAAATTGATTTTAGTTTCCTAAACTACTAGGTTTGTTTTAAAAAAATCCTATTTGGTGAAAATTTGAAATTTCAATCGCATTAGTACTTAAAATTTCGAGGAAAAATAAGAAGTAGGTATGCAATGCGACCAGCCCTAACCACAATAAAATGATAGTATTTTTTATAATATTTTATATATAAGTAGAGACACATGTCGATGATGCATATTTTTTGTAATTTTTTCCAAGTAAAATGATTAATTATGAATTTTTTATTGCAACTTTTAAAAATATAAAACTTGTATGTCCCCGATCATCTTGGCTTGGTCAAAACCATGAAATTCAAATTTATTTTTAATCCTATAGTATGTGAAGTATAGGAATGTGACACATGTTTGGATTCAAAAATGTGATATACATTGAAAGATAGATGTTTTTCAATCAGCCTATCAATCAGGACTTTAGTCGTAATTCAAATAGAAAATGAATAATAATTACTTATTAAATTCAAAGTAAAGAATAATTTATATTGGTGAAAATATAAGAATCTCCTTTGAAAAACCTTTTCATTTCATCTATTTTGGGTAAAAAAAAAGTTGTCAGCCATATACCCATCATATTGCCACTTTTTTGCCCATCATGATCTTGCACATACCCCCATAGTTCCTCATCCAGGACCACCAATGAATCAGGCACCCCCAATACCTCACTACTTGTAGCCAAAACAAAAACTAGCCTATCCACAACCATCTCAAGTTCCTACATATATAAAAGGGCTAGAGTTCCCACCTGCCCAACAAAATCAGCCAACAGTACAACCAGTTTTTCTTCAGAACTAGGCATCGTAGCCTAGTAATACAGAGAAATATAGACTAGATGAGCTGATGGAGATGACTAGAAAAATGTCGATAGAGATGAAACACATAAGAAATTAGAAAAACTAGCTGCAAGCTTCTCAACACAACATCCAGGCCAACCTCAATAGAGAGAATAGAGATACTCATGATGTGGGTAGCTCATCTAGGTCGAATTATGAAAGAGGATAGAATTCCAACCAGAACTTCGAAAGGAGGACTTCATAGAAGTAGAACCAGATATGGAATACAAGGCCAAATAATAGAGGTGTTCACACCCCTCTTGACCAACCAACTAGTACAAACAAAACAACAAGCAAAGTGTACTTAGTCAAGGAAGCCTTGTCCAAACGGTGTCAGATCCATATGAAAAATAGGAATTCCAAATTGGATTGTCCCGAGTTCCAAACAGCCATTGAAATTGTCCAAGTAGAAGTCCAGAACATCGATGACGATGTTGGTTGTAGATGCATAGTCCCATCTAATCCCTATGACTCTTTGATGCTCGTAGTCACTCAAGCTTCATTCCTGCAAAGTGAAAGAAATGAGCCTGAAGAAGAGATCGCTCCCCCAAAGGATGAAGAAGCAAAAGAGGTAAGTAATGAAGGAAATTTATCCCATCTCTTTACTTCAGTAGACAATGTTCCAATAGATGAAGAAGATTCACATGAGGATGAAGTCCAAATGTTTTACCAAAGAGCAACCCCGTATAATTTTAGAAGTAGATAAATAGGAGGACCCTTCATGACTTCCACTCCACCCAATAACTTCAACACCCCACCTGATCCAAATGCTAGTAACAATCCAGGTTACCCCCATGTGCCTACTTAATGCTTTAACAAGAACAAATAGCCAAAAAAAATACAGAACCAGTCTGTAGGCTCTTCCCATGGCAAGCCCTTTGAGGCTAAAATTGAGTAAATGGGAGAATAGGTGGCTGAAGAGATCAAGAAGGTCAAAATAAGCTGATCATCCTTTGAGTTTCTCAAAGTCCCTATAGTTAGGAACACTTTCTTTAGAGTGATGAATGGGACTGCTTCTTCTAAGTCAATACAAGAGATACCTTCCAAAAGAGTCTCTTTTGACGAATCACAACATCAGCCAATAATCCAAGAAATCGTAAGCAAGAAAAAGGATGCCTCCTCAAATTAGCAAATTGGGAAGCAACCTGCTAAAGAACAAAGCCAAGTGAAATCCAAAGAAAAGAACAATGAAACGGATAAAAATGAAGTAGCCTAGGTAGATACACCCATGGGATTGTTTCAAGGAAAGTTAGAAATGCCTCCCTTCCTCACAACCATTAGAATATTTGGGAAGAATCTACATAACTGCTTGCTTGATTTAGGAGCATCGTCCAATGGTATGCCTCTCTCTATATGCAAGGCATTAGGAATAGTCCCCACTCTATCCCAATGGAAGGTGACATAGCAGGACAAAATTGAGGTAAATATAGTTGGAGAAATCAACTATATTCCCATGCAGATTACTACAAACCCAAGAGTGTAGCAAGTTATTGAAATTCAAGTAGCAGATATCTCAGAAACATATGGCATAATACTAGGTCAAGACTTCACCAAGGAATTGAATAGATATGCTACAACTGATTTCTCCCATGTGTGGCTATCGTGGAAGGGATTGCCAAATCAAATCTACATAGACTAAGAGCCACGTATGAAATTTATGATTATAGAATACAACACCAATGAGGTGTTTTTCTCTGAGATGGAGTTAGCCAATTACTGCCTCATGGCCTACCAAGAAGAATTAGAGTTTCAAGAAGAGGAGGTGTCTGAAGAGGTTTTCCTAGTGTTGTGCAACCCTCCTACCAATTTAGTCTACATGCCCCAAAGCACAGAAATGCTGGTAGTATCAAATGATGATGAATCCTATGATGATGGTAATTTGGGACTATTGGATGGATTATAGGATTTCATGGAAAAGTGTGTGCAATATTAGATCAACCTAGGAGTAGGAATGAATTTCTCAGAGCTCTTATTACCTAGTTGGTGTGGAGTTCACAATGCCGCCCACTTAGAATTTGAATTTTGTTTGTGTCAGACAATGGTAGAGCATATCAAAGGACAAGTCACACCCAAAGAGGAGTTTCCAATAGGGAATCCTGTCATCAAAAGTGTTGAGTTTGTGTCCACCCTAGAAATTCTAAATGCTAGTGCACAGCCAAGGAAAGAAGAATGTTTGATCAGACCTAGAGTTAAAGATCCCTCCAAGTTTTGGACACTATGATTTAATGTGTCTAATTCAAAGAAAGGAGCAGGAGTTGGATTTGAATTTATTAGCCCCACACGTAAGACTTACTTCATTGCTAATAGGATTCAATTTTATTGCACGAATAATATGGCAGTATGAAGCACTAGTCCATGGTCTTTTGATGGCCCTAAGGAAGAAGGTAAAATGTTGCAAGTCTTTGGTGACTCATAGTTAGTAGTAAAAAAAGTTAGGAAATTATATTCCTTCCATTACAAAAGGCTAGTGAATTATAGGCATATTGTTTGGGACTTGTTAGAGAGCTTAGATGCATTTAATATTCAGCTGATCCCTCACTCCCAAAATCATATTGTTGATGCTTTGGGTCAAGCGTCCAACACCCTTCAGACTTTGTCACCTTCTGGTCTTAAAAGGTTCACTGTTGAGCTTACCTCCACCCCATCTATGCCATAAAATGTTACCAACTTTCAAGTGTTCAACAATGACAAACACATCTTGGATTTCATCACTGGCTCCAATGTGTTTTCAACTCAGATCATTGATGAAGCTGAGCCCAAAGAGGCTGAATTGGATATAGATTGGGTTATCAACCTCAAGACCAATACTATTCATAGAGGTATGGTCCAACTTGAGTGAATATTTGACTTGGATTAGATCAAAGATCAGGATCAACAAGAAAAGAAGGACTCTATCAATAATCAATGTGACACTCACAACCTTAGAACAAATGAGGAAGTTAGGAATGTATTTATTGGAAAAGTGTGTATGCCAAAAGAGAAGAAAGGGATAATTGATGATTTGGGGAAGTATCATGATGTAGTTGCTTGGAGCTATGAGGATTTAAAGGCATACGATACCTCGATCATTACACACACCATTCTTCTCAAGCTAGACATGAGACCATTCCGACAACAATAATGCCCCATTAATGCATTGATGGAGCCTATAATTTACAAGGAAGTGTAGAAGCTACTATCTGCCCAAATTATATTTCTAGTTAGACAGTCCATGTGGTGGCCAACTTGGTCCTAGTTTAGAAAAATAATGGAGAAATCAGATTGTGTGTAGACTTCTACAACCTGAACAGAGCTTTGGAGAAACACAATTATCCAGTGCCTTCATTGGATGAAGTACTTCAGATAGTCAATGGTTCTTAGATGATGTCTTTCCTAGATGGATACTCTAGGTATAACTAGGTAATGGTGTAATATGAGGATAGATACAAGACAACATTCACCACCAAGTGGGGGACCTTTGCATACCGAAGGATGCCATTTGGACTCATCAACGCTGGTGCCACCTTCCAACATGCCATGTATATCGCCTTTAAGGATATGATAGGAAAGTGTATTATCATCTACATGGATGATCTCACAATGTTCTCAAAGAAGCTGGGTGATCATATTTCTGACTTATGCAAGGTTTTCTAGAAGTGCAGGGATTTGGAATTTCTCTGAATCCAAAGAAATGCATCTTCAAAGTTACAAAAGGAAAGCTGCTTGGGCATGTTATTTTAGAGAAAGCAATTTCAATAGACCCCAAGTGTATTCAATTAACACTGAAGATTCAGCTACAAGGCAGTAAGAAAATAGATGAAATCTTTCTTTGGGAATATAAATTCTATCAAAAAATTCATCATCGGCTTCACTGAAATAGTCAAGCCACTTAATTCCATGTTGAAACAAGATGCCAAAGTTGAGTGGACTCCGGAGGTGAAGCAGGCCTTTGAGGAAATCAAGAAATCAATTACTAATGTAGTTGTGTTAGTCAGTCCTGATTACTTGAAGCCATTCTACATTTACTCATTCGCTTTAGACCATTCATGTGTCAACATATTGACTCAAAAGGATGATGAAGGGAGTGAGCACCCAATCACCTTCATGAGTGCCCCAGTGAAAGATGTAGAATTGAGGACCACAATGTGAAGTAGGAATATTCCCTAGTAAGAGGAGTCAAGAAATTCAAGCATTATATTCTACGGAGCAAGGTATTTTCCATTGTTCCTGACTCAGCAGTAAAGATGTTGCTAATGCAAAATGAGTTAGGGGAAAGAAGAGAAAAATGGGTCACCTTGCTCCAGGAATATGACATGGAGATTCGGCCGATGAAAATAGTAAGGTGGAAGGCCCTTACCTGTATGATAGTTGAAACATTGATTGAAGCAGGACCCGAGCTTATAGTCCAGTAATATCAACTTGAAGATGTTTCCCTTGGAGAATGGTATGATGACATCGTCTACTACCTGATGAATAAAAAATGTCCATCTCTCCTGCAAGGAGTTCAAAAATGTGCTCTTCGGTTGAAAACAAATAACTAAAGGCTGTAAGGGTCCATTCTATACAAGAGGAATCATGAAGAGATCTACCTCAGATGCCTTGGAAAAGAAGAAGCAACATGAGTTTTAAAATAATTTCATGATAAGTTTGGCATTGGACATGGGTCTGGCCCTCCCACTTCTCATCAAATATTGTGCGCTAGGTATTATTGGCTGATAGTCTTCAATGATGCATACAATCATGTTCAGACTTTCCATGTGTGCCAGACTACCGCAATAAGAGAATGAAATGTTGTTGTCCCACTGCAACCATTCCTTGAGGTAAGGTCATTCACACAATGGGGTCTCGAATTCATTGTTCTAGTAAGCCCAACATCCTCTATGGGCCATAGGTACATTCTAACTTCCTCTGATTATTGTACTAGATGGTCAGAAGAAATTATATGTAGGCAATGTACCACAGAGATAGTTACTAATTTTATCAAAAACTTTATTTAGAATCACTTTAGTTTCCCGTATGCCCTTGTTTGTGATAATGGCCCTGCCTTTCCCTCACTTAAATTCACTTGGCTAGCCTTTGACTATGGAATTGCTCTCAAATTTTCATCCAATTACTATCCTCAAGGAAATGGCCTTGTAGAGTCCACAAACAAAAACTTGATCACTGTAATCAAGAAGCTGCTCAATAGGAACCTCAAAGACTAGCACACCCAGTTGTGTTTCTCCCTTTAGACAGATCATACACACCATAAGGCCTCGCTGGGTGATTCCCCATTCCATCTTGTTTATGGCTTGGATCCTATTTTTCCCATGCATCTAAGAATCCCCAACCTCAAATTTATCAACACTTTTTATGAAGAGGGGGATCGTCGAGAAGCCCATTTAGCTGAGTTTCTCCACTTAAAAGAAGTCTATGACTGAGCTATTGATTTTTTTTCCAAACATCAGGGTGTGGTCAAGAGGTGGTTCAACCGACGAGCCAAAGTTAAGGCCTTTAGAATTGTTGATTTGGTCATTTGTTGGGACAAGGCCCATGAAATGAAAGGGGTACATGAAAAATTCGACAAGCTCTGGCTTGGCCCCTTTTAGATCTCCAAAATTCTTGGAGATAATGATTTCTACCTCAAGACACTAACTAGTGATGATGTCTTATTTCCTATCAATGGGAAACATCTCAAGCATTGTTTCCTTGCTTGAGCTCTATTGAGCTAGTCTTTGTAAATACCTATATATAGGTTAGCCTAGGTTTCCTTTGCTTCGTTGTTGTGTTTTGGATCCATTTTTCTCATTCTCCTGGTTATCCTATTTTACTTAGAGTGTTCTCTTATTTTTGATGTGACGGTTGTTGTCGGTTTGAAAAATGGTTCTCTTTGCTTCCTACTCTTTGTGTTCTTTGGATAAATATTCACTCTCAACTATTGGTCTTTGATTGCTGCTATGGGGTTGTTTCCTTGAACTCTGACTTGACCTAGAGCATGACCCTTGATTGAATCCTAACACACTCATCTCATATTATGCAAAAAAAACACACTAATTTTTTTTTGAAGAGCTATACAGTGGTCATTATGATAGCCTAGCAAGTGAAAAATTTTAAGTCTGATCCAGTGACCACTATGATTCCAAACCACAGTAAGCTTTGATGCTTACATAGTTCAGTAAAGATAGAATACTAAAGGAAATATCTAAAAATAAAATAAAGAAAGAAAGTAATGAAAATGAGGAAACTATGTAGGTGTGTGGATAACTCTACCGGGGCTATGGATGCCTGACTAGTACTAGAGTAATGTTCTTGGGATCACAGCGACAACTCCATTGGGGCTATGGACACCTGACTAGAAGTAGGGAAATTTCCAAGTTACTTTTGGGGTTAGACAATTTACATAACTTTCTTGGCCTGATTAATGGCCAGCTATCATAGTTTCTAAAGAAAGGGAATGAATTCACCATATGCACACACTTCTGAGATGTTTTGTGATTTGACTCAGCTAAGGATCCTATTTTCCCTCAAGTTCCTTAGTTGACTTATAGAAACTAGCCACTAGTATGTGAAACTAGAGATTCAAGGTTTTGAATGAGTCTTTACCCTTGGAATGCTCAAGAGAATTCTCCCAGCAAAGTTTCCATTTGTTGTGCCTATAGCACACATGCCTCGTTTGGAACACGGACCCTCCTTCTCGCTTTTGCTGAGTCATTTTTCCTTTGCCTCATTTTGCGTGCACCCTATTTTGAGTCCTAAGTGGTCAAAGAGTCCTAAAGCTATCATCTTGAGTTGAAAATTTTTCACCACCCTTGAAATTTTCAAGTCTTTGGCCTTCACATAGTTCCTTTGGTAGTTTTCCTTAAATCCTTAAAACTGTCATCTTTGGCCCATTGTGGGTTTGTCCATGCAGCTCACCCTTGGTGGAATTTCATCCTGTCATCGCCATTTCACAACGTTTGATTCAAGGGATCCACCCATACTGTAGCACCCGCATCATTTTTTTCCATCCTTTTTTCCAACTGATAAAATGGAAAAGGCTTGGTTGTCGCCCGCCTTGTAGGCTCCGCCATTCTTGTTGCTAGCCATTTCAAAATTTGTGCCCACCAACTCCATCAGCCACTATACTGGAACTTATTATGGGAATTTAATGACTCAAATCCCATAAATAGTGAAGTTGATGGGTTATTTTCACTAACATTCTTCCTCAATGTGCCAGACCTCCTCCTTCCTCCACCGTCTTTGAGCTCGTGTGACAACATTGCCATTTGAGCATTCCTGCCTTTAGTCTCTTTGAGAATTCTTGTAGGCCTTCTAGGTAGGTTTTCCACCACTTCCTATGTCATATGTTTTTCATTGAGTTTCATCAAACTAATTAAAATCCTAAGGAGAAAACCCCAAAACTGGATAGAAGACTTCATTCTGCACAAAACCCATGTTTTAGAAATTAAAACTCTTAAAAAAATTAGCCCTTCGAGACCATGCAGAACCTAACACCATAGTTGCCATTCTTGACTAGGTTCATTGAGCCCTTGCGGCCCACAAATCCTCTACCACCATTACCTCAATTCCCCCAAGCAACAAACTTTAAACTGTAGCCATTCCCTTTGGTGGGCCTGTGCATGCGGGTAGATGCCACCTCCTCACTGCAATTAGTAAACCAAATGAAAAAACATAAGTCAAGAAGAAATTCTGTAGGCCCCCGTGGGTTCGCAGATGTGGGTTTTCACATGCGAAAGGCTCCCTTTCAATCACTATTTCACACAGCTACTTGACCCTAGACTCTTGCCTTGCAGGTCCCATGACACCCTTCTCCACCAACCAGTAAGTCATTAAACCTTCCCTTTTCAAGCCATGTGATGTAGGTTTCTATTGTTATTTCATCATCTTTTCACAATCATCCTAAACAATGAAGTTGTTGCTCCATCCTAAGTTGCATACCCCGAGTCTCTTGTCACCATCTTGCATGCCCAGGCACCCTAGTGTGAACCCTTTGCAGGCTAGCCTTTGCAGACTTCCATCTGCAGGCCACATTATCTCTTCCACTATCATAAATGGCTATGGTGTTCTATCCACCTACCTTGCAGACTCTACATCATCCGCATCCGATTGAGCCTTGAATGAAAATAACTAAATGTGTTGTTTGTGGACCCTCCATAGCAAGTCATCGTTGCCATACGTCCACTATTCCAAACAACCAATGACCTTCGACCTTCCGACATCTGGGCTCTGATGTCATCTTTTGACCAAGTCATCATCAAAAATCACTAAGTAAAGCCACAAGTGGGTAGTTTAATGCCGGTGGTTACCTACGGGTCGCAGTCCTATCTCCTTTGTTTTCAAATAGCCGAGTCCAGCTTGCCGCCCACCACGCGGAACCTGACCTTTTCACCGTCATTCGACCGACTATGAGTAAAAAACCCATTCTGATGGATTTTGTGGGCTCGACGGTGTGGACCACCACCTACGGGCCACCGTCCCATCTCTTCCATCTCAGGTAGATGCCACCTAATGTCCTCCTGTTGGTCTTCACCTGCATCATTCTAAACAACTTAAAACTTTGAAACTAGTCGGTGTTGCCATTCCTATCTGTGGGTCCTGCATTGTGGGATTTTTCATAATGGCTGAGACATCATCTACCCTCTTAACCTCTGGACCCACATGCTAAAACAATTGAGCTATCACTTCTAAAGACTTCAAGAATGATCAAATCCACATGTCAAAATGACCTAGCCTCTTGGTGGACCCCATTATGATGTGAAAATGTTGATGCAGGTGGCCGTATGCAGGTTGACATGCCCTCTTTGTTGTTTACTTGCAACTTCCTCTAAAATGGCTACCAACCCAAAGAAACCCGCATCCCTAGGCCTACATTGCCATATCTTCCCCAAATGAAAGGAAAATGATTATTTTTGATGAATGTTATGATCCTTAAAAGATAAACTACTTGATCTAACATCTATTTTGTAGGATTTTTCTAACGCTACCCTCGTTTTGTACATGAATATGGTTATTGTGCCTTTTCTTGTAGGATTTATGGAATCAGTTGTAGGGCCATTGGGGGTGTCCATGGAGAAAGAAAAGGGGAAGAAGACCACTAAAGCACTAAGGGGAAAAGAAGATAAGGACCAGATGAAATTCTAGTTCCATGGGGTGGAAATCACCTCCAAAGTCACATCTATGTGGGACTCTATTACAAATACCAACTTGGGACAATTGACATTGATGAATCAGATAGATGTTCATTACCAAGCCTACTATGGAAAATGCAAAGAGAATTAAGAAAAGTGGATTGGCTATGGAAGCTGGCTTCCCACCTTATCTTTTGGCTCCAGAGCTAGTGATGGCTTGTAGAGAAGCCTACAAAGAGAAGAGTAGAAGAATTTTTTACCGTGATGGTAAAGTGTTGGTCGACATATCCACCAAGTCCATAAGGAAAACCTTACACATCACCACCTTTAATCCAATAGAGGAAACAACAAAGGAATATGCAGAAAAAACATGGAAGGCCGACCCTCTTAAATGTAAAAGATTGATTAATCAATATTGGTTGAAAGAGAAGAGGGGTAGCGTGAACAAGGTAGTCCAAGAAATATTCAGGAGTGATTTCCATGAGGATTACCATGATTTGGTAACCTTGCTAAGCATATTCATGGGCATCCCAACTGCGGCATACTTCCAAGATTAGATGTTCTACTTTATAGAAGAGATTATCTGGGGGAAAATCAAGTTCCACTGGGAAGGAATGATCATTAACTGCTTGCATGAATAGTTTGTAGTAGTCAAAAAGACCTCTCAATTTTACATGACCTCCTACTTGGTCTATCTTTTGGTTGATCCCTTTCCATACAGAGGTTTGTTTTTCATGCAAAGCACAACTCCAGGAACAGAGCTAAAAGTACATGATAAACATTTGTAGCTCCAATATTAGAATTTTAAGGACTACTACTAGGTAAATGATGCCTTTATCAAGCACATCATTATACTTCTCAGAGGGGACTTTGAAAGGAGAGTTACACATAGTACTCATGCATTCATCCATCGATTTAGTTTCTTGTTCATACAGTTCCCCAAGTTCACCTACATCTAGATTGAGGGATTCCCTGAGAGGCCATATAAGCTACCCTAGTATCCAAATGATTAGTTGATCTTGCTAGAAGTCTCCAAGTAGCTACAACATGCACATACTCTTCTATGTGACAAACACATGATAGGAATCCCCTACCCCCTCACTTTTGGTCAGGGCATGTATGCAATTCCCGCATCCCAGTGTGTGAATTATTCTAAGAAGGAGATCATTGAATACAAATTGGAGCCTCACACTCCTCAGCCAAGAATGCATCCATATGGTAAGTTAAAGAAGATGGTTAGGAGGGAATAAGACCACTTGCACAATGTTGAAGATTTCTAGGCCAATGACAAGGATGAAAAGGAGGTGTGCATGAGGCACTATATGTGCATGATGACATACTTTGTTAAAATAGTCAAATTGTGGAGGATGAAAATAGTGTCATAGATCTAATATTTAATGTTGTTTCCAACTTTCCACTACCCCTAATTTACTGGGATGAGGCAGAGGTCAATGACCTAGATATTCTAACAAAACCAATACAACACAAAACAAAGCAATGGATTGATGCACATATCACACAACAGAAGCTCCAAGGAGCTACCTTGACATATGACTAGCTCAAAAATGAACTCGAGAGAAAAATAGACAGTGGGACAACTACTACCCCTATTGAGGGGAATCCAAAATCTCCTTCAGCCACTAGGATAAGGAAAAGAAAGGAGGTAGGCAAGGACCAACTGAAGCATAAAGTGTATTCAAGGAAGGTGTTAGAAGGTGAACCTTCAAAGAAAACAAAGAAATTAGGTAGATTCTCTAAGATTCCCATAATTCAAGAGGATCTATTGCACAAAGGAGAAGAGGAAGAGGTAGAGCAACCAAAGTCTCCACCTATCGCCTCTACTCTTGTTGCTTCCACCATTTCCACTATTTTCACTCCTCCACTAGCATCTCAACCATTTCTTGCTTCCTCTCTACCCACAGTGGACAAATTAGTTCACCTTTTCTCCACCCCACCTACTACACCCATTATGGTGAGGGATTCCTCCTCTACAACAACTTCCCTACTCTCATCCTCCTTAGTGTCTCCATCAACTACAATTTCTTTAACCTCCACAATGACAATTCCTACCCTCACTCTCCTAGAGGATTTTTCATAGCTCATGTAGAATATACCTATGGAGCTCTCTAGAGTATTGATGAACCTTGTAGTACAGGATACTTTAGCTCAAGTCGTTGCCGGTCTCCCTATACCTCCTCTAACAGAACCACCTAAAGTGGAGATGACCATGAGGATCTCGAAAGAGTTGGAAAGTCAACAAAGGGAGGCAGCCAAGGAAAAGGATGATGAACCTGAGGATCTATTCAAAGATGACTACCATGAGCATTTGGAATATCAACACTTGGTCATTGATGAGGTAGTACATTAAGAAGAAGGGTTGCAATCCTCAGAGGAAGACATCAAAGATCTCAAGGACAAGTACATAGTAGAATATTTTGATCAAGAACTTGAGGAGGAATTGGCCCGACAACTCAAATACATTGGGGAGGAGGTTGATAGGAATTATTTTGAGGAAAAGAAAGAAAGAAATGAAGATATGGAGGTATCTATAGATCCTCTAACCAAGGAATAAGATAGAATACCCAACCAACAAGAAGAAATACCTCTCAAGATGGAATAAGAAGGGAAGAAAGAAGATGAAGCTAAAGAAGAAGAAAAGCCTGAAAAAGTGGTTGAAATGAGAAAGATCCCTAAGTTAGAATGCCATGAAGAGCTCGTGCAAGAAGAATAATGAGCACCAAAAGGGGAAGAAAAACCCAAGGAAAACATAGCTACTACCAAGCTGGTCAAAGGAAGAACCGTATTCATTCATGACTCGTATGAAGAAGAAGAAGAAGATAAAACAAATTAGGAAACTCTAGGCCATGAAGAAAGGGAGATCCAACACACCTAAAGAGAAGAAGGTGATCATGATCACCAAAGGAGGGATCTTAGATGCCCAAGTGGCTGGAGAAGAAACTACAGAAGAAGACCCTTGCCCTCATGGACCCCAAATAAAGGTTGGAGGCCATCTTAGCACGAGCTCAAATAGGAGCAAAGAAAGAGAAGAAACCAAGGATCCGATCCCATAGCATGATGTATGTGTCAGGGTTGAGGACTATACAAAATTATACTCCGGTGATGGATAAAAGATAGGAAGTTAGTTAGAATATCTCCACCATCGACTTGGGCACAGCCACCAAAGAACAAAACATTCATCATCTCCAAGGGTTAGTCACCACTATTTTGTACCAAATGAACAAGCATCAATCCTCGAAGGAGGAGTTAAAGGAACATGTGGAAAATCTCATGGCATATATACAACAATGGTCTTGTACTGAGGAATTACTCACAACATTTTCAGCCCCTCCTCTACTACTTTCCAAGAATTGCATCAGCAAATTGGAGAGGAGAAAGAACTAGACTAAGGCCATAGAAGATTGGTTCCTTCAGGTAATCTACAACAGAGATATGGGCATTGGCCACACCATTTGAATAGAAAACAAGTTTTAGGAAGTGGAAAAATAGCTTGAAGGAACGAAGAAATTCTGCACCCACTTCTCAGAATTGTATAGGATCATGTACCCTAAAATCAAGGCTATCCTCAAGATGCTTGAGAAAACTTGGGAAAAGTAGTTGGCCCTAGAAAAGGATGATCATTGTCTTGTTGAGACATGGAAATAAGGCCTAGATCATAGAAGAGAAGTCTTAGTGCAGGGGCTCCATGAAGTGGAACTCGACCTGGAATGGGTCAAGGAACATCAGGCAACTTGTGAGGAATATTTAAAGCTTATGACAGATTACGACATCCCTGCCTTTGACCTAGACCCTGAGAAGATAAGGCCATATTTCCATAACAAGATGGAGAATGGGGCTATGGACTCAATAATTCTAGATTTTATGGAGTTTTCTGCTTGAGCTTTTTCCCAATTAGAGCAGGTAATCAAGAATAAACCAAAGAGTACAAAGCATTAGGAGCTAATTACCAACAAATCTAGAAGTTTGAGCTTCCAAGTGCTCCAATCCAAAATAATGGAATGGAATAAACTCTAGGTGTTAATCAGAAAGTTTATGGGGTATGCCACTGTGAAAAAGGATGAAGGAAATCCAGTCATTGATGATGAGTTTCTCATTGTGTAGCTATAGCAAAAGAGCACTCAACTAGAAGACAAAAGTGCTATAGTACCAAGCACTAGAGGACAAAATAGGCTAGAAGACAAGAAATGTATTTTAAAATTGTAAAATATTGAGGGTAGGTGAAACCCTAATTTGTAGTGAATCTTGGGCACACAATGTGATTAAAGCTTGGCCATTCATATTTATTTTTGAAAACTATGAATAGGGGGTCTCCTCTCATTTTCAAAGAGAGATTTGAGTTTTTGTAAAATCATGTTGCTGAAATTATAATATAAATTCATTGATTTTGGGTGGATTCTTGAGTTTCCTTCATGTTTCATGATTCATCTCCTCATACTTAATAGATTTGAGTAGATTTGCTTTGTTGTTCTATGCATTTTACATGCTTTAGTGGATTAGTTAGTGTTGTTCATTGATGTTGAATAATTTTGTTGTGTTGATGCCCTTCCTTGTTCATGCTTTTTATTGTTTGTTGATGATAAATAGTAGTGTAAAGATGGTCTAAATATAAACTAATTGTTGCACTTAAACTTCATCTTTTATTCATGTTTTATGGTGACTGAATGGTTGAAAACCTATAGACCTTAGAAGATTGCCCTAATTTCTTGATACTGTTAGCTGATTTGGTTAAGTGGAACTTAGTTTTAGGAAGGATTTCCATGGTAGCATCCTCCATTATCATTGTTTAATGGTAATTTTAGGTCAAGGAACTTCTCTCTTCCCCTTTCCTTTTGACCTTTCTTTTAAATATTAATTTATACAAATTTTAGGAATCATTGTAAAGCCTAATTTGATGATAAAAGTGGAGTCCTAGACTGTTGTTTCGAACCTGCAACAATTGCACATCAACTCCAATACTTCAATAACTCCATTCAAGGAACCAATCTCCTTCCAACTTAGCATACGTAATGCTGCCCTGTGATTACCAGCAAATCACATCAACCAACTAAGACATTCCAAGCAAGTCATGACCTGACGCCTAAGAGACCTTGGGGTAGGTTTTTGCAACTTTTTTGTAGGAGATTTCCTTTCAAGAGAGGTGATGCACTTATGCATTACCTGTGTTGAGAAGTGTAAAAGGACCCATCAACAAATACCAACTTCTTCATTATCGAGAGGGCTTCAGATCCTTGTGTAGTAGCTAGCTCCTGGTTAAACTGAGTCATTCTTGCTCTTGCGTTTTCCTCCATTTGACTTCTCTCTCTAAGGGCATTTGTCAATTCTGAGCTTAGCCTTCCGATCTCTTGTTTCGACTCTTCTGCTTCTGCTTGGGATTTTTGAAGATCATCAAAAGTTTGGGATTGGACATCATTCAACTCTCTTTTCATATTTTCAATTTCAGCATGAAGTTGAACTTGTTCACTTTGAGCTTCAACAAGCAACTTAGATGTTTCTCGTTGCTGGCCTTGAATTTTCCTTACACAGGTCATTTGAGTTTCTCTAGCTCGAATCTCATTTTGTAGTCTACTCATCGTTTCCTTCACATTTTCCAAATCTACCTCCCACTTTCTCAATTTCCTATCTAGCCTCTCATAGTTAGCATATACCACCTTCTAAGTGGTCTTCGCTAGGACCACTTTGTTGCATGGGCAAGTTTCGTTCAAGTCCAAGCCCATGGCTTGAATGTCGTAGTCCTTCATCTGCATTTTCCCTTCTAGATTGGAAACAAGCAGCTTCATGGTAGTGATTAGCAGAGAGTTCTGCTCTTCATTGAAGCAAGCTTCAATCTTCTTGGTAGCGGGCATCTTGGTATTTTTTAATAGTATTTTTTGCTTTATGCCCTATCGGGCCTACTTGGAAGAATCAAAATGCCCTTGAAGAGTCTAAGGAACATCAACACTCTATGCAACAATGGAAGCACCAGGAGGCAGTCTAAAAAGGGTGATAGAAGGGGAAAATTTGGATGTATGGGCATGTGGGGATGCAAAAGGTAGCATTATCATGGAACAAGGCAGGATACCAAATTGAGAAAGGGAAAAACTAGTTGGGGTGAATAGGGAAATATGATGATGGAGAGGTTCCTTCCCGATAGTAGATGAGTTGGGAGTGATGGGTAAAGCAGGGGTCTCAACTATTTTAATGGGGGCTCTTGATAGGGTGATAATAGTGGCTACAGTGGATGATAGTCCTTCGACACGCAGGGTAGCTTTAGGAGATTCATTGAAAATGGTAGGGGGTGCATTCAAGATTATCAGCTTAGGGTTTGAGGATGGAGGATTCCTTTCTATGGGAGGAGGTAGGGGATTAACCAAAGATACAAAAATAGGAAGAATAGTGGGAGTGAAACTTACCTGAGGCAGAGTAGTCATAACATTTTGTAGGATGGAGTATTCTTCTTCTTCTTGTCAAGCCGATATGTCAAGGGCACCTAGATCTTGGATCTATCTTCTCTTTGCATTTCCAGAACTAGTACATACCGATCCTATGGCAACCAATCCTTCCAAAACATGCCATTCAATAATAGAAATGGACCCTCTCAAAGATCATTGGGTCTGTTTCACTTTACCTCTGAACCATGGATTTTTGGGTAGGGCTTATAGGATACTCTTGCACTCTTAGGATGTTTCACCTAAAAGGAGAGAGATAAACCCCACAAAAAATATCTAGCTAGGTTCACTCAAATTATGCAATGTATGATGTTATTTAGACTAAATGGAATGAGCTAAGTGCAATGAGATGATATATGTGAGTTTTTATGAATGCAAGACCTAAGATTTATGCAATGTTTGAAAACACAATGTGATATGCAAACATGAACTATGAATGAAAAAATGCAAAACATAAAAAAAGAAGGTTGATTCAGAGTGCACCTAGGCAGAGAACGGAGAATCTGGAATCTTCTAAATGTTGTCTGAGATTAGTGAAAATCACTAGTGGGACTCATTTTCCACTAATGGCGAATCAGTCTTGCTTCTGATGAAAACTATCAAAAACTAGTTTTTGGGTGTCAGGATCCAGAATCTGAAAAAATTAGAATTCTAGCCTTAAGGTGGGACTCATTCACCATTGATGATGAATCATTCCTCTCCCAAAATTTTGAGAAATTAGGGACAATTCTACAGCACCAGATTTGAGGTTGTCTGCTTGTCAGGTTGACAAAGTTAATTCTACAAAAAATGAACAGAATGTCTTCTCCAAGCTTGAAATGAGGTTGATTTTACTTAAAGCACCTTGTTGACTTGTTGACCACCTTTCAACACCTAATTTCTAGTCAAATTTGCATACACAAGTCTGCAAATGCACATGCAAAAGGGGAAAAATGGTTGAGGGTTAGAGAATAGGGGTTTGCTTTGGTCAAACCCCACTTTGATAATCAAACCCTTAATGAAATAATGAAATGTAATGAAAAGAGTATGATAAATAGATAACATGCAAATTTCATAAACTTACCACACCTTTGATGCTCAAAATTTGAAGATATATCAATGGCTGCTCCAAAATGCTTGATTAGATGATGCAAAGTGCTTGAATGCTTGATGAATGCTTGAATGAATGAGAAGATTGCTTGAATGTGTTAGGATATGTAAAATGAGGAGAAAAATACTTATTTATACATTCTTGTGCCTTAGTAACCCATTGATACCTCATCACAGGCCAACATCAAGTGATTTTGAATAAAAACCCAAAAGAAAATTTGAAATGTTTTTAATTTGGAGCCAAGAGGGACTCATTCACCAACCATGGCGAATGGGTTCCACCTTGGGCCTGAACATGGGTGTTGGGAATTAAGTCACATTTAGTGTTATTTGTCAGGTTTACCTTCAAAAATTCACTTAATTAAGCCTTATAAGAGTATAAAGGGGTCAAATAAAGCATAAGAAAGGTGTAAATAGTGAAATTATGCCTAGAAAAGTGTGAAATCTTGTTAAAAGACTTTACAACACTTCAAAATAGGACATGATAATGGATGAAAATGTTATTTTTAGGTGAATTGTAATGAAAATAGTCTAGGAAAGTGTAGAAATGTTTTACAACACTTCACAACACCTTCACAAGACATCATAATTGGAATTTTAAATACCTAATGTGAATGTTTAAGCCATATTACAACATTAAGTCAAAGAAAAATGGACCAAGCATCATGAAGAAAGGCCTAAATAACCATGAAAATGACAAGGGGCCATTTTTCTATGATGCATTTAGCCCCCACTTTAGTGAGAGGATGAACTTGCTTCAAACTCGCACTAAAGTAGCCATGCATATCGAGAAGGATCCAAATTCACTTATGCTTAGAAAGATGTAATAACAACAATCAAGAGGGATGATCAAGCCTCTAGGATGAAGATCCCATGACAAAAAAAACATAAGAAAAAAAGGAATGCAAGTGTGAAGAAATGAAAGAAGAGAATCAAATGAAGCTTCGATTGTCTGTCCAACTAGTTGTGGATTAGATCTAGGCTATTTGTTTGAAAAAGAGAATTCATACTCACTTTGGGGTGATGAAACTCATGATGGTCCATTAGGTGAGAAGGCGCAAAAGGTAAGATACATACACTATTTAGTATGCACTCACAAACAAAAAGGTGGCTATGGGGAAAGTCGTGCCGCTGAACGGGATTCCTGCTCAACCAAATTAAAGTTATACCTCCTGATAACTTTAACAACATGCCACAAAGGAAAATTTTGGTTTGTGCTTCATGAGACAGGAAAAGCTTCGTATACTTAGAACTCATGAACAAAAATAAAGGTACTGTAGGCATGCAAGCTATGTTATCCAAGGTGGAAAAAAGTGCAAAATGTAAAATGAAAAAATGTAAAAGTGTAAAAATGTAAAATGGAAAGTATGTTCAAAGGAATCTTGTTAGGTTTATGTGAGTTCTATCACTTAGGGGACATTGTGTCTAATCTCTCCAAGAGAGGACCAATCAAAGAATAAAATATTCACAACTTAGGGGATGCAATGAATCACATGAAACCACCAAGAGGAATGTATTATGCTAAGATGGATCACACTTATGAAGGACATCACACCCAATGTCATCAATGAAATGACAAACTCATCATGTAAAGTAACAAGGCTACACTAAAAACCAAGAATGAAAATGAAATTATGATAATGTACACCCCCCACTTTAAAGGAATTGCTACACACCCTTCTGTGAGCAATTACTTTAAAGTAGTGAAGGAAAGGAAATGCAAAAAGTAAAAACAAGACATGAGAGCCAACTCAGAAAGCCCTGTGCCAAGTCATATGTTTCTGAGTAAGGCTACTTTATGTAAGTGAAAATGAAAAAAAGAAAAGAAAAGAGAGTTGGCCCCCAGAAAAGAGAATACCAAACACATAAGGGATCTATGGATTTGGGTTCAATATGTTAGTTGTTGCAATGTTTTTATTAAGGAGCTCAGAATTTTCATCATTCCCCAAAGTACATAGAACTAGAAGAATGACACAAAGAGAGTTAAAAAAAAAGAAAAATAAGATCCATTTTGGGTCGACATGGAAGAGACATTGCAGTCTCAACGCTTTGCATCATCCCCAAAAGGAAAACAAAAGTGAAAAGAAAATAAAAAGAAGAAAGAAAAGGAAAAGATTTTTGGTCAACATGAAGGAGATATTTTGGTCTCAATGCCTTGCATCATACCCAAAAGGAAAACAAAGAAAAATGAAAATGAAAAAGGTAATTAAGGTCAACATGGAAGATGCATTTTTATAGTCTCAAATGCTTTATTATCATTCCAGAAAATAAAAATAAAGGAACAAAGGACCTTTTAAGGTCAATATGCTGGAAAGACGGGCATCAACTTACATTCTGTCATTAAAAAACAAAGTCATCGGCATCCTGTTTCATATAAATAAATTTCAAATAAAGGTCCAAACACACGATATAGGGGAACACGATACACACATACAATAGAAAAAGAAAGAACAAAGAAAAATGTAAAAGGCTAGCAAGGCGAATGCAAGTCAACCATCTAACAAGTCATCCACCTCCCAATCATGCTCAGTGTTTTGTGAGGGTGTTTGACTATCCAAAGGAAGAATTGCAAGTGTTGAACTAGGAGATGTACTAGGTTCCTCACTTGGTTGAGAAGATTTATCATTTAAGCTCATGGTAGATAAAAATAAAGATTTTAGATCATTATGCACTTATTCATCTATTTTTGTGATCTCCTCCTCCTCCTCATCATCATCAAGATTGATTACAACAGGAGGATGAAGGGTTATTTCCAAGGAAGGATGTATCAAAAGTTGTGGATGTTGGATTTGTTCATTTTGTTGTGAGGGTTGGACTATTCTATCTTGTGGTGGGTCAAGAGGAAGAGGGTGGTCATCTATTGCTTTGGTCAAAGGTGGAGGTTGGTTTTCTTTATTTTCTTCCATTCAAGACTGGTGAGCGGGGAGATGATAACGACACCTACATTCCCTAGCACCACAGTTGTGTTTAATTTTATTTTGAATTTTTTGAGGTGTAAGAGTGGGTTGATCCATCATAGGTTATTTTTCTACTAGAGGGGAAAGGACAAAAGAAACCAAAGAGGATGGGTCAATCACTTTCTCTTTAGATTTATACATTTTCTTAATGTGAGGAGACATGACAGGATTGGTTTCACTTGCTCTTGCTCATTTAAACAATGGAGGGGAAGTGTCTATAGTTGGGTGTTCATGAGGTGGTGTTCTTTGTTCAATGTCAAACTTAGGCTGAAGCATGGTTTCATCTATGATAGGAGGAGTGGAAGTGGACGACGACATGTTACGAAGAGGCAACTTGGCTATTTGTTTGGATTTGAACTTTTGATAGGCTATGAAAAAGAAATCTTTACGAGGTGTGATGGGCTCCATAGTTTCAGACCAAAATAATTCTAAGGAAAAATTACCTCTAGATGTTAATGGATTAAAGCCACTATGGTGTATGGTAAATATTTCACTACCATGTGGAAACTTCGAACATTTGTGAACAACTGAAGGGATCACTTTCATCGAGCGGAGCCAAGGATGGCCCAGTCATAGATTAAATTGATCTGATTGTGGAATAATTGAAAATGTTACATCCAAAGTTTTGGGTCCTATTTGTAAGGGGAGTATGATTGATCCAATTGTAGGGCACACAAAACCAATATGCATTTTAATCTAGGTAGTTGGTTTATTATAATCATCTTGATACAACTCATGTAATACTAAAAACTCTTCCTCGATCACATTCTTGCCATAGGTGGGACCTATTAATATCCCATTGGTGGGCTTATCATATATTTTGCTGGCTATGAAAAGAGGACCATCAAGAATCTTTTGAAGTATATCTTTAGAAGAAAAATTGATATCAAGAGTTCTGTTGGTTGGGCCCTTACAAGGGGTAATGTCTATCACACTCACAAGTTCATCCATAGGATTAACTTGGGTAACATTTGCAATTATATCATGTTGTTCATTATTTGTATCAACATTCATTACATCAATGTTTGGAGGTTCACTAGCCTTGACAAATGAAATATTGTGTTTAGGAATGGACTTGGTGAAAATTTGTAAATTTTGGTTAGGGGGTGCAATAGATTTTATGCCTTGATCTTTGACACACACAATAGAAAAATGGCCTAAATCAATGAGGTATTGAACTAAGTGTTTGAGACCCTTACATTGTTCGGTGTCATGGCCATTTTGGCAATGAAAATGGCAATAAGAATTTGGTTTAAAGGTGGGTTGTAAAGCTTTGGTGGTATCAAGTGGCTTGATGGTAGGAAAGGTGATCATTTGTTGTTGGAGTAATTGGCTCATTGTATTATGAAGGGTATCAGGTAAGGGAGTAAATTGTCTCTTCAGATCCCCATAGGTATAAGGAACCGCTGCTTTAACAGTCGCCACTTGATTTGGAACAGGTTGGGTTTGTGGTTGAGGAAGCATATTGAACTTGAAAAATCCTCTATTTGGTTTTTGAAAGTTTTTTGTGTTGTTTTGGTTATTAAGCTCAGACTTCTCAGCTCGATTAGAAGTGGAATTTGAATCACAACTAGAAACTGAGTTATGATAGTGACATAGTGTTGTGCATAAGTGCATGAATAAAGTGCATTTCATCATAGTTAACTTATCCTGAAGGTTTGTGTGCAAGTTCTCAATAAACATCTTCTGTAGATGTGAATCTAAAATTTTGACATCAACTTGAGCATACAATGATTGATAACGTGAAATGAAGTCAATTACTTTTTCATCAACATTTTGTTTGCAGTGCATTAGATCAACCATTATCTTTTTAGGAGTCATATGAACTTGGAAGTGACTTATGAAGGCATCGATAAGCTCATTAAATAATTAGATGGAATGATTAGGAAGGTTTGAAAACCACTCTAGAATGTAGTATCTTTCAGGGTCCTAGGAAAATTTTTGGCTAACAGTTTATCATCAAGAACAAAATCACTACATAAAGTTGTGTAAGCATTGACATGGTTAAATGGGTCTCCTATACCTATGTACTTCTCAAACCTAGGCATTTCTATCCCTTGTGGCATCAGGGTTCTTAAGATTTCTAAATATAAGGGGCTACTATGAACATGGTATGTGGATGGAGTGTTTTGACCTTGGCTAATGGTGGAAATTTTTTGTTGCATGGATGAAACAATATTAAGGAGTTGTGTAATGATGGGGTTGGGGTAAGTGGTTTGAGGTGGAAGAGAAAATGGTGATGGAGTATATGTAATGTTAGAAGAAGTGAAAAGAACACTAAGAGGGGTGAAGGTGGTAGAGGGGACTTGCGATGCCACAATAGAACTAGAAATATTAGTTGGAATTGTGAAAGAATGAGCCACATGACTAACCTGTTGCATAGTTGTTGTAACCTGAGGAGTGGTATAAGTTGGTATGGATGTTATGGTTGAAGGGGGAGGAATGTGAGGTTCTCCTTGGTTTTTCAACTATGTATGCTATTTGGGAATTAGAAGTAACATGTTTATTGTAAATCTCAGCAATTATTTTCATAACTTGTAGACCATCATCACTTTCAATCAAATGATGGTCCAAGTTTTCTATGGCTGGTATGGCAGTGGTGGAAATGTTTTCAAGGGACAATTCTTGTTGTAAATGTGCAAAATCCTCATGAATATTAATGACTTTTTCTTGTGGGATGGAATTGTTTTGTGTGTCAACATTCATTGGATGGAAAGGTGAGGGCATAGAAGTGGTATGGCCCATGCCTAATGCACCATTTTCCATACTATGAGTAGGATCTCTTGAGATCCCAAGGTCCACAATGAAAGTGCTATCACAGGAAGCCATGAGTCTAGAATTTCGTCTCACTAAAGTATTATCAATGGGGCACCAAACACTCATACAAGGACCACAAAAGATGGGGTGAAAGAAAATGCAAGGTAATCTAGGAGCGCTAAATGCAAATAATAGAAATTCTACAAATTAAAATATAGAACTAACAATAGAGAATAGAAATGAAAGAAAATTCTAGAAAAATGCTTGAAAATGCAATATGAAATGTGCAGGTTGACTGATTCGCCTAGGGTGGCAAATGAGTGCAACTATGAGATTTTTTTTATGTTTTTCACAAAATTTAAAGTGATTCTAATTCTTTTAAAATTCCAATGAAGGATGCAAATGGAGATTTTTAGTTTTTTCAATGATAGGAAATGCAAAAAATGAAATCTAAATGAGTCTTTCACTAATGCAATTTTGAGAAACCCTAGGATGCAAAAACAAGACAAGACCCTAATTGAATGTTGATGCAAATGAAGTCTATGATGTAAGATGCAATTGAAATCAGAAATGTAAAGTTCTCAATATTCAGGTTCACCAAAATGAACCATAGATTTTTGGGTAGGGATTTATAGACTACTCTTGCACTCTTAGGATGTATCACCTTAAAGGAGAGAGATAAACCCCACTCAAAAGTCTAGGTAGGTTCACTCAAATTATCAAATGTATGATGTTATGTAGACTAAATGGAATGAACTTAGTGAAATTAGATAATCTATGTGATTGATTATGAATGCAAGACCTAAGATTTATGCAATGTTTGTAAACACAATCTAATATGCAAACATGAACTGTGAATGAACAAATAAAAAATAGAAAGGAAGACTAATTCAGAGTGCACCTGGGTAGAGAATGGAGAATGGAATTTTTTTTGAATGTTGTTTGAGATTAGTGACAATCACTAGTGGGACTCATTTGCCACTGATGGTGAATCAGTCCCACTTCTAATGAAAACTATCAAAACTTAGTTTCTGAGTGTCGAGATCTAGAATCTAACAAAATATAGATTTATAGCCTTAAGGTGGGACTCATTCGCCACTGATGGTGAATTAGTCCTCTCCCAAAATTCTAAGAAATCAGGGGACAATTTTGCAATAGCAGATTTGAGGTTGTCTACTTGTTAGGTTGACAAAGTTAATTCTACAGAAAACAGACAAAATGTCTTCTCCAAGCTTGAAATGAGGTTGATTTGACTTAAAGCACCTTGTTGACCTGATGACCACCTTTCAACACCTAATTTCTAGTCAAATCCATAAATACACATGGAAAAGGGGGAAAATGGTTGAGGGTTAGAGAATAGGGGTTTTCCTTGGTCAACCCCTGCTTTGGTAATCAAACCCTTAATGAAATAATGAAATTTGATGAAAAGAGTATGATAAATAGATAACATGAAAATGTCATAAACTTACCACACATTTGATGCTCAAAATTTGAAGATATATCAATGGCTACTCCAAAATGCTTGATTAGATGATGTAAAGTGCTTGAATGCTTGATGAATGCCTGAATGAATGAGAAGATTGCTTGAATGTGTTAGGAGATGAAAAATAAGGAGAAAAACACTTATTTATACATTGTTGTGCCTTAGTAACCCATTGATGCCTCATCACAGGCTGGCATCAAGTGATTTTAAATAAAAACCCAAAAGAAAATTTGAAATATTTTGAATTTGGAGCCAAGAGGGACTCATTCGCCACCCATGGTGAATGGGTCCCACCTTGGTCCTAAAAGTGGGTGTTAGGAATTAAGTCACATTTACTGTTATTTTTTGGGTTTACCTTAAAAAATAAACTTAATTAAGCCTTATGAGGGAGTAAAGGGGTCAATAAAGCATAGGAAAGGTGTAAATGGTGAAATTATGCCTAGAAAAGCATGAAATCTTGTTACAAGACTCTACAACACTTCAAAATAAGACCTGATAATGGATGAAAAGGTGATTTTTTGGAGAATTGTAATGAAAAGAGTATACGAAAGTATAGAAATGTTTTACAACACTTCACAACACCTTCAGAAGACATCATAATTTGAATTTTAAAGACCTAATGTGAATGTTTAAGCCACATTACAACATCAAATCAAAGAAAAATGGACCAAGCATCATGAAGAAAGGCCTAAAAGACCATGAAAATGACAAGGGGTCATTTTTCTATGATGCAACTTCAGGCACTAAGTGAGGATGGAGTTTGCGAGTCCTTTCACCTTGATTCTCTCTGATTATCGAATTCCCAAGGCTGAGAAGCCTAATGCGAAATTTGTTCCTTGTTAATTTCATGGCTCGACTCTAGATTGTTATTGTCAAAATAAGCCTCTTTATCATGTATGTCCTCAAATTCATCATCTAGTGGCTGAAAGTTACTGAAAGGGACTCCTTGGCAGCTCATCTCCTCTCAGAATCTCTAGAAGTATGCATTTTTCCTTTCTGACCATCCCCTATGCTTCAATTTCATGTTGAGGGGTTTTCCCATCAAGAGGTTCCTCTAATACTCTACTTGTGGTTCATAGAAATTTAGCCATTTTGGTCACTGGAATGGAATGCGAGCCAAATCAATGTACACCTCCATGCTTTCTTGAGTCAGATTACTCCTTTTGTTGAAATATTCCCAAATCTCATGTTTCAAACTATAAACCCTATATGGGTTATAGTCCCACTTGTCACAAATGAGGACCAAGCCTAATGCTCCTAATAAATTTGTGATTTCTCCCTTAGCCTTCCACTTATTCAACATTACTTGACTTTTAGCAATTGAGAGGGGAAGCAGATATGTCTTCATTTTGTTTCTTTCGGTGTCATATATCTTATCGACAACAGTCACCTAATGGCATGCCTCCAACATGAAAAATCTATCTATTAAAAATATAGGGAGTTGGAAAGGCCCCTTAGAAAAATCATGAAATCTGATTAATGTTAAATCGTTGTGCAAAAAATAATCCATTAGGGTCAGCTGATCTTCTATACATTGTATGCCCTCTTGAGAGAAATTACTAATAGGGAGAGGCAACAAATCTTGAGGTACTGGCCTTCAAAAGTGATCTACAAACCAATAGTAATCCCCTATTCTTTAGAGAACATGGGTCCACACAGAAACTAGCTAGAGATAGCCCCTTTCATCTAACCTAGACATTAGTATATTCCTCCCCATCCATTCAAAATTCTAATGCAAAAATAAATGAGCCAAGATGGAAGAATACTTTAATTTATACTCAATACTATAATTCTTCAGTTGTTCTAGCATGTTTCCAGCTATCACCTTTGAAAAATCATAATACTTTTGGCTCCTTTCCCTTTTGAGCACATAGGCCATGCCAAACTGAAAAGAATTGACCTTCTCATCATTATCAAGGCCAAAAACCCAAGACAACATCGAGAATATAGACTATGTGTCATTCTTGAATGTCTTGCATGAAAGAGGAAAGAAAAGATGACCTCTCTCTAGCCTTTCCTTTGCCTCTTCCTCATAAAAAAATGTTTTCTTGGCTATTTCTTCCCCAAAGGTTTCCATCCATTCTTCATCAAAAATTTCAACACCCCAGGTCATAGGGATGCATAACATATCCCATATGGCTTTAGCATAAATGGTAACCTTGACCCTACTACCCTCAATGGACTCTGTCATTTTATTGAGTCTTTTGGCACATGCGTCAACCAACTCTGGGCATGGATGTACAATAGGCATTATAAACTGTGGTAGACCATGATTCCAGAGCTAAAATGCAAAACCCTTTAACAGTTCATGCTCCACCATTCTCTGAAACATGCCTTACCTAAATTTTTAGGGTTAGCTAACAACTGAGGGTCAAAAACATTGTCGGCGATATCTTGCACTGCATCTCTTGGGATGCATTTATTAGGTAGTACCTTCTTGCAAAATTTGAATGGACATTCCTCGACTATTGGGGCATTAGCAAATGAGTTCTACCCAAAGATATTGGTGTAACCAGGCCTTTTTCTTGAAACTACATTTTTTCTACCAGAGGTTGATGCTTCTGCCATGGCTGTATGAGAAAGTTACAAAGAGTTTTTTTAATGAAAATAGCCACTTGTCTTTCACTTCTTTGGAGAAATCTACTTTTGAGTGTAATTAATTTCCTCACTCGTACATGCAGTTAAGGTTATTCCATTATTGTTGGTCCATTAAATGCTTCCATCGAAGTGATACATGTGTATTTGAGATCCATATCCCTCAGGAATGCCAAATACACCGCGAGAATAGAATTAGTACATTCTCCCCACTGCCTTTTTACCAAATAAACTCATTGCATTAAAAAGTGTACTTTTCACTATGTGAAATGTGTTGAGGTGATACAAGGTACCCTTGAAAAGACATGACCATTAATTTTTCAGAGCTTAGTGTGTTAATCCATGTCTTTTATCATTAGTAAGTTGGATGGTGTTGATGATGGTGAAGGACACATGTCGATAATCGATGTACAAGAGCATTTACTCCCAATGCCCAAATTTATTTCTCAAGACATTTTGTCAGATTCTCCATAGAATTTATCTACCCTTCTCTGTTTTGTCTTGATATTTTCCCATTGTCGTCAGGCCAAAAATAGGCATTCCATTAGTTGATTTTGTCGACTAATCTTTCTATATATAGCTATGTCACCTTATGCAATATCCATTCTAAAATATAGCCTCTTAAGTTTAGCAAGATTTTTGCTTATTCCATTCTACCACAGTTCACTACTTTGTCAAAATGTTTGTTGGATTGGGCACTCCCATTCAGCTCCTCCCACAGAGGCCACAATACTACTTTTTGGGAGAGGTCACTAGTGACTGAATTAAGTGGCTAGTGAAAAAATGCGACCACCTTTCCATGGTTGCGTTCAAGTGGGTAGTCGGCTTGGACTTCATCAATGATGAAAACTAGCTCCAGAGAAACTACAACATCCTTTCCCACTTCATGACCTTGCTACTTGACCTAAAGGTGGCCAAGCCTCATATAATTTAGTTGTGCCACTAGATGTTCAATGCTTCATTGATGGAAGGGCATGGCAAGAAAGTACAAGTGGCCATCCCTAGTGTTGGTATCATGAGCACCATGGATCTCTATAGGCATGTGGACTTTGGAATAGATGTACCCTAGTTTCCCTTCCTTTCTAACTTTTGCACTATGGACCTTGAGATGCATCAATGCTCTTCTCAACCAGTGGTTACATATCTACTATGAGAGTATGACATGTAGCATGTTCTGGGACTCACCTAGAGGAAGCACTTCAACTTCTTGGTGCAGAGTCATGGTGAATAGGCCTTGGGTCTGCATCATGTGTAGTCTACATGTGTAGAGTGTTCAACCCCTTTTTGCACCTTGTTAGATAAGAATAATAAGAACAAGAAGGAGAAGAACAAGAAGAAGGAGAAGAAGAAGAAGAACCAAATAATGAGCCCTTTTTCTTCATCGACAATGGTTGGAGACTTTACTTTACTATTTTTTGCATGTTGCCTCCCTTTTTCTTCTTTTTTCTTTTCTACTCTTTTTAGTTTCTCTTAAGAGAGCCTCATGTTTAAATCTGAGCCTTAGGCCTTGCATTATATTGCAAATTTTTTATGAATATAATATAATACAACTTTTTGTTTCTTCAGTGTTATTCTCTGATGGATTATTCTCAAAATTTAAAACATATTTACAAAAAAAATTATATATGGTACATAAATATTAATTTTTTTAAAGAGATACACATTTTAATGGAATGAATTTAGATAAATACCATTCACCTGTTTATCTAAAGTGTTTCCTTCCATATCTTCAAGTTTGTATGCATTCTTCTCCTTACACACGATAATTCGAAAGGGTCCCTTCCATACTGCTTCAAATTTTGTGTGTTGCCCTTGTTTTGCAGTATGTTCATCATACTTTAGCACTAAGCTCCCCTCTTTGAATTTTGGGTTAGAATTTTTTTTGTCGAACCATCACTTTACTATTTGTTGATGGTTGATCATGGCTTCATAAGCTTTTTCTCTATCTTCTTCTAACTTGAGGAGTTCTGCTAGTTGTACTTCCATTCCACTACTTTCTTCAATTTCAAGGGCTTTAAGCAGTTGTAAGGCAAGAATCTCTATGGAAATGGGTAACAATACCTCTTTTCCATACACCAATTCATTAGGAAAAGTCTTCAAAATTTTCTTAGGAGTAATCCATTCTGCCCACATAGTAGCTCATAGATGTTTGTGCCAATCCCTTTGTCATTCCACTCCAATGCACTTGATTAACCTAATTAGGTTTTTGTTGGTTGATTTTGCTTACATGTTCCCTTGTGGGTAGTAATTTGATCAAATTTAAAGGAAAATCCCTTGTCTGATAGCAAAATATGACATTTTTGATCCTACAAAAGCTCAGGCATTGTTAGATATGATGGTCTTAGGTGGGCCAAATCTGGCTACTAGCTCTTCAAGGAAATTGACAATTTTCCCCTCTGTGGCATTTTCTAGGGCTACAGCCTATGTCCACCTTGTGAAGTAGTCAGTTTCCATGAGGATCGTGTAACGCCAAGAAAGTACACAAGACAGATTAGAAGCAAACATGCAATCTAAGTTAAATGCAAATCTAAATGCTAAGCAACAAAGAACAAAGGAAGTTAAAACATAAACAAACTGAAACAATCTCACCAATTTCAAACGTATTTCCATGATTCATCTCGATTTCCCTTCTCCATTTTTCTTGTGTAGTATAATTTCCCTCATATTTTTTGTAAGTTCATGCAAGTATAGCCTAAGATAGTGATTAGAAAAACATCGAAGATTCTAGACAAAGTGCTCTCAAATGTCATAAGAATTCGCGAGAGAGATTGGAATGAAGAATGATAGATCAATTTATAGAAAATTGATTATTCGAACGATAGGCCAAGATCGAAAGATCAACGGACGGTTGAGATCGACTGATTAGACATGCATTTTGATAACTGTCAATAGTGACATGAGTGATACAAATTAGAAATAGAATTAAAGATTAAATAAATGATTTAATCTTCCAGTTTGGTATTCGAAAATAGAAGAATTATCTTTGCATGACAAAGATAAAGATTGATTAAAGCAACTCTTGTTTGAATGCACGCACAACATTTAATTAATTAAATAAGAATATTTAATTAATAAATACATTCAGGACTACTTGCGGCGGGCGATTGAACGTTTGTGACCACTCTAGATACCATGGAACGTGTCGAGGAGTTTAAATACGAAGCGATTAAAAATAGATATGCGAGTCGAGTAAAAGTGAATACTTAGATAACTCACATAATTATCTAAAATATAGAGGAATGCGTTAAAATAGAATTAATGAATTAAATAATTCATTTAATTCAAGACTTGATATTCAGAGAATAATTAAATAAATAAGATTTATTTAATTAAGTGATGAAGGGATTTAAATGAATAATTAAATAAATAAAGAATTTATTTAATTATAGTTGAAATATGATAAAGAATAAATTAAATAAGGATTTATTTAATTTAACAAGAAGAATAAGGTTAATTAGTAACATAATTAAATAAAAAACATTTATTTAATTAATCAGATAGAATAAAGAAAAGTGTGAATTAATTAAATAATTAAGATTATTTAATTAATAGAAGAAATGAAGACTATAGATATTAATTAAATAATTGACATTATTTAATAATGACCATGAAGAATACGAATTATGAAGAATATTAAAGTCGTAGGCCTAAACCAAATTTTGGTGTCTACATTTGCCCTTCTTTGATACAATGTCATTTAGGCGTTGTGTCAAAGAAAATCGATAAAAATATGCCCCAGTAATGTTCCAGATTAAAACAGGTGAAGGTATGCCCCCTCGGGAAAATTGACAAATTTCCGAAAAGTTCAGAAAAATTTGGAAATGCTCCCGATTAGTACATTGGATGGCCATAAATGCAGTGGAGTTTCCAGAATGAAGTTTGGAAATGGGAGGGATGGGTACAGGATGATCAAAATTAAAAGTTAACGCGGCCAGTAGGAAAGAAATGACACCTAGGCCCTAGGTATATATAGGAATAGGGGTAAAAACCTATTCATTTGCACCCACCTAGAATAGAAATTGAGATTTTTCTCTGCATTCCTAGCGATGATGTCTCCAGTTCTGGCTACTCACCATCGCGCATACAGGATCCAAACATTCCAGAGACCAGCTGGCGTGGACCCCTCGGTATGTACCTAAAACTTGGCTTTTGAAAATTTTTAATTGCGCGTAATTTTATGCATTTAATTCACTTTTTAGTAATGCGTCACTTTATCAATTCACCGCATTTGCGTGCGCGAACGATGCATGTGTATGCAGAAAACCAAATTTGTAGTTTTACATAGGCCAGTTTGCATAGGTAGTCCGTGATTCAATGCATTTGATTATTTATGAAACACATCTAACTTTTTGCATTGCATTTGCATTTAGAATAGCCACATTTGTAGATTGTAAAACGCATTTGAATTTGATGCACTTCAAGATTTATTTTTCAATGTATTTGAATGTAGTACAACGCATGTGATATAATTAATTGCATTTGTGTAATAATGACACATGTGAAGTTTATGAACCGCATATGTTAAAAAGTGACGCATGTGCAAAATAACAACGCATTTGCATTTTATGTAGTAGAGTCAGTTTGCACTAGAATAGATGATTGAGGCTAACATGAGGCAGGTATAACGCCATTGTAGGTTGTATTAGACATGATTTATACATAGGAGTCGAGACCTACTACGTTTCGATTTAGAGACAGCTTGCGGCCGGTAGAGCGACGAGTTTTATGGCATCTGGGTTTATTGCATGTGACCGATATGCCCTAGATTCAGGCGAATCGGGGATATTGACAGTGTTATGTGAGCGGTGGCACTCAGAGACATCGTCCTTCCACCTATCGACTGGAGAGTCCATGGTTACCCTGGAGGATGTGTATAGGATCCTTAGACTACCTATTAGAGGCACCTGGGTGGCATATGATACTTAGAGGGGTGTTGCCGAGATGTGTAGGTACTACCCCCATGCTGACATTAGATAGTTAGGGTTTGATGATTATGAGATTACGTGGCGGGTGTTGGCCCAGAGGTATAGACAGTTGGACTGTCTATTGGCTACATTGATAGGCGATATAGTACTTCCTGACCGCCGAGGTCATGGTTTTCCTGTGGGATGGGGGGAGATGCTAGTGGGCATGCTCGAGCGTGGAGTTGTGTATGCTTGGGGTTCCTATGTACTAGGGATGTTATACTTCCATTTGCATGATATTGCCTACCGAGAGGCATAGTTGTTGAGTTGTGGCACCACGCTCCTGATGGTATAGGCGTGGGAGCATATTGTGATCTTTCAGCCACCTACAACAGTTGATCTGCCACATGGAGCACCTTACGCCTTCCGTTATGTGGGGGCAAACACGCAACATCACATTGGAGATACAGGTTACTTCAGACATGCCATAGACACCATGCAACAGTTTACATGGAGGTCATACTTGGACTGTGACAAGTGGTCAGATGAGGATGAGCACTTGCCATTCTGCAGACAGACATAGTACTTAGTTGGGTAGACAGTATCACACATTCACATTATAGAGCGGCAGTTGCCAGATCATGTCTTGCGGCAGTTTGGAGAGGTGCAGGATGTGCCCCAAGGATGAGTAGAGTTTGCGAGATCATCGCGAGAGGTCCCGCTATGGGGTCTAGAGATTCCAGTGGCCACAACAGAAGTAGATATTGATGGATTACAGGAACTTCCATGGGGATGGAGAGATGGACCAGCAGACCAAGGGACCATAGCAGAGTATGATCAGTGGTGGGTAGCACACAGGCTGATCCCCCTGATAGACCCAGAGCAGCCAGCACCGGTAGAGTGGCAAGGGACAAGTCCACAAGGTAGGCGGGGCAGAGGTAGAGGCCGAGGAGGCAGAGGAGGTCATGGAGATGGAGGAGATGATGGCCGAGGTGGATAGCGTGGAGGTAGGAGAGGGAGACGTGGTCGGCAGGGATGAGGACCACCATTATCATCGATCTATGAGGAGGGGCGAGGAGAGGAGGATGTGGCCATTCCAGATGTTGGGAGAGGTGGAGAGGAGGATATTGCCGGAGGGGGAGAGGAGGACATTGTGAGAGGTGGAGAGGAGGTGCAGTTGGTAGAGGCAACCATCCCAGACATCCCGGCGGAGGAGGAGGCAGGAGTCGTGGAGGCAGGCAGAGAGGAGGCAGAGATTGATGCTCTAGGTTTGTTAGGTGCCTACCAGGAGGATGATGATGAGGATGATGATCATGAGAGAGACATCCGAGATCAAATCCTAGAGGAGCTAGATGAGGAGGAGGATGGGAGAGTGAGGGATAGGCAGGATGATATAGGGGCAGTGGATCCAGACACTGATACATTGCATGCCCAAGTTGCATCCTTGGATGAGCAGATGAGAGTTTTGATGGCTGAGGGATGCCTATCAGATGGAGAGAGACAAAGCTTTGATGGATAGGGATCAGGCTATAGCTTGGCAATAGGAGACTGAGTAGAGATTCACAGAGCTCAGGGCATTGTGCATTGGACCATCAGCCACTTTTTCCAGAGAGCTAGCTAGAGTTGGGGAGAGAGAGAGATACTAGATCAGGACTTATATGAGGCAGAGGTTCCATTAGAGAGACGAGCTCCCAGTTTCTCAGTGGCACACAGTAGCAGGTCCCAGACTAGGACCCACACGCAGACAGTTAGCATAGAGGGGGTGGAGCAGCCACGTAGAGCAGGTCCATATGACAGACCTCCCTCAGCTCAGAGATCATCGGGTTCTCATCATCATTCCCCCACACACTCCCGGCATGATGGTAGTGGTAGCTCAGGATAGGGGTACCGTTTGTCGAGACACTGTATTTTGATCTTATAGCCTGTGGGCTTCCATGTATTATTGATACATTATGACATTGTGATGTGACACATTTGAGCGATATATATATGATTTTGGCGGTGATTCTCATGATATGCATTTCTATTTATTGATTATGCAGTCCTTATTTGTACATGTGATGTCTATATGATATGCCTATGTGATGGATGATCATATTTATTTTATGACGTTTATGTAGTTAATAATATAATGGTGATTCCATGTGATGTATGATTCTATATGATGTATGCAATTTATAATTATGAGATGCAATATGATGTTATATGTATGATGCATACGACATGTGATGCATGTATTTACAGTTACTTTGTACATGGAATGCTTATGATATGTATTGTTTGATGATAATTATTTAGTATGCCATGATCTAAATATAAAATATGCCTCTATGTATGTATTTTTCTAACATGTATGTTGATGCAGGATGGTGTATAATGTTTTGTGTCACAGGACTCCATCATAATGCAAGAAAGAAGAATTGTTAGTGTGGAAAGAAAGATTGAGAAAGAACGAAAGATAGGAGATAGATGTTAGTATTAGCAATCTTCGATGTTTCGCTGTATCACAAAAGGTATTGCACTTTATCATCATTGGGCAGGACTAATACAAATGGAAGAAAACACCATGATATGACATAGATCAAGGTGTGCAAGGTCATCCACTTGCTAATAATAGACAGTCGCAGACAAGGATTGTCATTAACTCATACTAAGGGAAAAAGTAGCCCCAGTCTTTTTGTCAAGACAAACCATAGACAACAAACAAAGTAAAAGACGGGTCATGAAACGTCATTGCTCCTCTAAATCCTTCATAGGACATCCTTGAGGAAACTAGTAACATGACTCAAAATCAAATTTAAAAGATAGTCGACAGACATCAGTCAAAGAAAATAGAATTCTGATACATCGTTGCTTCTCTAAATCCTTCATGGGACATCCTTGAGAAAGCTAGTAACACAATTCTGAGTCATAAAGTAAAATGAAAAGATAAGATAAATAAGCCATAAAGTCAATAAGCCAATAAAATATTTGCTAAAACTTGATCTTGTTTCTTCGATTTGTTTTTATTGATAAAAGGATTGATTTGATAGAGCCTGATATTAGGAGATACACATACCGGATAAGACTAAGTCTGGTTTCAATGTTATGACTATTTGTATAAGGCATGACAAAGCCTGGTTTCAGAAAGACATGTATCGTATAAGACGTTGAGTTAGATACCATTGATGTGATAACCTGTATAAGGCTATGTTTGATTGTTTAACCTTGTCGATTATGCAGGAAGGACTCATCCTATATAAGACATAGATTGTTTTGCTGATATCAGTATTCAGGAAGGACCCATCCTGAATAAGATACAGGTTGATTGCTATGATGATGTCTGTTTCCAGGAAGGACACATCCTGTAGCAGACATTTTTTGATCTGATTTGATTGTTTCATTTTGACAAGTTGTTTGATTTGACTTAGAGACATTGCTGACTTGTTCACCAGATTGATGCATGACTT
>VDFB02270651.1:719878499-720151067 GCA_007258455.2 Sequoia sempervirens
ACATGGAAAGTCTGAACATGATTGTATGCATCATTGAAGACTATCAGCCAATAATACCTAGCGCACAATATTTGATGAGAAGTGGGAGGGCCAGACCCATGTCCAATGCCAAACTTATCATGAAATTATTTTAAAACTCATGTTGCTTCTTCTTTTCCAAGGCATCTGAGGTAGATCTCTTCATGATTCCTCTTGTATAGAATGGACCCTTACAGCCTTTAGTTATTTGTTTTCAACCGAAGAGCACATTTTTGAACTCCTTGCAGGAGAGATGGACATTTTTTATTCATCAGGTAGTAGACGATGTCATCATACCATTCTCCAAGGGAAACATCTTCAAGTTGATATTACTGGACTATAAGCTCGGGTCCTGCTTCAATCAATGTTTCAACTATCATACAGGTAAGGGCCTTCCACCTTACTATTTTCATCGGCCGAATCTCCATGTCATATTCCTGGAGCAAGGTGACCCATTTTTCTCTTCTTTCCCCTAACTCATTTTGCATTAGCAACATCTTTACTGCTGAGTCAGGAACAATGGAAAATACCTTGCTCCGTAGAATATAATGCTTGAATTTCTTGACTCCTCTTACTAGGGAATATTCCTACTTCACATTGTGGTCCTCAATTCTACATCTTTCACTGGGGCACTCATGAAGGTGATTGGGTGCTCACTCCCTTCATCATCCTTTTGAGTCAATATGTTGACACATGAATGGTCTAAAGCGAATGAGTAAATGTAGAATGGCTTCAAGTAATCAGGACTGACTAACACAACTACATTAGTAATTGATTTCTTGATTTCCTCAAAGGCCTGCTTCACCTCCGGAGTCCACTCAACTTTGGCATCTTGTTTCAACATGGAATTAAGTGGCTTGACTATTTCAGTGAAGCCGATGATGAATTTTTTGATAGAATTTATATTCCCAAAGAAAGATTTCATCTATTTTCTTACTGCCTTGTAGCTGAATCTTCAGTGTTAATTGAATACACTTGGGGTCTATTGAAATTGCTTTCTCTAAAATAACATGCCCAAGCAGCTTTCCTTTTGTAACTTTGAAGATGCATTTCTTTGGATTCAGAGAAATTCCAAATCCCTGCACTTCTAGAAAACCTTGCATAAGTCAGAAATATGATCACCCAGCTTCTTTGAGAACATTGTGAGATCATCCATGTAGATGATAATACACTTTCCTATCATATCCTTAAAGGCGATATACATGGCATGTTGGAAGGTGGCACCAGCGTTGATGAGTCCAAATGGCATCCTTCGGTATGCAAAGGTCCCCCACTTGGTGGTGAATGTTGTCTTGTATCTATCCTCATATTACACCATTACCTAGTTATACCTAGAGTATCCATCTAGGAAAGACATCATCTAAGAACCATTGACTATCTGAAGTACTTCATCCAATGAAGGCACTGGATAATTGTGTTTCTCCAAAGCTCTGTTCAGGTTGTAGAAGTCTACACACAATCTGATTTCTCCATTATTTTTCTAAACTAGGACCAAGTTGGCCACCACATGGACTGTCTAACTAGAAATATAATTTGGGCAGATAGTAGCTTCTACACTTCCTTGTAAATTATAGGCTCCATCAATGCATTAATGGGGCATTATTGTTGTCGGAATGGTCTCATGTCTAGCTTGAGAAGAATGGTGTGTGTAATGATCGAGGTATCGTATGCCTTTAAATCCTCATAGCTCCAAGCAACTACATCATGATACTTCCCCAAATCATCAATTATCCCTTTCTTCTCTTTTGGCATACACACTTTTCCAATAAATACATTCCTAACTTCCTCATTTGTTCTAAGGTTGTGAGTGTCACATTGATTATTGATAGAGTCCTTCTTTTCTTGTTGATCCTGATCTTTGATCTAATCCAAGTCAAATATTCACTCAAGTTGGACCATACCTCTATGAATAGTATTGGTCTTGAGGTTGATAACCCAATCTATATCCAATTCAGCCTCTTTGGGCTCAGCTTCATCAATGATCTGAGTTGAAAACACATTGGAGCCAGTGATGAAATCCAAGATGTGTTTGTCATTGTTGAACACTTGAAAGTTGGTAACATTTTATGGCATAGATGGGGTGGAGGTAAGCTCAACAGTGAACCTTTTAAGACCAGAAGGTGACAAAGTCTGAAGGGTGTTGGACGCTTGACCCAAAGCATCAACAATATGATTTTGGGAGTGAGGGATCAGCTGAATATTAAATGCATCTAAGCTCTCTAACAAGTCCCAAACAATATGCCTATAATTCACTAGCCTTTTGTAATGGAAGGAATATAATTTCCTAACTTTTTTTACTACTAACTATGAGTCACCAAAGACTTGCAACATTTTACCTTCTTCCTTAGGGCCATCAAAAGACCATGGACTAGTGCTTCATACTGCCATATTATTCGTGCAATAAAATTGAATCCTATTAGCAATGAAGTAAGTCTTACGTGTGGGGCTAATAAATTCAAATCCAACTCCTGCTCCTTTCTTTGAATTAGACACATTAAATCATAGTGTCCAAAACTTGGAGGGATCTTTAACTCTAGGTCTGATCAAACATTCTTCTTTCCTTGGCTGTGCACTAGCATTTAGAATTTCTAGGGTGGACACAAACTCAACACTTTTGATGACAGGATTCCCTATTGGAAACTCCTCTTTGGGTGTGACTTGTCCTTTGATATGCTCTACCATTGTCTGACACAAACAAAATTCAAATTCTAAGTGGGCGGCATTGTGAACTCCACACCAACTAGGTAATAAGAGCTCTGAGAAATTCATTCCTACTCCTAGGTTGATCTAATATTGCACACACTTTTCCATGAAATCCTATAATCCATCCAATAGTCCCAAATTACCATCATCATAGGATTCATCATCATTTGATACTACCAGCATTTCTGTGCTTTGGGGCATGTAGACTAAATTGGTAGGAGGGTTGCACAACACTAGGAAAACCTCTTCAGACACCTCCTCTTCTTGAAACTCTAATTCTTCTTGGTAGGCCATGAGGCAGTAATTGGCTAACTCCATCTCAGAGAAAAACACCTCATTGGTGTTGTATTCTATAATCATAAATTTCATACGTGGCTCTTAGTCTATGTAGATTTGATTTGGCAATCCCTTCCACGATAGCCACACATGGGAGAAATCAGTTGTAGCATATCTATTCAATTCCTTGGTGAAGTCTTGACCTAGTATTATGCCATATGTTTCTGAGATATCTGCTACTTGAATTTCAATAACTTGCTACACTCTTGGGTTTGTAGTAATCTGCATGGGAATATAGTTGATTTCTCCAACTATATTTACCTCAATTTTGTCCTGCTATGTCACCTTCCATTGGGATAGAGTGGGGACTATTCCTAATGCCTTGCATATAGAGAGAGGCATACCATTGGACGATGCTCCTAAATCAAGCAAGCAGTTATGTAGATTCTTCCCAAATATTCTAATGGTTGTGAGGAAGGGAGGCATTTCTAACTTTCCTTGAAACAATCCCATGGGTGTATCTACCTAGGCTACTTCATTTTTATCCGTTTCATTGTTCTTTTCTTTGGATTTCACTTGGCTTTGTTCTTTAGCAGGTTGCTTCCCAATTTGCTAATTTGAGGAGGCATCCTTTTTCTTGCTTACGATTTCTTGGATTATTGGCTGATGTTGTGATTCGTCAAAAGAGACTCTTTTGGAAGGTATCTCTTGTATTGACTTAGAAGAAGCAGTCCCATTCATCACTCTAAAGAAAGTGTTCCTAACTATAGGGACTTTGAGAAACTCAAAGGATGATCAGCTTATTTTGACCTTCTTGATCTCTTCAGCCACCTATTCTCCCATTTACTCAATTTTAGCCTCAAAGGGCTTGCCATGGGAAGAGCCTACAGACTGGTTCTGTATTTTTTTTGGCTATTTGTTCTTGTTAAAGCATTAAGTAGGCACATGGGGGTAACCTGGATTGTTACTAGCATTTGGATCAGGTGGGGTGTTGAAGTTATTGGGTGGAGTGGAAGTCATGAAGGGTCCTCCTATTTATCTACTTCTAAAATTATACGGGGTTGCTCTTTGGTAAAACATTTGGACTTCATCCTCATGTGAATCTTCTTCATCTATTGGAACATTGTCTACTGAAGTAAAGAGATGGGATAAATTTCCTTCATTACTTACCTCTTTTGCTTCTTCATCCTTTGGGGGAGCGATCTCTTCTTCAGGCTCATTTCTTTCACTTTGCAGGAATGAAGCTTGAGTGACTACGAGCATCAAAGAGTCATAGGGATTAGATGGGACTATGCATCTACAACCAACATCGTCATCGATGTTCTGGACTTCTACTTGGACAATTTCAATGGCTGTTTGGAACTCGGGACAATCCAATTTGGAATTCCTATTTTTCATATGGATCTGACACCGTTTGGACAAGGCTTCCTTGACTAAGTACACTTTGCTTGTTGTTTTGTTTGTACTAGTTGGTTGGTCAAGAGGGGTGTGAACACCTCTATTATTTGGCCTTGTATTCCATATCTGGTTCTACTTCTATGAAGTCCTCCTTTCGAAGTTCTGGTTGGAATTCTATCCTCTTTCATAATTCGACCTAGATGAGCTACCCACATCATGAGTATCTCTATTCTCTCTATTGAGGTTGGCCTGGATGTTGTGTTGAGAAGCTTGCAGCTAGTTTTTCTAATTTCTTATGTGTTTCATCTCTATCGACATTTTTCTAGTCATCTCCATCAGCTCATCTAGTCTATATTTCTCTGTATTACTAGGCTACGATGCCTAGTTCTGAAGAAAAACTGGTTGTACTGTTGGCTGATTTTGTTGGGCAGGTGGGAACTCTAGCCCTTTTATATATGTAGGAACTTGAGATGGTTGTGGATAGGCTAGTTTTTGTTTTGGCTACAAGTAGTGAGGTATTGGGGGTGCCTGATTCATTGGTGGTCCTGGATGAGGAACTATGGGGGTATGTGCAAGATCATGATGGGCAAAAAAGTGGCAATATGATGGGTATATGGCTGACAACTTTTTTTTTACCCAAAATAGATGAAATGAAAAGGTTTTTCAAAGGAGATTCTTATATTTTCACCAATATAAATTATTCTTTACTTTGAATTTAATAAGTAATTATTATTCATTTTCTATTTGAATTACGACTAAAGTCCTGATTGATAGGCTGATTGAAAAACATCTATATCTTTCAAATGGTATCACATTTTTTGAATCCAAAACATGTGTTACATTTTATGCTTCACATACTATAGGATTAAAAGAAAATTTGAATTTCATGAATTTTGACCAAGTTAAGATGGTCGTATTATACGAGTTTTAATATTTTTAAAAAGTTGTAATAAAAAATTCATAATTAATTATTTACTTGGAAAAAAATTACAAAAAAATATGCATCACATCGGGACATGAGTCCTCTACTTATATCTAAAATATTATAAAAAAATATTATCATTTTATTGTGGTTAGGCTAGTCAGATAGACACCTACTTCTTATTTTTTCCCTGAAATTTAAGTGCTACTGCATTGAAATTTCAAAGTTTGATCGAATAGGATTTTTTTTTTAAAACAAACCTAGTAGTTTAGAAACTAAATTCAATTTTCTGAAAATTCTATTCTTACATATTTTTGAAATAATATAGATAACTTATTCAAATTTCTACATCAAGCTACCTAACTCTAATTTTTCTAATTTTTTTGCCACTTAAGGGTCTATTTTTTCCATGATAATCTTGCACATACCCATGGGCAGCTGAAAAACTTGGTTCATAAGAGATGTTTGATGTGCTAAAGCTTGGGTAATCCCTTGAATCTACATGGGATGAGCAACCTATCCCAAGGAAGGTAGCGGATCAAAAATATTTTTCCCCAAGTCAATGCTGGCTATAACTGCCTCAGCATAAGCATCCACCAACCTGGCAGGTGGTGAGTGCCTTCTTTTCACCTATGTAGTAGTAAGGTTGTCCAAAGAAGTAGCATCATTAAGCACATATGGAGCTTGTAATCTCATGAATGCATAGTGAAACTGATCATTGAAGGAGTTGATTTGTTTGTTGACCTCCTTGCAAATGGAAATGAATTGTTGATATAACTTTGAGGGACTTATTGGAATCATGTACTTCTACAAGAATGCATTCTTCAAGAGGTCCCAAGTGGTGATGGATCTCATTGGTAAGTTGATGTACCAATAGAAGGCCTTTTCCCCTAGAGAATAAGGGAAGAGTCAACAAGTCATATCCTCATGATTCATTTGCATATCCTTCAATATTGTTTAGAATATCTTAATGTGTTCTTCTGATGTCCTCTATGGGTCATGCAAATGAAATTTCATGTAGAAGCCCTCTAGATTCTTTGGCATGTCATGATAATCATTGAATGACAGTGGGGAAGGGTTGTTACCCAGCCAACCCATGAGGGGAGTTGGAGGTTGTATCTATCATGCAATAGTAACTTGGGGCTGCACAGGGGCAGAAATAGTTGGGACCATGCCTTGGACTTGAAGGGCAGGAATAGGGACAACACCCTAGTTGTGGGAAGTGAATAGATGGAAGGAAGTTTGAGATGGCTAAGTACAGGAAGCAGATATGGGAAAGGAAGGATGAATGCAGTGCATAGGAATGGAGGAATGAGGTGATGATGGAGGTGAAGTGGATGGAGTGGATGAAGATAGTGAAGTGGCTTCCCCTTTCTTAGCTCTATTAGCCTTGGTAGGGGGCTGTCACTCTTGAAATTCCCCTTTATTCGGTATGGATCTTAGAATTCTATGAAATATTTCAGGGGAGAATGAACCAATTCAATCTAGCTTAACATAATGAATTCAACCCTCTTTCTATTGTTAGTTTTCTTGATGGGCGTTTTTACACTTCTCAACACAGGTAATGCATAAGTGCATCACCTCTATTGAAAGGAAATCTCCTACAAACAAGTTGCAAAAAACTACCCCAAGGTCTCTCGAGTGTCAAGTTATGACTTGCTTGGAATGTATCAGTTGGTTGATGTGATTTGTTGGTAATCATAGGGAAACCTTACATATGTTAAGTTGGAAGGAGATTGGTTCCTTGAATGGAGTTCTTGAAGTATTGGAGTTGATGTGCAATCACTGTATGTTCGAAACAACACTCTAGGACTCCACTTTTATCATTAGATTTGGCTTTACAATGATGCCTAAACTTTTTCTAAATTACTATTTAAAAGAAAGTTCAAAAGGAAATGGGAAAAGGGAAGCTCCTAGGCCTAAAAATACCAATGAACTATGATAATGGAGGATGCTACCATGGACAACCTTCCTAAAACTAAGTTCCACTTAACCAAATCAGCTAACAATATCATGAAACTAGTGCAATCTTCTAAGGTCTATAAGTTTAAAACCATTCATTCACCATAAAGCATGAATAAAAGATGAAGTTTAAGGGCAACAATCAGTTTATGTTTATACTAGCTTTACACTACTATTTATCATCAACAAACAAAAAAATACATGAACAAGGAAGGGCATCAACACAACAAAATTATTCAATATCAATGAACAACACTAACTAATCCACTAAAGCATGTAAAACACATAGAAAAACAAAGTAAATCTACTCAAATCTATTAACTATGAGGAGATGAATCATGAAACATGAAGGAAACTCAAGAATCCACCCAAAATCAATGAATTTATATTAGAATTTAAGTAGCATGTCGTTACAACTCAAATATCTCTCTAAAAATGAGAGGATACCCCCTATTCATAGTTTTCAAAAAGAAAAATGAATGTCCAAGATTCACTACAAATTAGGGTTTCACCTACCCCCAATATTTTACAATTTTAAAATACATTTCTTGTCTTCTAGCCTATTTTTTCCTCTAGTGCTTGGTATTGTAGCACTTTTGTCTTCTAGCTGATTGCTCTTTTGCTGCAACTACACAGTGAGAAACTCATCATATATGACCGAATTTCCTTCATTCTTTTTCACATTGCCATACCCCATGAACTTGTTAATCAATGACTAAAGTTTATTCCATTGCATTATGTCAAATTGGAGCACTTGGAAGCTCAACATTCTAGATCTGTTGGTAATCAACTCCCAAACCTTGGTACTCTTCACTGTATTCTTGATTACTTACTCTAATTGGGTGAAAGCTTGGGTGGAAAAATCCATAAAATTCAGCATTATTATGTCTATAGCCCTGTTCAACATCTTGTTCTAGAAATACAGCCTTATATTCTCAAGGTCTAGCTCGATGGTAGGCATATCGTAATCTATCATGAGCTTTAAATATTCCTCACAGGCTTCTCAATGTTCCTTGACCCATTCCAAATCGAGTTCCACTTCATGGAGCACTCTCTCCAAGAATTTTGTTCTATGATCTAGGCCTAATTTTCATGTCTCAACAATCCAATGATCATCCTTTGCTAAGGCCAACTCCTTTTCCCTATTTTTCATAGGCATCTTGATGATAGCCTCAATTTTAGGGTACATGATCCTATACAATTCCAAGAAGTCAATGCATAATTTCTTCGTGCCTTCAAACTATTTTTGCACTTCTTGGAACTTGTTTATTGTTCAGATGACATGGCTAATGCCCATATCTCCATTGTAGATTACCTAATGGAACTACTCTTTTGTGGCCTTAGTCCAGTTCTTTCTCCTCTCCAATTTGCTAATGTGATCATTAGAAAGCAGTAGAGGAGGGGCTGATGATATTTTTGGTAATTCCTCAGTACAATACCATTGGTGTATATAGTCTATGAGATCTACCACCTGTACCTTTAACTCCTCCTTGGAGGATTGATCCTTGTTCATTTGGTACACAATAGTGGCAACCAACCCCTGGAGATGATCAATATTTTGTTCTCTAGTGGTTTTGTTGAAGTTGATGGTGGATATATTGTAACTAACTTCCTCTCATTTTTCCATCACTGGAGTAGCAATTTGTACCATCCTCGACCTTGATGCATCCATCGTGATATGAAATTAGATCCCTGGTTTCTTCTCCTTCTTCTCTCCTATATGAGCTCATGCTAAGATGGCCTCCAACATTTCTTTGGGATACATGAGGGCAAGAGTTTTCTTCTATAGTTGCTTCTCCAGCCAATCAAGCATTTGAGATCCCTCCTTTTGTGATTCATGATCACCTTCTTCTCTTTGGGTTTGTTGGATCTCCCTTTCTTCGTAACCTAGAGTTTCCTGCTCTATTTTATCTTCTTCTTCTTCATCATCCGATTCATAGATGAATATGGTTCTTCCTTTGAGCAGCTTGGTAGTAGCTATATTTTCCTTAGGGTTGTCTTCCCCTTATGGTGCTCATTCTTCTTCTTGCCTAAGCTCTTCATGGCGTTATGAGTCAGGGATATTTCTCATTTCAACCTCTTTTACAAGCTTATCTTCTTCTTTAACTTCATCTTCTTTCTTCCCTTCTTCTTCTTGGTTGGGGTTTCTATCTTTTTCCTTGGTCAGAGGCTCTATAGATACCTCCATTTCTTCATTTGTTTCTTTCTTTTCCTTAAAAGACTACCTCTCAGCCTCCTCCTCAAGTTCTTGATCAGAAGATTCTACTATGTACTAAGCCCTGGGGTCTTCTGTGTCTTCCTCTGAGGATTGCAAACCTTCTTCTTCATGTACTACCTCATTGATGACCAAGTGTTGATATTCTTGATGCTCATGGTAGTCATCCTTGAATGGCTCCTCAAATTCAACATCCTTTTCCTTGGTTGTCTCCCTCTATTGTCTCTCCAATACTTTTGAGATTCGCATGGTCATCTCCATTTTGAGTGGTTCTGTCAAAGGAGGTACAAGGAGACCAACAATGGCTTGAGCTAGAGTAGCCTGTACTATAGGATTCATCAATACCCCAGAGAGCCCCATAGGTATATTTTGCATGTGCTAGGCAAAGGCCTTTGGGAGAGTGAGGGTAAGCATTGACATTGTGGAGGTTAAAGGAATTGTAGTTGATGGAGACATTCAGAAGGATGAGAGTAGGGAAGTTGTTGCAGAGGAGTAATCCCTCACCATAATGGGTGTAGTAGTTGAGGTGGAGGAAAGGTGAACCAAGATTTCCACTACAGGTGGAGAGGAAGTAAGTAATGCTTGAGATGTTGGTGGAGGAGTGATAATAGTGGCAGCGGTGGAAGCAGCGAGAGTAGAGGTGGAAGTTGGAGACTTTGGTTGCTCTGCCTCTTCCTATTCTCCTTTGTGCAATGGATCCTCTTGAATTATGGGCATCTCAGAGAATCCACTCGATTTCTTTACTCTCTTTGAAGGATCACCCTCTGACACCCTCCTTGAATAAACTTTATGCTTCGGTTGGTGCTCAGCTACCTCCTTTATTTTCCTTGACCTAGTGGTCGAAGGAGATATTGGAGTCCCCTTAGTTAGGGCAGCAATAGTCTCATTTTTTGTTTCACTCTCAACCTCATCTTCGAGCTCGCTATATGTCAAGGTAGCTCCTTGGAGCTTCAATTGCGCAATCTATGCATCAATCCATTGCATTGTTCTATGCTCTACTAGTTTTGTGAGAATATCTAGGTCGTTGACCTCTTCCTTGTCCCAGTCAATTAGGGGGAGTGGCAAGTTGGCAATGGCATGAAATTGCATATCTATGATAGCGTTTTCATCCTCCACAATTTCATCTGGCACCGAGAACAATTTGAGTGTTTTAACAGAGTATGCCACCATGTGCATATAGTTCCTCATGCACACCACCTTGTCATCCTTGAAGTTGGCCCATAAATCTTCAACATTGTCCAAGTGGGAATATTCCCTCCTAACCATCTTCCTTACCATATGGATCCATTCTTGTACAAGGAGTGTGAAGCTCCAAGTTGTATTCAATGATCTCCTTCTCATAATGCTTCACACACTAGGATGTGGGAATTGCATACTTGCCCTGACCAAAAGTTAGGGGGTAGTGGATGTCTAGCCTGTGTTTGTCACTTAGAAGAGTATGTGCATGTTGTAGCTGCCTGGAGACTTCTAGCAAGATCAACCGATCATTTGGATAATGGGGTATCTTATATGGCCTCTCAGAGAAGCCCTTGGTCTGGATGTAGGTGAACTTAGGGAATTGTATGAAATATAACCCAAATTGATGGATGAATGCAAGAGCACTATGTGTAACTCTCCTTTCAAATTCCCCTTCGAGGAGTCTGATGATGTGCACTATAAAGGAATTATTTACCCGGTAGTAGTCCTTAAAATTTTAGTATTGGAGTTACAGATTCTTTCATATACTTTCAACTCTCTTCTCGGAGTTGTGCCCTGCATGACAAACAAACCTCTAGATGGAAAGGGATCAGCCAAAAGATAGACCAAGTAGGAGGTCATGTAAAATTGGGAGGTATTTTTTACTACTACAAATTGTTCATGCAAGCAATTGTTGATCATTCCTTCCCTATGGAACTTCATTTTCCCCCTGATAATCTCTTCTATAAAGTAGAACATCAAATATTGGAAGTATTTCGTAGTCAAGATTCCCATGACTCTACTTAGCAAGGTTACCAAATCATGGTAGTCCTCATGGAAATCACTCCTGAATATTTCCTAGAGTACCTTGTTTGCACTACCCCTCTTCTCTTTAAACCAATATTGATTAATCAATTTTTTAAATTTAAGGTCAGCCTTCCATGTTCTTTTTGTTTATTCCTTTGTTGTTTCCTCCATTGGATCAAAGCTGGGTATGTGGAAGGTTTTCCTTATGGACCTAGAAGATAGGTCGGCCAACACTTTTCCATCACGGTCAACAATTCTTATGGTCACCTCTTGGTAGGCTTCTCTAAAATACATCACCAACTCTAGAGCCACAAGAATAGGCAGGAAGCCAGCTGCCTTAGCCAATCCACTTTTCCTAATTCTCTTTGCATTTTGCATAGTAGGGCTGGCAATGACCCTTTGTCTGAATTCATCAATGTCAACTTATCCCAAGTTGGTATCTATAATAGAGTCCCACATAGCTGTGACTTTGGAGGTGATTTCCACCCTATGTTTCTAGAATTTCATCTAGTCTTTATCATATTTTCCCCTCAGTGATTTAGTGGTCTTCTTCCCCTTTTCTTTCTCTGCGAACGCCCCTAATGGCCCTATAGCTGATTCCATAAATCCTGCAAGCAAAGGCACAATAAGCATATTCATGTATAAAACAAGGGGAGCACTAGAAAAATCCTACAAAATAAGTGTTAGATTAAGTATTTTATCTTTTAAGGATCATAACATTCATCAAAAATCTTCATTTTCCTTTCATTTGGGCAAGATATGGCAATGTGGACCTAGGGATGTGGGTTTCCCTCAGTTGGCAGCCTTTCTAGATGAAGCTACAGGAAGATGACGAAGAGGGCGCAGTGGCCCACATGTGGCCACCTACATCAAAAAATTTGCATCATAGTGAGGTCCACAAAGGGGCTAGGTCATTTGGACATGTGGATTTGATCATTCTTGAAGTCTTTGGAAGTGATAGCTCAATCATTTTGGCATGCGGGTCCAAAGTTTGTAGGGGGAGATGATGTCTCAACCATTATGAGCTCTGTCATTTGGAAAAATGCCAGGGAGGTGGAATCCCACAATGCATGACCCACAGATAGGAACAACGACACAAACTAGTTTCAATGTTTTAAGTTGTTCAAAGCAATGCTGGTGAAGATCGATGGGAGTACATTAAGTGGTAGCCGCATGAGACAACATAGACGAGATGGTAGCCCGCATGCGGTAGTCCACACCATTGAGCCTACAAAATTCATCGGCATGGGTTTTTTTGTTCACAGTTGGCCAAATGATGGTGGAAGGGTTGGGTTCGGTCTGATGGGTGGCAGGTTGGACTAGCTGTTTGAAAACAGAGGAGACAGGATGACAGCTCGTGGGCCACCACCCACATTAAACTACCTACTTGTGGCTTTACTTAGTGATTTTTGATGATGACTTGGAGAAAAGCTAGTGTTAGATCCCACATGTCAATAGGCCAGAGGTCATTGGTTGTTTGGAATAGTGGATGTACGGTGGTGGTGACCCACAATAGAGGGTCTACAAACAACACATTAGTTATTTTCATTTAGGGCTTCAACATATGCGGATTATGTGGAGACTGTAAGGCAGGTTGATGGAACACTACAACCATTTATGATAGTGGAAGAGATCATGTGGCCCATGTAAAAAAGTCTGCAAAGGCTAGTCCATAAAGGGTTCACACTAGGGCACCTAGGCATGGAAGATAGAAACAAGAGACTCAGGGTCCGCAACTTGGGATGGAGAAAGAGATTCATCGTTTAGGATTATCATGAAATGGTGATGAAACAATAGTGGAAACCTACATCACATGGCCCACAAAGGGAAGCTTTAGTGACTTAATAGTTGGTGGACAAGGGTGCCATGGGACTTGCAAGGCAGGAGGCTAGGGTTAGGTAGTTGTGTGAAATAATGATTGAAAGGGAGCCTTTCATATGTGGAAACCCACGTCCATGGACCCATAGGGGCCAAGAGAATTTCTTCTTGACTTAGGTTTTTTCATTTGGTTTATGGAGTATGGTGAGGAGGTGGCATCTACCCACATGTGCGGGCCCACTAAAGGGAATGACCATGGTTTAAAGTTTGTTGCTTGGGGGAACCAAGGTAATGGTGGTGGAGGATTTGTAGGCCACAAGGGCTTGACAGCCCTAGTTAAGAATGGAAAATGTGGTGTTAGGTTCTGCATGGACCTGAAGGGCCGAATTTTCAAAGATTTTTAATTTTGAAAACCTAGGTTTTGTGCGGAATGAAGTCTTCTATCTATTTTTAGGGTTTTCTTTTTAGGATTTTAATCAGTTTGATGAAACTCAATGAAAAACATATGACAAATGTGGTGGCGGAAAATCTACCTGGAAGACTTGCAAGAACTCACAAAGAGACTAAAGGCAATGATGCTCGAATGACAATGTGGTCATGGAAGCTCAGAGGTGGTGGAGGTAGGAGGAGCTTTGACACATTCAGGAAGAATGTCGGTGAAAATGATGCATCAACTTTTCTATTTATAGGATCTGAGTCATTAAATTCTTGTAATAAATTCTAGTATGGTGGTAGGTAGAGTTGGTGGGGACAAATTTTGAAATGGCCAATGGTAGGAATGGTGGAGCTTGTGGGACGGAAGACAACCAAGCATTTGTCATTTGATCGGTTGGTGAAAGGGACAACAACAAATGATGCGGGTCCTACATTGCGAGTGGATCCCTTGACTTGGACACTATGAAACGGTGATGAAAAGACAAAATTCTACCAAGGACGGCCCACATGGGTGGACCTTTAATGGGCCAAAGACGATAGTTTTAGGGATTCAAGGAAAACTACCAAAGGAACTCCGCGAAGACCAAAAAATTGAAATTTTTGAGGGTGGTGAAACTGGGTCAACTCAAGATGATAGCTTTAGGACTCTATGACCACTTAAGACTCAAAATAGGGGGCACCTAAAATAAGGCAAAGGAAAAATGACCTTGCAAAAGTGAGGAGGGTCCCCATTCCAAATGGGGCATGTGTGCTATAGGCACAATAGTATCCATGAATTGGGAGTGGATCATAGTTGGTGTTACCATTGTTGGGCCCACTTTACAATTCTTAAGTATGTTCTAGAACTGAATGCTAAGTTTGTCCCAATGGCCAATCACTTTATGCAAAAATTCTCACTCTAAGTGACAGAATCACATAGCTTCATTTCCAAGTTATGCGTAGCACTAATAAGGCCCTAAAAGTGTAGGGATTTTTGATCGGTGGGTCCTCTATCAAAGCTAATGAGATCATCAACTATCACAAGGTTGTGGAAAAATATAAAGAGTGTTAGATGACATTGAACAAGTGGGTCATCAAGATCAAGAAGGACATCAACATCTTGGTTAACTATGGGCTACCTCCTCTTCTGTCACTGGATGAAGATGTGTTGATAGTTGAGTAGGTCATAGATTCGATCCGACACAAGATCCAGACCTCTATGAAACTCCCAAGTCTATGTATAATGCCCATGGCTAATGATATTGAGCATGTGATTTATCCTCTTTCTTGACTCTATTATCACCTTGGAGTAGTTTCTTCCAGATGGGGATTTGTCTCTTTTAAAAATGTTTTCGAGCTAGAGCAAGCATATTGGAAGATCTGTACTCTCATCCTACCAACTGACATAGAATGAGAGGCACAACATTTCACTTTCCTCAAACTCCAAGAATTACTAGAGGCCTAGGTTCATGCCTCCACAAGTGAAGACCCCCTATGAGTTTCCAGAACTGTGAAGCATTTTTTCCTTGATCATTTTGATTTTCGGCTAGCTTAATGTTTTCAGTTTCATATGTGCTCGCACTTAAGTAGAGTTATCATAAAGGTGCATAATGTGCCACGTGGTGGTTGCATAGCTTTAATTTTTCACCTTCCTTTCAGGAGAGAGTCAAGAAATGTGCTCGTCAGAGATTTCTAATGAGCTATATTCATGAACTCAAAAGTTTTTGCTTGTTTGACACGTCATCTCCTCACTGTAGGTGGATATCCCTTCTTATGAAGCAATATCTTTTGGGAGTTTCTCAGAGCTTTTTGGTCTTTTTCTTTTCTTGGTTTTCGAGATGGAAGATTTGAGTCAGTTCCTTTGGATAATATGATTGGTCAACTAGACCTTTCTTCTTGGTTATTTTTCTAGGATTTGATCATTTATAGGCCTCTATCTTTGCTAAATATATGAAAAGCATTAATGTGGCAAATGAGAATTACTGAGAAAATATTATTGTGACCTAACCAAGGATCTACGATCAAATCATGTGCTATCAAAATCCAACACCTGGCAGTCGTTACTTTTATATTAAGGTAGCATTTTCTTCTTTCTGCAGCTATAAAAGGGAGGCAACGACAGATGAAAGGGTTGGATTCCATATTTCTTTATTTATGTTTTTGTTTTGAATGAAACACTGTGTCTTGCAAGTTGAATTTCAATAGTTTAAGTAGCTAATTCCCATGTTGTATGCTCGTATAGTAGAATAATAACTTGTGAAAACTAGATTATGTCATTGTACTTCTCTATTTTTCTAAAAGGTTGTTGTCTTATCATATTATGTTGTATTAGGAGGAAGAGTTCATGCAATTTTTGAATGTTTTTCCTATTACCCTTAGAAATATTTATGTTTGATCAGACCTTAATGAACACTTCCCATGGAAAGATTTGAAAGTATGCACTGTACTTGTTAGTCTTTACTGTTTGTTCAGTTTCCAATAATGAAGGGTTGTGGCATTCTATGTCTAATTATATCAATCATAGGAATGGTTGGGTTTCAAATGTTGTAAAATCATTGGCATATCACCATTTTTATGTTTTATATTTACATTTCCTTCTACCCTTTTCTCCAAACCCCAAAGAAGAGTCAACTTTCTATAAAAATACTAGAGGTATTTAGTGAGGTACAAATTGGTTCCCCACTCATTGAATTTCCCATAAAAATATTAGAGAGGTGCAAGCTTTGATGATCAACAATAATGATGCAAATCCACCTCTAGATGGAAGTAGATTGATGCAGCCACAAAATATTACTGACTCAAGATGAATGACAATCCTAAGCAAGTGTGGATGAGAATGATTAGGGTCAATTAGCTAACCCAATTGGATAAAAAGTACCTAAATAGATGTCTTGGGGATTCAGAAACATAGATTTATGATTGTTATGCTATCTAGGGATGCCCTAAGATGAACCTATGTGATTAAACTAATGATTGGATAAATTATGAAAATTTAGATGCATGAAAATGATAATTAGGGATAGATGGATGATGATAAAAAAATGAGATCATAGGAATCGACTTAGAATGATGTAGGATTTTAGTGGCCAAAAGGATTCACTCTCTAGTTTTTGAATGGAAAGTGGATTTTCCTCTACATAAGGTGGGTTCACCCCTTTGGAACACAGGTTCTCCCCTCTAGGTCATGGGTTCACCTATCCAAGAAGACACAAATATGTGTAGCACCATCACCTATCTAGGGGTCATAGGTTCACTTATATCTTGAATTGTATGGTTTGGATTTGTAGGATTGCCAAAATAGGTAGCTAGTTCACCTAAACAAGAATTAGTATGGATGGGCGATAGTAGGATCGCCTCTTGAGTAAAAAAATTCACCTATCTAGGTCATAGGGTCATCCCTATCTTTGGGTGTATGAACTCAAAGAAAAAATTTCTATTAGGGAAGCGAGATCGCCCATTCCCTCAAGTGTATAAATGGAGATAGTACAAACTCAAATGTGGGATCACCTTTGTGAGAAGCATGCTTACCTATTTCTATAGATGTATAGATGAGGGACTAGAGGACTTCAAATAAAATTCATCTATTTGTAAGATGGGTTCGCCTATTCAAAGAACAAGCGTACACGTATTCGCCTATCATTTGACCAAACCATCATATTCACCTCTAGCAGAAGCGAATTTTCCTAAATAGGGTAATTGGACTAGACCAGAATGAGATCTAGATTCACCCCTTGAAGGGAAGGATCACCCATCCACAGTACAAATTTTCCTTTTCAAGAAGCAAATTCGTCTCTAGGAGTAGGGATAAACTATGGAAAAGGATTGAAAAACAACAAACAACAAATAGTAGGCAAGGACCGACTTGGAATGAAGACACTCACTAGTATCACATAAGAAGACATGACAATTAGAATAATCTTAAAATAAGTATGAAGGGTTTATAAAATCAATGTAGGCCCATCACCCCGAGGGGTTAATACTCCATGAAATCAGGTGGAAGCACCCTCTCTCATGAAGGCATATAGCTAGAGATCTAATGGTAGAGGGTTGTCAATAGACCCCATGGGCTCACCTTCTCTCTCTCCTCAAGAACTATCGTAGTTCACCAAAAAGATTTCTATCTCTACCTAAGGGAGTACGTGGTGAGTAAATTTTGGGTACGATCTGCATCCCCTACTCTACACCAAGTCTTGAATGAACATAGGTCTTAAACTAGGCTATATAGGCTATCTCATGAGTCCTCAATACACTAAGAGGGTGCATGAGGCATAACCGTGAACACTAGACCATCACAAGTGTGGGTTAGGAGCCCCAATGAGGTTCTAGAAACTCCAACCATTTGTGCACATCTTAAAGAGGAATCACCCTAGTATCGACACTTCGCTAAACATGACATGACTAGATTGGGGTACAACTTTAGTTCTCCCCACTTTATATACCTTGCTAGTACACATGGTTGATATTTTTTCCCAAGTGATGAAATCCTAGGTTGGTCTCCTATAGGGAAGGATATACTAGATGTTTATGATCCCTAGGCTCACACGTAGAGCAAGGGGGGAGCATATACATACTATTACTCTTAGGTAGACACAACTAGACTTGAGTAGGTTGTGATTTATGATCCCTAGGCTCATCATATAATGCAATGGGAGGGAATACATGAATAGCTTTCTCCAAACATGACAAAAAAGATTAATTGACCCTTTAATAAAATGAAATGTGCCTAGATTATTATGAAAAATGACACACAATCTAACTAGAGGTCTTTTTCTGATCGTCCTACAATAAATACATTAGTAATTTTTCCTCTAGTATTGGACAAATGACAAGCTACCAAAAGGTTAGTGAAATGTCATAGACATCAAAAAACAAGTTAGTGGATTAGTACCTAAACCTAGAGTCAAATGAAAATGAAAACTAGAAAATTTTAGCTTATGTATTCTTGTAGGTTCACCCTTATGTAGGAGGGGTTCACCTTTTTCATTGATCAAGATCATTTATTGGGTGGAGGGGTGTAAGCGCAACCACCTATGTGAATTATGCAGGATCACTCATTTAGGAAGCATAATCACCTATCTATACATGCCAAGGCATATTTACCTCTGCAAGTTAGGTCTTTGATGCTCAGTTGCAAGATCTCCTTTCCAAGGAAGTGACATTTTTAAAATCGCCTATTCTAAAGTAGGTTCACCCTTGTGGTTAAGAAGATTCCCCCGTCAGGGTAGATTCACCTCTATATCATGAAAATATGAAACCTACAAGAGTGAAACAATAAATAAACTGAAAGGACACATGACATGGGTCCCACCAAGCATGCCAAAAATGTATGCAAGCGAGTTCTAACATAAATAATGCAAAACACTAAATGAAATGCAAGGAAGAAATCATAAACAAAATACTCAAGATTATCCTAGTTTAACCCAAAAAAAATGAACCATAAAACACAAATTTTACCTTGCTTGATTTGGCCCTTTGGTTGGCCCTTTGATTTGATGATTTTGATGCTCCTTCTTTAACAAAATGACCTAAAACTACATGCAAATGATAGAGATATTGATGGTGGATGCAATGGTGTGGATAGATAATGGATTGGGTGCAATATGATGGCTTGAAATGGATGCAAAAATGGAGGTTACAAAGAGGAAAGGTGAGTGCATGAAAATTCTCTAAGTGTGTGTTATGCAAATGAAGAAAATTATTTTCTTTTAGGGAAAAGCCTCCAAAGGAATGGAGGGTTGAGATGTATCCTAGGTCATGAGATCAAGGGCTAAGATTGTGTGTAGTGTGTTTTCTAACCTAAATGATGCAAAAAAAATGAAATGCAAAGGGAAGAAAACAAAAAACAACACCTCAAGATAAGCTGAGTTAAACTTGAACAAAATAAAGATGAAAACAAGTACATTACCTTGCCCAAGTCGATTGGTTTTGACTTGTTCGATTGTGTGCTCCTAGATTGATTTTGATAGCATAATGGCTTGTTTTGGCTTGATTTGGATGCAAGGGTTTGGCTATGGAGATGGTGTGAAAGCTTCAGAGATGATTAGGGTTTCTAGAGAATGAGAGAGAGCTTGAATGTGCATGAGATGGTTAGGGTTTCACAATGGCTAAGTGTTAGTAATTTAGCAAGGGAGATTCAAAATGGAGGGTGTATATTGAAGGAGGACATGAGATCAAGGGTTAAGATCGAAGAGTTGACTAAAGGATTTAAAAATTTCTTTTTAATGTGCATGGGAAGGATAAAAGGAATTTAATATTCCTTGGGAAAGTAAAAAGGAATTTAATATTCTTAAGAAAGTGAAAAGGAATTTAATATTCCTTGGGAGATGGGAGGGGAATTAAAAATTCCTCAAAAGGATCTTGGGAAGACAAAAAGGAATTAAAAATTCCTTGGGGAATGGGGAAAGTTGACTAAGGGGTTGATTAGGCTAGTTGATGAAGGATTAGAGGAATGTTAGATCGCTAATGTGGATTAGGAGCCAACTTGCAAATGTTTGAGTATGTGACACATACTAATCATAGATTAAGAATGTGCACATCCCTAATGATGGGATTAGGAGGTGAATTAGGATTAAGTGAAAGTGATGGAGGATGTGATTCTTGAGGGAGTAAATTAAATAAATAGAAATTATTTATTTAATTTATGGGATAGAAGGATAAGTAATAAAAGTATTTTGTTATTTAGTTAAATACCTTAGGGATTTAGAGGACATTAGGGATATTAATTAAATAATAGTAATATTACTTAATTAATGTAAATGAGAGGATATTTAGATGAAAAGGATAAATTTGACCAAATGTAAGTGGTCAAATTTAGATGTCTACATTTTTCCCCTCTTTGAGATGGTGTTACAAAGTAGCATCATTTCAAAGTAGATTGAAAGATAGCACCAAGAAGAAGTTTATATTGGTAAAGATGCCCCAGTCATCAAAGGATTCACTAGGAAGATGGATGATGGGAGTGAAGATGAAGATTAGGGATTGAGGATGCCCCCTCGAGAGGACATGCGGGTTCAAGAGAACATGGGTGTTCTCTTGAAATGGATGAGATGATAAAAGGGGGTATATGAGGAAGATGATGCAAAGTGATGGATAGAGAGGATGATAAGAATTAGGAGATTTGGAAGCACAAATGGATTTAAGGAAAAAGGTGATGTTGCCCCAGTCAAGCTACAAGCCAAAATGGGTTGATGATGGATGGAGTGTTGTCGATGAGGGAATGATATATCCCAAAACAACACAAGGATAGGGAATGATACATCTTAGTGATGATGATGAGAGTGTCATTGATGAGGGAAGGATACATCCCAAAACAACACAAAAGGATAGGGAAGGGTGCATCTTGATGATGATGATGAAGGTGTTGTTGATGAGGGAAGGATACATCCCAAAACAAAATAAAAGGAAAGGGAAGGATACATCCCGATGATGATGACAATGATGATGAGTGGATTGAGGCTTGTAGCAAGGCTGGGAACAAGACCAAGGATGTGATTAGATGATTTGTGCTAGATTGAATGAATTAGGATTGGATGGAGATGTGAGATTATAAAATATTCTTAGAATAACCAATCTATATTATCCTAAGATTGAAGAGATGATGAAATGATGAGGATGGAATAAAAGATGCTTAGAATAACCAATCTATATTATCCTAAGAAGATTGAAGAGATGATGATATGATGAAGATGGAGGAAGTGGAGGAATGAAAATGGATAGGATAAATAGATGATGAGGAATGATGAAGGATGAATAGATATTAACCAAATCAAGAAGGTTAATTGTTATACATTATGCTACCATGTAATGAGAACTTAATTTGATATAGCATGAGATACTATGCACCAGGGTATGAAGAACCAAGGTGATGTTGTACCACATGCATGGGAATGACACAACAAACAAAAAGGTTAGTCCAACATCCCAAAGTCATAGGGGGGATTTGGTAGGGCCAATGTTGGAAAACCACAAACACAAAGGATGCCCCAGCGTAACACAAGACCACAAGGATATTGGTGGGTACTATGTGGGACAACCAAATAGACTACAACAGACAAAAGATCAAGATATGCCCCTATGTTTACCAGTCACATCACACCATGATATGATGGATTAAGGTGACCACAATGAGGTGTGATAGTGAGCTCAAATGATAAACAAAAATCCAAAAGCATAAAAATATCACAATCAATTTCAAATGTCCTTTGCCATAGGATCTAGAGGATGAAGGGGATTGATGTAGTTTGTTAGGAAGGATACATCCTGTTAATACCAAAGATGGAGACTAAACTAGGTGATCGACATGATGCAGGACACTTAAAACTGATTGAACCTCATGATACTAGTGGATCTTTCTTGTTAAGAACTAGCTAAATGGGGACATACCTTGATGACACGACATGAGACATGAGAGACAAGACACATGATTGACACACCCTAAAGACCTAGGTACTCGGGGGCTGATCAATGATTATTATTGCCTACATGAAAGTGTAGAGCCCTCATAGTTTGATAAAAACATGGTGACTAACCATGGATAAAAGTGGAAAGAGGAAAATGGAGACCATGATGGATGACCGAGACTGGACAAAAAAAATTCCTCAAGGGTGGATCAAATGAATGACCTTCCTACGTGAAAGCATAGGGAAAACGTAGTTTGAAAAAAGGCCGCCGACTGACCATGGATAAAGGACGATGAGATGATCACGATAAGTGGATAAAACGATGGATCCGATATGATGAGACAAGGCTGACCTAGTGGATAAGATAAGATGATGGTGATTGCACAAAGCTTAGGGATGGGATAGTTATCTTAGTCATCAAAAGATTAATTGGGATGATGATATGATGGAGAGATGAATGATGAGAAGTAATAGGAGATTGAGAAGATGTGTGAAAGAAGTGGGAGTGATGACGATGAGATAAATGGAATTGGGTTGCATGGGGAATAGCTAGATACCAATGACAAGGGATTATGAGATGACAAGAAGATAGGGATGAATGGATGGGTAGATAAGGATGGGGATGAAAGGGATGATATGATGGATGGATAGGAAGTTAAGGATGGGGAGATAATAAGGATTGTTTGGATGGGTAAGGAGATAAGTATGGGGAGATGGAAGGGATTTTCTCTTGGATGGGTAGGTGGGAAGATAAGGATGGGGAGATGGAAGGGATGATAAGATCGATGAATGATGTCTCCAAGGACTATGTCACAAAGGAGATGCCCCTACTCTAGATATGTCATGTGTGATGAGGCAGGAGGGGTGGAAGATAAGTGAATGGGAAGATAAAGGAGATAAATTGAGGAGGATATGGTGTGTGGATGAGGGAGGAAAATGGATGTAGATAGGATGCATGAAGAAGGAAGGGAGACTAATGGTAGCATGATGAGTGGAAAAAGAAGGTAGATGGACATGGATAAGGAATATGATAGTGTATGGGTGATGAGAATGTATAGATAGGTACCCTTGTCTTTATCAAGATCACAAGAAGGATGAAGGGATTGGAGATAAATGTGATATGATGGGTAGGATTGGGAAGGCAGGTGGGATGGAGGAGATGGATGAAGGGGATGCATAGTGTGAAATTGCCCCCAAGTGTGGAAAGAGATGGATTGGGATTTACACATGATGCCTTTTTTCCAAGTTTTCATCATGGTACTTATCCAAGGTGCTTTTTTTCCAAGTTTTCACCATTGGACAAATTATTTCTCTTTACTTTTTTTTTTTGACTTTTTTGACTTTTTTGGATTTTTTGGATTTTTGGATAGAATTTGGATGGAGATGGATAAGGATAGGGATGTGGATAAGTGGATTTAGAAGACATGTGATAAGGAGATGGGTGAAGGATTCAAGCATCAAGTTCCATACAAGGTATTCAGAGCCCATGTTGGTACAACCTTATTAGGATAAATAGATTATGCAAGAGGATGGATTAAAGGGATTTTATGTGGGAGATATGTTGGATAATGGATGGGATATTGGAAAGTGTATGGGTGGAATGATGGGGTGGATGTGTAATGGGGAATTTTTGTCAGGATCAACATTTGCACATATTGTGTTGGATGTGAAAGGATAGGAGGATTAATGGATGGAGGATGTGGGGATAATGGAGGAGATGGGATAGTGAATTTTGGGACATAAGGACCCAAAATAGATTTAGGAGATGGAGGATGTGTATTATTAGATTTTAGATTAGAAAATTTGGATGTTATTACATATTTTTCATTTGAAGGCATTGCATCTTTTTTCTTTGGGATCCACATGGTTTTGATTTTTTCTTTGGTGGGCCTTTGTGGCCTATGGGTTTGATTTGGATTTTGGATTTGATTTTTATTTTCTTCAACATGTCTTTTTAAGGAGACATGAGGGGCTTTAAATTCATGTGGATGTTTAGATTTATGCATTTTTACTTTGGTGTCCAAAGTGCTTTTAATAGAAATGGGATGGGTGCGAGGAGATGGATGATGTGGAGAAAACATGAAAAAAGTGATTGAGGTTGGATTTTGGGGATGATATGTGGATGGAAGATGTATAGGTACATTCCTTTGTTGATATTGATTAGATAAAATGAGAGTGGGATGTTTATAATGGGTGACATGGATAGGTGATGGAGGGATAAAAGGATGAATAGGATGGGATGGAGGAGGTGATTGTGGGGTATAAGGGCCCAAAATGGACTTCGTGGCTGGAGGATGTGTGATGGTGGATGGAGGGACATAAGGACCCAAAATAGATGGAGTAGATGAAGGATGGGAGATGGTGGATGGAGGGACATAAGGACCCAAAATGGATTGAAAAGATGAAGGTGGAATATGGATGGTTGTTTAGAGGCTATACGATGGAAGGGGGATGGGGGAAAATGGTTTAGTGGAGTGATGGGAAGAGCCTATTATTCTTTTGGAGGAGGCTCATTGAGGATGTATAGAGGTTGTACCAACATTTTTGGATTGTGAGTCTTATCCAAGACCTTGTGTATGCATATTTTCTTTGACATGGATGGGCTCTAAATACCTTTCTCATGAAGGCCTAAATCTTTTCCTTGATAGTTCATGCTCTTGAGCATTCGATATATGGTAGGATGCTTGTTATTTTGGAAGAATGATGTGAGTCCATTATTAGGTGGAGGAGGATGGGTGGTGTATATACTTGATTCCTCTTCTACAAGGAAACCACCATAGATAAATGTGAGATTATTGAGGGAATATAAACATGGTGTGGGGATAGTGGGGTAGGTGACAATGGAGGATCGTGAGATGGAGATGATGGGGTAACAACATCTTGATCGAGAGGAGTGAGCGGTAAGGGATTAGGATAGGGATTAGGTGATATGATAGGATCTGGATTTGTGACAATGAGTGATAAGGGCTCATGAGATGGAGTGGTTCGATCTTAAGTGACAAAGGGGTCATGGGTTGAAGTGGATCAAGGATTGTGATATGGAGGTGGCCCATATGGGATGGTAAGATCTTCATGTGGAGGAAGGGATATGTTGGTATGCTTTGGACCAAGTTCTTGGCATGACTCATCTTGTGTGGGTGGCATGATGATGGACTGTTGGAGGGACTCCTCGATTGGGGGAGATGGAAGGATGGAGGATTCATGAAGTTCATGGGAATGGATTTCATTGATACTAGGAGTGGGAGGAGTGGATTGGACTTGAGTTTCTTTGATGGATTAGGTGGATCTAGGAGTAGAAGATGGTGATTAGGTTTGGTTATCTTCAATGGGTTCGGTGGCTCTTGGAATATGAGATGGGGGTTCAATGGATTCAGTGGGTTTGATGGTTTCAACATTTTGAGTGGTGCTAGGGGTGGTAATAGTAATGACAGGTGTGGAATGGAGAAGGGTCTCATCACTAGTGACCATACATGGGGGAGTGGGGTAGCATGGTTCAACAACTTGAATATGTGGATTTGGGAATGTATTCTTTGTCACAAGTTCTTGGAGGACTTCTGGAGTGAGAATCGTGTGTATTCTAGGCTTAGCTAGGGTGATGGGAATAGACAAAGGATTATGGGTTGGTGGAGGATTGGGATTATGGATTGGTGGACTATGATTAGACAAAGGAATGGGATTGGATGGAAGACTAAGAGTAGGTGGAGGATTAGGATTGGTGGGGGGGTCAATATTAGATGGAGGGTTAAGGTAAGAATATTGATAGCAAACCAGAATAGGAAGACATGGATGGTGGATTGATGTTGGAGGAAGTAGATGGGGAATTAAGATAAGAATATAGGGGTGGTGGATTAAGATGGGAAGAATGGGATGGTGAATTAGGATAGGAGGACATGGATGGTGGATTAGGACAAGAGGATATGGGTGGTGTATTAGGACAAGAGGATGTGGGTGGTGGATTGTAATAGAGGTTTTGGGACAACAGATTAGGATGGGAAGATTGAGATGGTGGATTAAGATAGGAGGATGTGGATGGTGGATTAGGATAGGAAGATGTGGATGTTGGATTAGGATAAGAAGGTGTGGATGTAGGATTAGGATGGGTAGACTGGTAAGGAGGATTAGGATAAGGGGACATGGATGGGGGATTGTAATAGGAGTATTAGGATGGTAGATTAGGATGGGAATATTGGGATGGTAGATTGGGATAAGAGGATGTGGGTGTTGGATAAGAGAAAGATTTAGATGAAGGATATGATGAATATGCAGACGGGGAAGATAATGGATATCCCTTGTCAAAGGTAGCATAAGGATTTCTAGTAGGTGTGGGTGAAGATGTGATGGGATAGCTTGGATGAGTGATCAAATTCTAGGTGTCACCCGAGGAAAGCTTGCTAGCAATGATAACATCAAGGGGATCTATATCATACCCATCTTGATAAACAAGACTTTTGTTATCATCATCAACGTAATTGGGATTTCCCTTGACTACTATTTTTGGTTGCATTGGTGAAGGATAAGGATTCATAATGTTGGATGGGATGGATATGGATTGAAGGTATGGGAATATATGAATAGAAGGAAAGAAAAGATGATGAAAAGATAAATAGGATGGATTGGAAGATGGAAGAAGGGATATTAAGATTTGTTTTAATATCAGAAGATCTTGCATGTAGATGGACAAAAGCTCAGATTGGGATTTAGATTAAGCTCAGATTGGGATTGTATTATAGCTTAGCTTAGGATTGGATTGAAGCTCATATTAGGATGATTGGAGGATGTGATGGGATTGATTTTAAATCAAGTTCAAGGGTTTAATTAGATGACGTAAGGTGTTGACAATCAAATTTTGTCAGATTTGGCAGTTTTCAAAAATTGTCAAAATTTGCCATTTTAGGTAATTTCACATGCATATCTTTGAGAGTCCATTTTTTCCCAAAAACTTCTAATAACTAAGGTAGGATGAATTTCCAACTAACATCTGAAATCTAGAACATGAGTTTTGAGTTATTAACAAAAATGACTTTAAAAATTGGAAGAAAACACTAAATTGTGATTTTGAGGTTCAAGATGAAAGTTTCAAGCCCTAAAAATGTGCCAAAATAGGGGCTAACTGACTTAGAGTTAGTTAGGAATCCACATGCCACCTCACAATGCATCTACCTATAAAATTTCAGCCCAAACGGACACCCGAGTCAAAAGTTATGACCTCTGGAAGTTCCTGCATCAAAATCAAAAGTCTTAAAACAAAGTCTAGGTGATTGAGATTGATGAACCGATGATGGATGTGAACTCTAATGATGTTCTAAGATGCACTTATGTGATTTGATTAAGGAACAATGACTTTCAAAAAGTGTTGATGAATGGGAACGACGATGATGGGAGGACAGATGAAGGTCTATTCTTGGGAAAATTCACCTATTTGTGACAGAAAATTCACTTGTTCAGGGATGGTTAGGAAAATTCACCTATCTATAAAGGAAAATTCACCCAAACTATGGATGACACAAGGAATAGGCAAATTTGCAAGGAAAATTCGCCCAAACACTAAGAAAATTCGCCCAAAACTTGAAAAATTTTCCCAAATAGGGATCAGGTTCACCCAAACATACAAAAAATTCACCTAAACATCTAGCAGATTCACCCAAAATAGTGATAGATTCACCTAAACAGATAGCAAATTCGCCCAAATCACTAACAGATTCACCTAAAATTTTGACAGAATCACCCAAAACAGTGACAAATTCACCTAAACAGTTAGCAGATTCACCCAAAATAGTGATAGATTCACCTAATGAGCTAGCATATTTTCCCAAATCATTGATAAATTCACCTAAACTTGACAAGTTCACCCAAAACACTACAAAATTTGTCTAAACAGCTAGCAAGTTCGCCCAAAACAGTGACAGATTCACCTAAATAGCTAGCAGATTCACCCAAAACTGTGATAGATTCACCTAAACTAGATGTAAAAAGGTAGACTTGATTTGAAAACTTGCTTAATGAGGTGACAAATTTTCCTATTTCTTGAATAGTACGGACAGAGAATCAATTTTCCCAAAAATGGGATTTCCTATTCAACAAATAAAGACTTGGACAGGGAGGAAAATTTGCTTGTTTAGGGTGCAAATTTTCCCCAGATTATAGCAAATTCACCTAAGATGATAGAAAATTTTCTTATTTTAAAAAATGGGTAAATTTGATGGACAAAAAGATAATAGACTGACTCAGGCTAAGAGTAGGTTCACCCCTGACAAGGGAAATTTTTACAGAAAATGACTTGACAAAATGACTCAAACCAAGAATGGGATAGCCCCTGTGGACAGTGGGTTCACCCCAAACGGAAGCAAATTCTCCTCTGACAAAGGAAAATTCACCCAAAATGACTGACTTAGACTGGATTGGATACAAAATAGCTGATTGTGGCAAAGGAAATCAAGCACAACAAATAGAAAATAGAAGGCTAGGCTAACTCAATTGAAAAGAAAAGCACTCGTATCTCACAAAAAGACACACCAAGCAACACAAACCTAAAATTAGTGATAAGGGTTTGCAAACATGATCCTCTATCTAGGTTGAACAAGGCTATCTCATGAGTCCATGATATATGCACGATACATGGGGAACAACCATGAACACCAGCCCGTCACAAGCATGAGTTGAGAACCCCAACAAGGTACTAGAAACTCAAACCAACTCTTCATGTCTTATCTAGGTATCACCCTAGCTTTGACGCTCTGCCAAGACACGATGTGAATGGATTGAGGTACAACTTTCACTCTCCCCCCTTTATATACCCTACCGGTAACATGTGGTTGGAATCATCCCCTAGGTGATGAAATCCCTAGTAGGTCCTGCTAAAGGAAGACAATACTAGATGCTTTTAGCTGGTCCCTAGGCTCGCATGTAGCGCAAGGGGAGATCTTAGACATATTAGTACCTCCTAGGTAGATAAAACTAGACTAGAGTGACTGCAATTTCTCATTACCCAAGATCACCAAATGGTGCAAGGGGATTGGATACGTCAACAACCACTCCCAAGCACAACACAAAATTAATTAACCCTCTAATTAAAGTTATGCATGCCTAGATTAGAGTGAAAATGACAAACAAACTACCTAAGGGGTCTTTGACCGATCATCCTATAGCAAACGCGTTAGTAGTTTCCAACAATGGTCTTGGAAAAATGGGGATAGGGTGCACAAACTGTTAGTGAAAAGACACACTCACAAACAGATAGGTTAGTGAATTAGTACCTGAAAACATAATCAAAATGAAGCTAGAAATAGGAGATTCGAGTCTTAGATTTACCTTAGATTCGCCTCTATAAGAGGCAACTTCACCTATTTGATTGAGCAAATTCGCCCCTATCAAGAGCAACTTTGGTTGTTCTTAAGAGAAAATTTTCCCAAACTATTAGAAAATTCGCCTGTTTTGTGCAGATGGGAGAATTTTCTTGGGAGCAAATTCGCCTATTTTGGGAGCAATTTCACCTATTTTTGAAGCAGTTTTTCCTATTTTTGAAGTAGTTTCTCCTATTTTGTGCAAATGGACAAATTTTCCTAGTGGCAAATTTTCTTGTTTAGTGAAGATGGGTGGATTTGCTATGATAGAAAATTTTCCTATTTTGGTAGCAATTTCACCTATTTTTGAACTGACTTTCTAATAAGGAAAATTCATTTATTTGCTAGGAGAGAGTGAAAATTCACCTACACTTGACAAATGGACAAATTTTCCAGTTTCAAATTTTCCTCTATTATGAGTAGGTTCACCCCTATTGTTGTAGATTCACCCCTCTGAGGTGCATATTTGCTTGTTCAGGGCAGATTCGCCCTTGCGTGTAAACTTGAACTTGCAAAACTTGACACAACAGAGAACTAGAAAAAAAACCCATTTGTCGGTCCCACCGGGCGTGCCAAAAATGTGTGCAACATGTTTTCTAACCTAAAATGATGCAAAACAAATGAAATGCAAAGGGGGAAAAATGAAACACAACACCTCAAGATAAGCCAAGTTAAACTTGAACAACACAAAGATGAAAACAAGTAAATTACCTTTCCCAATTCGATTGGTTGGTAAGCCTTGTTGACTCATTCGATTATGTGCTCCTAGATCAATTTCGATAGCATAACGACTTGTTTTTCCTTGATTTGGATGCAAGGATGAAATATTTTGGCTATGGATGCAAGGGTTTGGCAATGGAGATGGTGTGAAAGCTTCAAAGATGATTAGGGTTGCTAAAGAATGAGAGAGAGAGATTGAATGTGCATGAGATGGTTAGGGTTGCAAAATGGCTAAGCGTTAGTCATTTAGCAAGGGAGATTCAAAGTGGATAGTGGAGATTGAATGAGGACAAGAGATCAAGGGTTAAGATCAAAGAGTTGACTAAAGGAATTAAAAATTCCTTTTTGATGTGCATGGGAAGGATAAGAAGAATTTAATATTCCTTGGGAAAGTGAAAAGGAATTTAATATTCCTTGGGAGATGGGAGAGTAATTAAAATTCCTCAAAAGGACCTTGGGAAGACAAAAAATAATTAAAAATTCCTTAGGGAATGGGGAGAGTTGACTAAGGGGTTAATTAGACTAGTTGATGAAGGATTAGAGGAAGGTTAAGTGGCTAATGAGGATTAGGAGCCAACTTGCAAATGTTGGAGGATGTAACACATCCTAATCATGGATTAAGAATGTGCACATCCCTAATGATGGGATTAGGAAGTGAATTAGGATTAAGTGAAAGAGATGGAGGATGTGACACTTGAGGGAGTAAATTAAATAAATAGAAATTATTTATTTAATTTATGGGATAGAAGGGGTAAGGTAGGATAAGTAATAAAAGTATTTAATTATTTAGTTAAATACCTTAGGGATTTAGAGGACTTTACGGGTATTAATTAAATAATAGTAATATTACTTAATTAATGTAAAACAGGGGATATTTAGATGAAAAAGAATAAATTTGACCAAATGTAAGTGGTCAAATTTAGATGTCTATAGAGATCTCTTGAGACATCTCAACCCATCTCATAATGACATGTGTATGAGGAGGTGGACAAGGGAGGATGATGTGTAGATGATGTGGAGGCCAAGTGAAGGTACCTTCAAGGTACGTTGGGGAATGATGCAAAAGGAATGTCTTGTCTCATCTACCCAAATATTGGGAGGATGTGACAATAGAAGAATTTTAAATTCTTCTAAAATATCCCTTGGTTTTGGAGATTTGACTTTGGTATTGCGAAGGGGAATTTCAAATTAGGATTTTATTCCTCCAATGGTGTTGGAGAAATAAAGTGGAATTAAAAATTCCACTTAGGAATGTTGGGAAAATAAAAGGGAATTTTAAATTCCTTGGGGCATGGAGATAGCTTTTCCCAAAGGATAAATCCTTTATGATGGTTGACCATGGCACCCTTGCCATAATTGGAAAGAGGAAAATATTAGGTACCAATTAACCTTTGATTAAGGGTTGTACACATAATTAGGAGGGTTAATTATGGATTAAGGGCACGTTGCAGAATATCAAGGGTGTGACATTAATCACCATTAGTGATGTGCACAACTTAATTTAGGATTAAGTGGGCTAATCAGAATTAGGGAAAATGTAGGAGGATGGGACAAGGAAAGAGAAAAGAGATGAATTAAAAATTGGTTTTAATCCATTTGGGAAGAGTGACTAAATTAAATAAATTAGACTATTTATTTAATTTAGAGAAGAGAGGGTAAGGTATTTAATCAATTAATTAAACACCTTAGAGGACAATAGGAATAGGATAAATATTAACCAAATAATGAATTATTTAATTAATATGGCTTAGGGATGCGGGATAGAAGAATGCAAGAGTGAATTTGACCATAAGGGGGTGGTCAAATTTAGGTGTCTACACTTATTATAGTCCACATACTAGAAGGTTAGATTGAATTGTGAACTATCTTTGATGGTCTACTTGATTAACTATTGAGCTACCTTTCAAATGATTACAAATTATCTTAAATATAAATATTTATCTCTAATAATGATTCACGTTGGCCTCAAGGTTTTACAACCCCAATGGATGATCAAGCATGTAGGTCAGCCTTAATATTGGGAATATGATGCCATTTAATTGCAATCCTAAACATATTTCATGTATCTCCTAAGTCCTTGGAAAGTGTTCCCCAACACTAGGATTAGAAAGAGATTATATTTGAAAGAAATGAACATGTAAATTGATATTTGTAATTAATTTTAAATGATAGGAACATGTGGGGATGCCCAAGAAGAGATCCTACAAAATAGGAGCACATGGGGCACCCACATGGAAGGTGGAACCCACCTTGAGTTTAGTTAATTGTTTGTAGGAGAGATAACACTTCAGTAATGCATATAAAGATCCTAGAAGTTAGGAATTGATATTTACATGAGTAGAGTTCAGTTCAGTTCAGTTTAGTTTAGTTCAATTTAGTTTAGTTTAGTTTAGTTTAGTATCAATTTAGTTCAGTTTAGTTCAGTTCAATTTAGTTCAATTTAGTTCGGTTCAGTTATGGTTTAGTTATCTTTAGTTGCATGTAGTTAGTTTCAATTAAATGCTAGTTGACTTCAATTGACATGGAATGCATGACTAATGACTTGAGTTACACGACAGATAACAGGTGATACATTTAGTTAAGTGGGGATGATCTATCATGCATCATGTTTGCATAAATTAATGGAGAGATATGTTTTAGTTAACAAAGATTGACTTGGACCCACCTTGGGCACCCAATTTGGCATCTTGGAGTTAACACCTTTTGCATGAGAAGATATTTACAAGGCTGAGTTAAGTGGGCCCATTCTTGGGCTCCAAATTTGAGAAAAATATTGGAAGATATTTTGTTGGCCAACAATTAGTTAGGAGTACAATTTGGGGCACCTAAATTAAGGAGATATTGGATTTGACTTCTTGTTATACATTGAAACTCTACTTGCAAAGAATAAGCATAGGTTTTTTAGAGAAGCTTTGTGCTTTGTAATTGACAAATCTTTGGAGTTTTCAAGGTTCATTATTGTCTATTACTTGCATCAAGTTGAAGAGAATTTTATCTGAGTTTATTGGAGGTTGTGAAGAAGAATTATTGAAGGAAAAAGAAGCATCTCAATCAAGGATTGATAAATAATTATTGTAATCTTATTCTAAGGTTAAATAATACAAGAACTATTGATTTTGGTGGTGGATTTTTTTCCCAAAGGGGATTCTCCATGATATATGATGTGTCACTTCTATCTTCTGGTCTTATTCTTCTACAATCTTATGTCTACTCTGTTAGGGTTAGAGTTGGCAGATCTAACAATTAAATGCAGATTTTAATAAATAAAACAGAGAAACTAAAACATTCATAGAATAAATTATAACACAGAGATTTAACGTGGTTCACCCAATTCTGGGCTACATCCACCAAACCGCAGCCATCCAATACTTTTATTATCCAATGTAAAACCTATTACAATCTTGCGAATAATCGCGTTTTTCATCATACTGAAATACCCATCCGAACCCACTTTTTACCAAGCTTAGAAGCTTCCAGATTTTAGGGTTCTACAAAATCAAAATTTTCCTTTTTCATTGATTTTTTAGTATACCATGGGCTATACAGTATAGCATGATCAGTCGCCACATACCAACATACTCTACAATTGGTAAAATGAATCTAAACAGATAACCATCCACAAAGAATTTGTAACAAAGAACACTTAATTAGATCTGTAATCTCATATTTTTACAAAGTATTAAGCTACATAATTACCTCCATTTTCAACGTTTGGTATCAAAGCTAACAATTGGGTAGAGTTTGGGATGCCTTTCTCTTAAAAATTTGAAGGATTTTTGGCTGTAGTGGGAGCTTTTACTATTGTGTTATTGCTGATTTTGTAAAAGAAGTGTGTTGCAATGAGTTAGAATTCTCATTTAGATATTGAAATATTTAATGGATCTAATTATGAGATGTGGAAACTAAAAATGGAGGATCTCCTTGAAGAGAGAGCATAGTGGTTAGTTGTTTTTAATGAGACAAAGTCACCTACAATGATGTCAGATGAGGATTGGGATAAGCTTGATGAGAAGGAAAGAGGGACCATAAGATTATGTCTTGCTGATGGTGTTCTCTTGAATGTTTCATATGAAACTACTACATATAAACTATGGAAGAGGATAGGTTATATCTATCAAACAAAAATTCTTACTAATAAGTTGTATCTGAAAATATAGTTGTATTCTTTAAAGATGAAAGATGGTGATTCTGTTACACATCATATAAATTATTTTAATTTGATTCTAAGTCAATTAGCATATGTAGATGTAAATATAGAAGATGAAGATAAATTCATTTTGTTACTTTTTCTTTACCAGAGTCTTGGGAAAATCTAATTGTTGCTATCAGTGGTAGTGGTGCAGATCTTAAGATGGAAAATATAATTCCTACTTTCCTATCAAAGCAGATGAGGAGGAAGTCTAAAATAGGAATCCAAAATTCCTTGTTTGTAAGAGGTAGGCCTAAGAAAAAGGAACCCAAGGGAGACAAGGAAGGAAAGGGTAAGTCTAAAGGATGGTATAAAACCATTGGTAAGACTAAGGTAAAGTGTTGGAACTATGGAAAACTGGGACATGCGAAGAAGGATTGTAAGAACAAGAAAGAGTTTTGGTTCTTCTATAGAGGAATCCTCAGATGAAGGTAATGATGCATTGAGCATTTCATGTAAAATTTTTAGTGATGACTCTTTTCTTGATGTTTTAGAGTGATCTTCATAAAGAGGATGGTAGTCATGATGCCATGTGTAGCTCGTACAATGGTTTAGTGGGAGTTGTTGGTAGTGATACATGCATGCATCATTGGTATGGTTATCTTCATGTGATTGGGGATATGTTTTCCTAGTTTAGAGTGGTTTCTATTATGTCATGGTTTACCCTTGTTGCATTTATAGTTTGGCATGGTACTTGTTCTCTTGATACTAGGATGTTAATGTATGTTATGATGCATGTGATCTCCTTGGAGGAGATGGTTAGATCATGGATGCCATGTTTATGTTTCTAATTCATGATTGAATCTTTGATAATGCTCATAGTAGTTCTCTTATGTATTGGTTACATTAATCATTTCCTTGACTATTTCATGATAGTGCTATGTTGCATTTGCAGTTTTGCATGGATTGGTTGGTTACAGGTCCTCATGGATACTTGGAGACATAGGAGAGGCTTGAGTTCTCTTATGGTTAGAGACATGTGTTGAGATGGTTACTCTTGATGATATTTCAACAAGATGTCTGGGGATCCTACACCTTGGTTGGACGTGAGTTCAACACACTCGATGGTTACACATGCCTCTAAAGAGGCAGTTTGGTTACAAAGACTTGGGAAAGGTATTGGTTTTAATTGCAAGAAAATTAAACTTTAATGTGATAGTTAGAGTATTATTTCTTTAGCCGAAAGTCCTATGTATCATGCTCATACAAAGCATGTTGATGTTTAGTATCACTTTGTGCGAGAAATGGTTAATAGTGGGAAGGTATTTATTGAGAAAGTTGACATTTTTATCAATGTTGCATATTGTCTTATGAAACTAGTTCCTCCAAATAAGTTCTCATGTTGCAAGCAAGTCATTGGCCTAGAGTCCTATACTTGATTTATAATAATGATTCCTTGTTTATAATAATTGCAATGTATAAGGTCAAGTGGGAGAATGTTGGGAATATGACTCCATTTAATTGTAATCCTAAACATATTTCATGTATCTCCTAAGTCCTCGGAAAGTGTTCCCCAACACTAGGATTATAAAGAAATTAAATTCAAATGAAATGAACATGCAAATTTACATTTTTAATTAATTTTAAATGATAGGAACTTGTGGGGACTCCCAAGAAGAGCTCCTACAAAATAGGAGCACATGGGGCACCCACATGGAAGGTGGAACCCACCTTGAGTTTAGTTAACTATTTGTAAGAAAGATAACACTTTAGTAATGCATGCAAAGATCCTAGAAGTTAGGAATTAATATTTACATGAGTTCAGTTTAGTTTAGTTCAGTTCAATTCAATTATGGTTAAGTTATCTTCAGTTGCATGTAGTTAGTTTCAGTTGAATGTTAATTGACTTCAGTTGACTTGGAATGCATGACTAATGACTTGAGTTGTATGACAGATAATAGGTGATACATTCAATTAAGTGGGGATGATCAATCATGCATCATGTTTGCATAAATTGATGGAGAGATATGTTTTAGTTAACAAAAATTAAATTGTACCCACCTTGGGTGCCCAAGTTGGTATCTTGGAGTTAATACCTTTTGCATGAGAAGATATTTACAATTAAGTGGGACCATTGTTGGGTGCCAAATTTGAGGAGAATCTTGGGAGATATTTTCTTGACCAATGATCAATTAGGAGTTTAGTTTGGGGTGCCTAAATTGAGGAGATATTGGATTTGACTTCTTGTTACACATTGAAACTCTACTTGCAAAGAATAGGTGTAGGTTTTTGAGAGAAGATTTGTGCTTTTTAATTGACAAATCTTTGTAGTTTTCAAGGCTCATTATTGTCTATTAATTGCAACAAGTTGAAGAGAGTTTTATCAGAGTTTATTGTAGGTTGTGAAGAAGAATTGTTGAAGGAAAAAGAAGAATCTCAAGAAAGGATTGATAAAAAATTATCATAATCTTATTCTAAGGTTAAATAATACAAGCACTATTGATTTTGGTTTTGGAGTTTTTTCCCAAAAGGGTTTCTCCATGGTATATGTTGTGTCACTTCCATATTTTGGTCTTATTCTTCTACAATCTTCTATCTACTTCTACAATTGGAAAAATGAATCTAAACAGATAATCATCCAAAAATAATTTGTAACAAAGAACACTTAATTAGATCTACAATATCATAGTTTTACAAATTATTAAGCTACATAATTACCTCCATTTTCAACACTTAAAACATGAAAGATAATCCCTCACAAAATGAAACATATTTTGGATCTCCAAGAAATATCCCCTTATACCAAAAATGATTTTATTATATGTGATTAAGCTCCACACACTCCAAAATAGGTCCATACAATAATTTTGGACTACATCGGCCCGAAATGCTCTGACCATGAATTAACAATGAAATTATGAGAGTGATAAATTTCTCCAAACAAATGCAAACTTCTTGAAATTTGGATATGTTGTAGATGACCTTCTGTAGAACATATATCCTACTCCATGAGCTAAGAAATGAAAATGTGATGAAATATAGAATGAAATTTTGGAACTAATGCATATTGAAATGAAATAAAATAAATGTTTTTGGTTGATACAAGATTGATTTACAACCATGTATTCTCCTACATCAAAAAAAGAATGATATCCCACCTTATGTTAGACATAGTGAAATAGCTATCTTTTTTTATTTTATTCAAGTGACAAAGTAAAATATTACATTCCATCAACATAAATTACCCTCCCTCAAGATAAAAAATAAGCATGAATCCTTAATGATAAAGGCGATAATTAATAAAACTAGAGTTAGACATACTATCATAGACAATGGAGTAGGTATTAATGTTTGTAGCATTGATATCCTAGATAAAATTAATTTGGACAAGAATCTTATAGAAATTGATGATGTTAATATTCATGGCTTTGATAATGTTAAGAAGAAATCATTAGGAATGATCACATTACCCATTGAGGTTGGACTTGTGGTTTTTCCTACCACTATACATATCATGCTAGGACCTCTTTCATACAACCTTGTCCTAGGTATACCATGGATTCATTCCATGAAGGGATTCCCATCTACTCTTCACCATGAGATGAAGTATGAATATAATAAAAATATATATAGATAGTTAACGTAGATGATCAGAGTTATAATTCACAAGTACAACATGATCATAACACCTTCAACCCTCTTAATACTTTGATTCCAAATTCAAAGGTATAACATATACAATTTGATGGTAACCTAAATTTTCTTTCACCTACAATAGAACTCTTAGATGATGATTGGGGGCTGTTATATTTTACACCTTGTTTCAAAGGGAGTCTCAAATCTCACCCTCACAATCTAAGCCAAAATAGTCTCGTGTCTCATTTGCTCCACTTGGTTCTACATCAACAACATCACCCCATGGTGGTGATTGGGATCTCCAACTCTCGTTCCTCATGAGAGTAAGATGTGTAACTTTGAAAAAACTAATAAAATATTTTCATTTTCATGAAGAAGCCAATCCTTCTCAAAAGCATAAAATCTCTTCATTTGAGTTGGAATCATGTTATGGTCCTTGATACAAAATTATTTCTAAAAATATATGTAATGAAAACATGAAGCAAAATGGTAGGGTCTAGTTTTCCAACATTCATCTCCATCTCCATATAATACTTTATCATATACTATATGTATGACACATCTTATCATAAGAAAGAAATATTTTCTTCACAATAGAAAGAAACATCCCCTATTATTTATCAAGAGAATATCTTAATCAATTGAATATTTCTAGCTTTGATTGTGTTTGTATTTTTTGCATCCATTTCGGATCACGCTCCGTGATCCATCATCAAGATAAAAGAGAACATAAGGAGTAAAATGAATAGCTACAAACCAAGAGTTGAATAAAAAGGATGAGAGAAGGGGGGTTGCACAAGAACCAAGGAAAGGAGAGAAAAATAATTAAAAACAACAAAAGAAAGAAATTAATAGAAAAAAAAAATTTGAATAAAACACAAAATACAAGCCAACAATAATTGCATAATTATGTAAATTGCTTAATTCCATAACAAGTAAAAGGAAATAAAAAATCAAGCAAGTAAAATAAATAATACACAAAAATTATGAATGATACAAAATCAAACCAAACAAGCCACAATTATATAAATAAGTATATATATATACACTAACAAACATAGAACCAAGATATAAAGAACAAAAAAGACCCGATACTAAATAAAATAAATAATAAAAGAACCAAGATAAGAAACATAATACCAAAAAATAAATAATATAAAATCCCAAGCTAAGAGAATATCTTGTCAAGGCTTGTAAAATCTCAACTAACTACTCTTCCTCCAATAACATGAAATAAATTCTACAACAAAAGTTTATTTTGTGCATATTGTCAAGTGAATGGTCATTCTACCAACAAATGTCAGGCCTGGAGTAATAAAATACAACTTAAGGATTGTGGTTCTCTTCCTTGTGTTGATGCACCTAATTTATGTAATTGATAATTATCTTCATCTTATCATGTTGCTCATCAATATGTGGAATTGGTAGCTTTATGTGTTTTGCTCATTTCCATTCATGGTGGTACAATCTTAACTGCAACCATATTTTTCATGGAAGCAACATGATAGTACTTGGTGTGATTGTTCTTGTATCAATGCTTGGGGTTAAGGATAAAGTTAGTTTTAGAAGGCATGCATTCTTTTCAAGGATCACCTCTTCCCCTCTTTCTCCTTAAAATACCAATATAGCAAGTTTGTTGCTATTTTAAGGGGGGCATATATTACCCCTATCTATTTTGTCTTGTGATATTTGACCTATTCACATACCCTTTTTGGCAGTGGTGGTGTTTGTAAATACCCTCTGAAGCATGGTTATCAATTCATCCCACAAGACATTAAACTTTGTTCATACTCTAAGATGTTAAAAATTGTTTGTGCCTTGAGATGTTAAACTTTATTCATCCCTCGAGACATTAACCTTTGTTCATCCGCTGAGATGGTAAACTTGAACATACCTTTTAACATGGCCACATAGTATAACATAACTTTATTTCTAGTGGATCCATGTGTTCATAAGAGATTTTACATATTTATGATAGCATCATTTTTTTAGACAACACATTCGATGGATGACATTTAGTATTTGAGACACTTTAAGACTAGGGTCTCTTTCCCTTACCAATTAAAATATTTTTATTATTAACCTTATGGTTTTTGCATGTATTTTATGTGTTTTATTCATGTTTTCATTATGTTTACATTGATTTTTCATTCATTTCATCTTGATCTTTATGTTCCATCATGTCATGTGTTTTCATCATCTATGCTTCATGTTTTCCAACATGTATGTTTGTGTATGTTTTCTTTCTACATATCATATATGTGTTTGTTCCTTTTTCCTTATGTTTTTTTACCATGGGATCTTGGATCCTAGGGGCTTGATCACCTTCCTTGATCCTTAGTCATCCCATCTCTTTAACATTTTAATAATTGAACCCCTCTTGACATAGATTTTCTACTTTAGTGTGAGTTTGAGTGTAAGTTCATAATCTCACTAAAGTGGGGGCTTAATGTAGTGTGGTAAATTTTTACCCTTGAAAATTTCACACAATTTTTTTCTCCCCATAAATTATTGAGCCTAATTGGGTCCCTAATTTCCTAAATTATGCATTCTATAGCCCATTTATACCACTTTTCAAGAAATTTCAAGAATTGAAAAAATGCATCCAATCAATATTTTTCCCTAGACACTTAATGTCCTAGAGAATAGGGAAAGACCTATTCACCAAAGGGAAAATGGGTCCCCTTATTCTGGTGAGGACCAATTTCTGATATGTCAGAGTGACCATGCATTTTAACATTCAAATTTCAAATGTTGGCTTTCGAGATCTATTTTTTGGGAAATTAGAGAAATTCCTATAAGTACCTAGTCTTTTCACCATTTGAAACTTGAAAGAATCAAGAAGGAGAATTTATGAGCAATAATTATTATAAAAAGTAAGTCAAGAGAAGTATTTCAGAGCATTATTGCAGAAACTAAAGATCCAAGAATCATGTTAAAGTGTATATGAATTGATGTTGTCATATTATAATTATTTTGTGAAGGCCTATGCCTTTTGTAGGTATCCAAAGAAATTAAAAAAATAAAGAAAGAAATATCCAAGACCTTGAGGTGATGTGTATGACTTCAATCCTTTAAGGAATCCATTGAAGGGTGGTGAGTTGCAACACTTTATGATTTCATCATCCCTTCATATCCGTTATCAATTTATCATTGATATTACCATTGTGGAAGGGGAAACACTTACACGGGGTTTGACTGAGGAAAGCCCATTAATGGCCCAACACTTTCCATCTCTTTTAATTTTTAGGTTTTCAGTTTGAAGAGGATTGAAGGGATCTTGAAGAAAAGAATTTCCAATGTTGAAATTGAAGCCTTACACCTTGTCAACTCAAGGAAACTCACATATAGAATTATCTGATAGAGTTCCAACAACTTTCCAAGTGGAAATGGAAGTATCAGATCTATCATCAGAGGACCCCAAAAATAGAGCATAAGAGTCATACAAAGACCCATTCACCCTAGGGGGACCCTATCCTTCTACAACACTTAGATCCAACTTTTTTTTATAGGTATTTATTCCTCTACACTTCTCGAATTTGTCTACAAGTTGTTGTCTCAGTCTGTTAATAATCTATTTATTACATTTTTCATATTAGGGAACATAGTTAAATTAGGTTAATCATAGAAAATTAATTCCAATCCATTTATAATGCTTGAAAGGATGAGATCCAGGTCTGATTGACTCACCTTCATTTTTGACAGTCAATCTATACACCTTGGTTATTTGCATCTTAATTTACCTTTGAAAAGGGATCAAAAGCAATCCTAGGTTTAGGCATTAAACTTAGGGTTCTTGTTCTCTTATGTTATAGTTTTTACTACTTTTACATGAGTTTCCTTAGGTGCTACTTGAAATCTAGCAACCATTTTAGCTGCATGCATTATGTTTGGTCTGGATGCAGTCAAATACAAAAAAACTATTAATCATGGTTGTATAGAGGGTCTAGCCTATGAGAGAAGATTCATTATCCTTAGTAAACTTACATCTAGTAACTATAGGTGTACTTACTAGTTTAAATTCTTCCATCTTGAACTTTCTTAACATTTCCTTTGTGTACTTGTTATGAGAAATGAATATGCATGTCTAATTGAGATATTTGCAAACCAAGAAATAAATACAATTCACCAAGCATTAACATTTCAAATTCACTCTACATTTCATTCTAGAACTCCTTACACATATCATCAATTTTTCCACCAAAGATAATATCATCAACATAGCTAACAATAATCAATAATTTATCACCTTGTATGTTTATATATAAATTGCTATTTACATTGTCTCTCTAGAATCCTTGTTGTTATAGATACCTATCCAACCTAGAATACCAAGCTCTATGAGCCTATTTTAGTCCATAAAGAGCCTTCTTTAGTGTGCACACAAATTATAGATTATCTAAGTATTTAAATCCTTCTAGTTTCTCAATGTAGACTTGTTCTAATTGTCCATTCGGGAATGCAGACTTCACATCCATCTGATACACTTTGAAATTATTGAATGTTGAAAGATCCAAAAAATATTAGATTTCTTCTTGTCTTACTACCAAATAAAATGTCACATCAAAATCAATTTCTTCAACCTGAGCATATCCTTTACACAAAATTCATTCCTTGTTCTTTATCACTTCTCCATCTTCATTCAACTTTTTTCTGAAGACCCATTTGGTACAAATAACATTCTTTCCTTTAGGTCTTGGAACCAGTTCCCAAATTTCTTTTTTCTTATTTAAGATAACTCTTCTTCCATAGCCTCTACCCATCCTTTCTCTTTTCTTTCCTCCATATAAGAACTTGGCCTAATATTTGATAGTAGGGAAAAATGTACTTGTTCATTTTCTCTCTCAATTTTTCTTTGGGTTTGGAACCTACTATTCTTGTCTCCTATAATCCAATCTTTAGAATGATTTTTCTGAACATACCTTACCCAATTCTTTGTAGAAATGTTCTCAAAGTTAGCTTCTAAGAGTACATCATTGTTGTAGATTGGATCTTCATTATCTTATACTTCCAAAATATCTATAGATTGTATTGTTTCATCATTTCTTACATTGGAAATTACCACAATCCTCTTGAGCTTTTTTTTGTAACATATATATATTTTTTCTTATCATAGAATAACCAAGAGAAATACCTTCATAAGATCTAGAGTCAAACTTACCCAAATGTTCTTCATCCCTTTTGATGTAGCATTTTATTCCAAATATCATAAGATGTCTAATTAAAGTTGGTCTTCTTCTCTAGTGGAACCTTCAAAATTTCATGTGTTCAGTGGTCTAAAATGTCTTTACTTTGGTGTCTTCTTGGTTTGAAATGAAACTAGAGTTTAGGGTTTTATGCTATGTGTGGGTTTATACTTACCATATTTCCTTTCTTTCATAATCCTTGTTCTTTATTCTAATCCTTGGTTGACTGGCTATGGTTGGTTCTAGGTTATCTTAGTTATGTCTTGAGCCTTTGAACTCATTTGGTTAATCAGGCCCTTGTGCTTAGGGTTCCCCATTAACTCGTCACATAATATCTTCATATTATTTTGGTCTAAGGATTTAATATGTTATAAAGTTGAAAAATTGAAATATTTGACCTTTTTGTCCTTTGTTAAAAATGGTCTTAAGTTATTTTAAGTCTTTTTTCCCTCATTCTCCCTTGAGAGTCTCCTTTTAAGAGCAACCATTTATGCATGTTCTTAAATCCACCACTTAAAATTGTTGTATCACTCATCGTAGAATTTTTGGTACTCATCGGGTTTATTATAGAAATGAGAAATGATCCTTGGTTTTCCTTTTTATTGCTTGTCTTGAAAAGATTTTGGCCTTCACGTTTTACTTCCACAATGATCGATGAGCTAAGTTTCTTTTGCATTGCTTACCGCTAAATACTTTTGGTTCTTTGGTTCCACTTCAATGACGTGCGATGGCCTTCAAGTTTCTTTTATATCACATATATCCTTTGCATAGTAGAAGAGTTTTATTGCTTAACTCAGTTATAATGATGAGCGATGAGAAGGTTAGCAATGATGGGCTATGATCCTGCCACTTGTCAACATTTAGTGCCATTGCTTATTTTGCACGTCACCGAAAGCATCTTCATCTCCAATTCAACTACATTGATGAGTGATGGACTAGGTTGAGTTCATCATATCACTGAATGTTCCTCATCATTGAAGTGTTAATGTAATGTTGAAACATTAAAATGATGAGCGATAGAGTTCAAAAGGACTACTAAAACATGGAGTGGCTACATGGCAGCATCCCACGATATCATCACCATTTTAAAGAATATTTGTGAAAGTACAAGTGGTGGTCAAGGAGAGCCATAGATAATATTTTAAATAAAAAATATCGACAACAAGAATTCAAACCTGAATGGGTACTTGTTAGTTCACTCATGTGAACTATCTTTTAGACATTAATGATGAAGGCACTCCATTTTTTAGCAATAAAGAAGGTTGTTGATCATTTTTCTTTCATCATTGCAGTCATTAAGATCAAAAGATTTGGTCAAGTTTAGAAGAAAAGAAAAGATGAGCTCCAGGTGAAGAGAATCTAAGAAAAAATTCTTGGTTTTCCTAGGTAATTCAATCTTATGCCTCTATAAGTAAATTTTATAGCACTAGGTAGTAAGAATTGAGTAACATTACTAAGGTTTGCAATTTAGGGTTATTTTTCTCTATTAAAGTAAAGGAATTATAATTTTTTCACATAGGGTTTGGGAAGGAGAGTGAAATTTGTCGCAATTGAGTCTGAACCCTATGAATTTGAAGAGTTTATAATGTAATTCCTAATTATTTTGAAACCCTAATTCTATTACACCATAGAAATGAGTGAGCCTAGTGAGTCTACTATTAAACTTGAGAGAAAACCTAAATAGAAAAGGGCTAAAAGACCTAAACCCCAGGATGATAAGCCCAAACCCGAGCTTCCTGAGGCATCCACAAACAAGAGAATGGTAAAGAGAGATTACTCTTGGTTCGTGGAAGAAGTTTCTAAGGACCCAGCGACAGAGGTGAAACCAATTGGGAAGAGGAAAATTGGTGAAGGAGCATTGACAAGTCATTTTAAAGATTCAAATTTTGTGGCTAGTGATGTGGTGTTACCACAGACCAATTGGGACTTGTTTTTGTATGCTTTCAACAAGAAGTTTGCTAGTCACCCTACCTAGCATCTATGCTCTTGTGATATTGGAAAATTTATTTTCCCTAATGTATTTATGGAGGTAGACTTGATTCTTGAATTGGATAGATGTTATGATCCTACTAAGAGGACAATCAAAAGATTTCCATATTTTGTTCCCATCCTAAATATTACAATAAGCCAGATAGTTGAAGTTTTCAACTTGAACCCATCTGCTACTAATTCAATCAAATTTTGTGCATTGTATAATGAATATGAGAAGAATAAATTTGCATACAGAAAAAATGTTTTGCCAAGGAATAGATGGCATGACCTAAAGATGAATGGTGTGTCATTTGGGCCGATCGACTTTGAGCCTTCTAACTGTGATTTTTTGGAAGATTATTTCAAAAATACAAATTATGCATTGTGCTAGGTTTTACACAAAAAGTTTCACATCAATATGGATATTGCTCTAATGGATTTGGTAAAGTTGAAAGATACAAAACCTCCATTGTCCTACATATATTATTCTCTATTAATGCATATGATTTTGTGGAGAGGAAAAATGGTTTTGAGGAATTTTATGAGATTAAGAGAGAGGGATAGTTAAGACAATGAGCTACCAGTGCAAATGTGGACCCATGTTTGGGATGTACACTTTCTTCATTCTAACTATGCTATATTTCGTAATGGTTTTAAATTCAATGTGTTGGAGCAATTGGACTTAAATCCCATTTATAGAATATCAAGGGGTGTGAAATAAATTATGAGGCCTTTGGAGTATGAACAAAATACAACACAAACATTTAATTAGGGGTACTGGTACTTACATACCAGGTATAATACAATCATGATTTATGGATGCCTAATGCCACCCCGCTGGCTACTTGTGTATGTGCCTCATAGACAAGCATTTATGGAAATATTTTGGTAGATAGATTCCATGGAAAAAGAACATTTCAAAAATTCAAAGAAGGAATCATTGGTAAACCCTAACTGTGGGTTTGCATATGGAACCTCTTAAAATTGGTGGTATAATAGATGGATTAGGGGATATAATGTATTCACACCTAATTCAAAGAGACTCCACTAAAGGATAACCCTAGAGATCTCAATTCAAAGAAGATTGAAATCTTGCCATAGGGTTGTCCTAGAGACTAAATGATAGCTAATGAGGGGTTCACCACTGAGTTCAAAATTGGAAAATAAAATCCAATGCAAGTTATAATACAAAACCCAAGTTGAATGTAAACTAATCCTAAATGATCTAGAAAGATAAACAAAATGTAAGAGAAAGATATGAAACTGAAAGTGTGCACCTGGGAGACTGAAGAAGGCATAATGGAGGTTTCGAATTCTAAAAAAAATAACTTTTAATGTTGACTAGGACTCATTTTCTAGGTTGGGCGAATCAGTCCAATTTCTAGGAAAAATGTGTAGATACAAGTTTCAGCAAAAAGGGTATCAAGATTTCTAAAAATCTCTTTCAAGGCTATACAGTGGGACTCAATCACTAATAGTGGTGAATCAATCCACTTCTACTTTTTTGGAAGCTTTGAACTAGGTTTTGTGCCTCTTAGTCTACTCTACTCTTTTTGACTGGTTTCTAGATTCGAAAGTACAAAATTTCTCCTATAGGTCTTCTCCAAGATTATCCAAGGTTTGATAACAACTTCAATTGACAACTTTAGGGATTTAACAACTTTTCTCCAACTTTCCTTCTTGGAAAATCTACAACCTAGCCCTAGAAATCACAAACATGAAGAGGGAAGTAATGTTGTGGGGGTTAGTGAATAGGGGTTTGCCTTGGTCAAACCACTTGTTAGTAATTAAACCTTGAAATGAAAGAAAATATGAAAGGAGAATGATGAATGAACAAAAGACAATGTTGCAACTCACCAAACCCTAGTAATAAGGTGTTGTAATTATGCTTGAAATGGCTGCAATGGATGTGGTTCTTGACTCTAGCTTGAATGATGTTTATCTTGCTTGAAATGCTTTCTTGAATCATAAACTCTACATCACAATTGTTAGCACAATAACAAACATGATGAATGCAATATTTGGCATGATGGCTGACACTTGAAGAATGCTCTAGAATGCTTGATAATCTACCCTTGAAATGCCTTGAATTCTCTTGTGAATGCTCAAATGCTCTTGTGAACTCTTGAATGCTTGTGAAGTTTGCTAGGTGGGCATGTGAGTGAAAGAACCTTGTATTTATACATAATTATGCAAGAATTCCCAAAAATACAACACTACAAGTTGATATTAGATCTAGGAGAATAAAATGCAGCCAAAAATTTCAATTAAATTTAAATTTTGGTCACACGGGACTCATTCACCCAAGGTGGCGAATGAGTCCCATCATACATAATGTATGGGACCAAAAATGAAAAATGCTTAGAAATTTTTGAAACCTGCATCAGGGCCAAAAAGACCTAGGTGGGACTCATTCGTCCAAGATGGCGAATGAGTCACAGACACTACATTTGGGCCACAAAACCCAAGAACACCTAAATTATGATTGGTTACTAATTGGTGTTGGGATTATTCTTGAAAAGATGCAATAAATGAGGCTTGTGGATGCAAATTAGGACCAATTAAAGCATAAGAAAGCTCAATTATTAGTGATAAGCCTAGAGAAATGTGAAAGTGTGTTACAAAACTTTACAACACTCCAAATAAGGAAAGATTAAGGTTGATTATGATTATTATGCTTAGCTTATTTGATAAAACCCTAGAAATTTGTGAAAGTGTGTTACAACACTTCACAACACTTTTGTAAGGCACCATTAAAACCCTATTAATTCATAAGGGCCCAAGACCTAATGTGAATGTGTTAACCACATTGCAACATTAAATCAAGGCAACATTAAGCCAAAATCACATGGAGGGCCCAAACAAGTTAGAAAAAGTAGAAGGGTTTCTTTTCCGGTGACTCCATTTAGCCCCCACTTTAGTGAGAGGATGAACCTGCTTCAAACTCAAACTAAAGTAGAAAAACATGGATCAAGAGGGGTTCCATTGTACCAATGCTAGCAAGAAGAGATGATAATGATAAAGAGGGGTTATGAAGCCCCCAGGATCAAGATCCCAGAACAAACTAACATGAACCAAAGGAACACAGGCATGAGAATGATATAAAAAGCACAAGCATACACTACCAAATATTAAAATGAGAAAATGGGAGAAATAAAAGAATTGGATCAAGATTCAGCCATTTTTCCATCACGATGTGGATCAAATCTAGGTTGTTTGTCTAGAAAACACATATTCACTTTAAGGCAACGGATCTTCTAGCTTTCCACTAGGTGAGACATCCTAAAAGGTGAGAAACATACACTCATGGTTAGTATACACTCACACACATGAAAGTTTCTATGGAGAAATTCATGGATTGGATTAGGCTCAACCATACCAAAGTTATACCTCTTGCTAACTTTAATAAGGTGCCACAAAAAAATGATTTTCAAACTTCATGAGATAAGGAAAACTTTGTATGCTTGGAGCTCATGAACAAAGAGGATGGCAATATAGTTATGCAAGCTATGTTATCCAAGGTGGCCATATAACAACAAATGTAAAGTGCAACATGTAAAGAATGTTCAAAGGAGTCTTCCTTATTTCATGCGAGGTCTTCAACTTAGGGAATATTGTTCCTAATGTCTCCAAGAGAGGACCAATCAATGAATAGAATATTCACAACTTAGGGGATGTAGTGTGTCGCATCAAGCCACTAAGAGGAATGCAATATGCTAAGAGATATTACACTCCTAAAGGAAATTACACCCAATGCCTTCCACAAAGTGACAAACACATTATATGAAATAAGAAGGCTGCGCTAAAAACCGAGAAAAGGAAAAATTAAAGAATAATGCCAATATATGCCCCCACTTTAAATAAATTGCTAAACACCATACTATGAGTAATTAATTTAAAGTAACAAATGAGAAATGAAAACAAAGCAGGAAGACATGAGAGAAAACATGGAAATCCCTATGCAAGTCATATGTTTTCAAGTGAGGCTACGCCATGCTAGAGTAAAGGAAAAGAAAGGGGTTACCCCAAAAATGAAAACACCAAACACATAAGGGATCTATGTGTTGGAAGAATGAAGAAGAAAACCCTATTATATAGCTCTTGTGTTGGCATTGATGTTATTGTGTTATATGAGTTGCAACCGCAAGTTTATGTTCAAGTTTGATCTAGTATCTGAACCAATATGCAGTTATCATCCTTTGGTATTTTGGTCCATAATCCTCTGTTGATTATTATGATTGCTTGCAGTTTTGGGAAATGGTTCATGGATGTTGAAAGGTTGTATTTTTAGAATCTTGTGTGCATAGGTACTCGTATGGGGAGTTGGTATCATTCTATTGTTGTATTTTTCTATTAGGTCTATCTCTAGCCGACCTAGTGTATTGATTGATGTTGTAATGGATTAATGTTTGTATTGTGAATGAATGTGTGACCTATATTTGGTCCATGCTGACATGTTGTAGCATGCTACACATTTGGATTGTTTTTAGAAAGTTTTTGTACAAGCTTGAAGCCAAAAATTATCTTTTTGGTGAATAAGGGTTGCATCTAATTAGACTGACCTAATAGATGCTTGTGGATGTATCAACTATATATATTGGATAGTTTTGAGATTGTATGAAGCAAATGTGAAGAAGAAAATTATGTGAATATGATGAAGTGTGTAAATTCAGTTTACTGAACATCAAAGGAATTGGATCAACACTTGTTAGGTGTAACTTTATCAGTTCATTTTCCAGTTGTAAGCCATTTTTGTTATTGTATCATGTAGGTAGTGATCCTCCCATTTTGGACAATGAGCCACCCTTTTATAATATCTTATAACCAGTTATAATATATTGTGAGCTAATCATCACCATGGTTTTTTCCATTTTGGGTTTTCCATGTAAAAATCTTGGTGTTCATGTGTTGTGTGCTTTCATGTTCTATTAATGCTCTTGCTTATCTTTACTATTATATGCATTGGAGTAATTGGATGGTGTTTGTTCAATAAGTTTAAGAAGATACTAATTCAACCCCCCTCTTAGTATCTTGGGTATTCAACAATTTGTATTAGAGCTTGGTTCCTCTAGAGAAGCCTAATAGCTTGAGGAAGATCCTAAAGATTGAAAAAATGGATGATAAAAAAGAACTCTAGGTAGCTCTTGCAGATCATGACAAGGCTAAAAGTGAAAAAAAAGATTTGAAAGAAAATATTGATAAGGCAAATGAATTCATCTAGAAATTGAAAGAGCAATTGAAGAAATTCAAAGAAATACATAGAGAAGTGAGTAAGAAATTGAAACAAGCAAATGAAGAGGTCACCAGATTGAAGATGCAAGTGGAGGAAAAGAAGAGAATTGAATATTTCCTTAATATAGTGGCACAAAACAAGATTGATGAATGCATAAGAATTGAATAGGTGGTAAACTTGAAAGTAGTTTTGGAGAAAGAAAAACTCTGTGAAGATAATTTCAAGACAAGCTCCACCAAGCTTGATGAGTTGATTGCAAGGAAAAAACCTTCTAAAGACAAAGGTGGTTTTGGAATAGAAGCTAGTGAAAGCTCAAAGGCTGTGTAGACCTCAAACATAGTGGATAATCAAAAAACTCAAGATAAAGGGAAAGAAAAAATAAATCTAAGGAACTTTGCTAGAAGACCACCTATCAGATAGCTAAATGCTCAAAGGTACCCATCTTTTAATGGTGTTTTCTTTTCATGTAATAAATTTGGTCACAAGGAAACATAGTGTAGAAGTAGAATGAATCAGTTTTCTAGATCATTCTCTGAACAATGTTTTGCATGCAAGAAAGTTGGACATACAGCTAGTGAATGCATAACTTAGATGATGAATTGGTTTAATGGAGGAAGAATGAATCATTCTTTTGTTGGCTACTGCTATACATGTAATAAGTCTAGACATAAAGAAAATCAGTGTAGATAAAGGGTTAATGGAGGTAAAACAAGTCAGATAAATGTTGTTTCCTACAACTACAGCAAACTCAGACACAATTCAATAGTTTGTAGAAGTAAAAAGGGAAAGCAATCTGATTCGGTAAAGAAGAATAAACCAATGAAGAAAATTGACAAGAATGAAGTTAAGAAATAAATGAACAAGATTTGGAAGAAAGGAGAGCTATAAACATCAGATGCATTTGTGCCCCCATTCGGTGTAGATAATTCCTCCATGAATTAGACCCAACATGGTCTTAGGGGGAGCTTTAACAAAAAATTGTTCAAACCCCTTGTATATTTGGCATGTTAGTATTTGGAACAAAGAAATGTTGAAAGGAATTGATAGGTAGAGGTTATGAAAAAGGAACTGGAAGAAAAGGTGCAAGCATGACCATTTGTAGAGAGAATTAGGGCCTTTTCTATGTAGTGAAGAAGGGTTTTTATCAGCCTTTTGAAAACTACCACATTTAATGCGAATTAGGGTAGATCATTGGTTTATAAAGTGGATTTGTAAGGAATTTTTATCACTTATGCATTTGAAGAAAGTTGAGAGCTATTTGGAGCATTCTTGAGGTGATTTGGAGAGTGAGCTATGCAAACCCTAGTTTTGGTTTTCTACAAAGGAAAAAGGTATTTTACCTTTTTGTGCTATTGTGGGTTTGGCAGAATCCTCTTTTTGAAATCATTTGAGCTTGAATTTTGAAAATGGAAACTCTTGTAGTTGTTAATGTGTCAGAAAGACCTAGACCATCCTATAAGAAGTATTCTATGAAGGTTTTCAAAGACAACCCTCTGGGTGCCTTCTCATCGATTCCTCACAAAGTTATGCCTACTAAAGACACTAGAATGTATATTTGAGTTACGACTAAGGAATAAAATCAAAGGTTGATAGACATATGGGAAAATGAGATCATTGGGGATGATTTCTTGGTAAAACCTATGTATTCAAACATTGTTGCAAAGAAATTAGATCAATGGAATTACTTTCCTAATTTCAGCTCCACTATTGATGACAAGTATGTAAAACCAGCTCTCAACAGAATGCATGAAAAATTCTTGTGCACTGACAGACCTCGCCTTATAACCAAGGAAGCAATTAAGGAAGTTATCGGACTCTATGATACTAGACCGATACCAGTGTTGAAATCTATAAAGAATGAAGTGGTGATGGAACTCACTACTGCTACATATGACAAGAGGGCTCTTACTAGGAAGCCTATTACTAATCCTATTGTGAAGTATGATTCAATAATGATTGGACACAAAATCTACTTCACTAATATAGAGAATTTTGTATCTGCTACAACAATTTACACTGGTTATGATATGGCAGCTAATGGTGTAGACTATGATTTGTATGAACTTCTCCAGTAGCAGTAGTTTGAGAATCTAAAGATGTTAAGGGAGAAGAAGTATGCATTTAAATTTGGCTCCTTGATTGTTTGTTTATTATTCTATTTCCTTAGGAGACTTCCTAGAAGAGATGATGTGGTGTTTTTGGATTCATACAAACAGGTTGCACATCAAATCTTTGACTATATGCACATTTTGGATGATTTGAAGGCTCGAGATAATACTCTGACAATATTATTTTTTGTGTTCAAGAGAAACATGAATGAAAGAGAAATAATTCTAAAGAGAGTTGTTGAGAAGTATAAGAATGATATCATATTTCATGTCTCTTCTGATGAGTGCATGCTTGAAGCTATTGAACCCTGGACTATATGGATTCAACCATTAGGCTATGAGTTTATATAGGATGAAGCTAAAGGTTATGTGCAATTTTTTTTGAAAAATCCTAAAGATGCTTAGGAACCTAGAGTTGGTACTTATGAAAAAAATAATATGGAAGTTCACTTGGAGCACAAGAAGCCTATGATAAGAAATAATGTAGATAAATTTTTTAGAGAGGGTATCTTCACTGATGAGTAGATTGCACAAGGTAGAGCCATGGGAGAGAAGATGGTTGGAGAATCATTAAGACCAAGGAGATCTAGCAGGACTGCTCCTTCAAAACCATCTGTAGCTCCTGCAGTAAAGGTTGAGCCCAATGTTACTAGTAAAGACAAAGGCCTAGCTCCTTCTAGACCCAATACTAGATCTGGTAAAAGGAAAGAGACTCCTCTGGTGGTACCAGTCAAGAGAGGGAAGAAAGAAAAGGATACAAAGGAAAAGAACCTTAGCGTCACTGAAGATCAACAGGAAGAGGAGGACGACCCTACAACAAAATTGGTAAGAAGGAGAAGAGGAAGCATGTCCTCTAGTGAAGGTGATTCATAAGAAGCTAGTGTTGGTTCTAAGAGATTTCATTTTGTATCATCCTCAAAATAAGATGAAGAATAGGGTTTTGGTGTTCATGTGGACACCAAAATAGAATCAAAGAAGGCTAATATATAAAAAGAATCTTCTCCAAACCAAGAAGAACAAAAGGAATCTCTAGTAAGACCTAGTTCCCCTTTCAAATTAAAAGCATTACTCAATACCTCGATACATTTTGAAAATATTCTAAAGCCTACTGTAGAATATTATAATCAAGTAGGTAGAGAGGATACAAAAACTTTGATTTTAGCCATTATTCAGTATGTTATCACATTGGATGTTAGTTGGGATTATTTCAAGAACAATGTGTTTGAGAAATTGTGGGAAGCCTTGATCAAAAGGAAATCAAAGGTTGTTGAATTGGAAGAGAAGATAAGAAATGAAGCTTTGAGAAACTTGGGTCCTCTTTGAACCCAAATGATTTGGAAACTTTGAAGAAGATATGTTCAAAGATGTTTCAGATGAAGAAAAGAGTGAACACATTGATGAAAAAGGACAAGAAGAAAATAAAGAAGATAAGGAAAGAAACTGCAGAAGCCATCAGGGGTATAGCTGAAAAATATGGAATGTTTGGTGCACTCCCATCTAGTTCTGCACCCAAATCAAAGAAGAAGCTTTTGTAGAGGAAAAAGAAGACATTCCTTCTAGTACAAGTGATACAGATATTCCTCTAAAAATAAATGATGCAGATATCCCAATGGATACTGTTGTTGCAAATGATCCTCCAAAAATAGAGAAGTAGAATGTTGAAGAATTTGAGCTAGAGAAGCATGATGATGTTCCTACAAAGCATGTTGAAGTAGAAAAGGATAAAGATGAAGGTGAAAAAGATAATGTTGAAGGAGAACAAGATAAAGATGAAGGTGAAGGGAATGAAGAAGATGGAAACAGAGACAAAGATGAAAAAGTAGAAGAGAAGAAAGAGGAGAAAGAAAGAGTAGAGGAAGAAGAGAAAAAGGGAGAATCTACAAGGGAAGAGTGAAGAAGATCAAAGGTAGGTTGTAGAATCTCAAAGGTCCCCCAGAGAATCTTGATCTAGAAATGATGTTTTGAAAGTATTTCTATCCAAGTAGATTAGGTTCCAACTAGTGATTCCCCTAGAACTTCTACAACTCCCCATGATTCAAGGCATTGTGGACTTGGATAAGATTTCTCTTGTTCATAAGTTGGTGTTAAGGGATGTTTTGCATGCATTTGGAAGAAGATAAATTATGGAAACACACTGGAAAGGAATAGAGCTTATTGATGATTCCCTCAAAGCTTTGTAGGAGGCCACACCCTGTACATCAATGGATACATCTCTCACTCTAGTAGATAATTTGAAACTTCTGTTGGACTCCTCTAGACTTGGTGAGAAGACAAGGCAAGAGGTTGAGGAGAAAATTACAGAGAAAATACTTTTGGAACTTCATGATAAGTGTGCTTTGGCACACACTAATGTTGAAAAGAATTTGGAAGTTGTGTAGGCTTGTGAATCTAAAGAAAATATTGTATTTTCCTATTGCATAAAGTGGCCAGATGCCGCTCAGATTATCAAAGATCTCATGGACTCTATTGAGTCCTAGTTGACTACTATCTCTGGTACCTACAGTGCATCTAAATATAGAGATGAGACAACCTAGAATGCTATCTCGGCTCATAAAGACAAATTATTCATTTTACAAAAGCAGAAGGAAGATATCATCAAGATATTTGGTGAGTTAGGTGACCTTGTGATAATGGAGTATACTCCATTTGCCAATGCTTTGGAAAATGTAGAGAAATTAGATAAAATCAATCTAACTCTAGGTACTCTAGATGATGTAGAATAAAGACTAGTGGAATTGGAATCTATGAATAGAATGTTGATAGCTGCTAAGAAGAGCTGGGAGAATGGTAAGAAAACTTGGCAAGGTATTCTTAAGGAGCTTCAAGGCTCACCATTCTCTGACTAATGCTTTTTAAGTTTTCATATTTTTGGACCACCCTTTGTTCTTGATGTCAAAGGGGAAGAGAATGTTGTAAGAGGTCTGTAGGGGGAGAGAGTGTATTGTACATAGGAGTTTTCTAAATTATTTTGGTACATGTTCCCATCAATGAAAAAGGGGGATATTTTTTGAAGAATGAAGAAGAACATCCTATTATACAAATTTTGTGTTTTTATTGATGTCACCATGTTATATCAGTTGCAACCACAAGTTTATGTTCAAGTTTGATCTAGTATCTAAACCGGTATGTAGTTTTCATCCACCAGTATTTTGGTTTGCAATCCTCCACTGATGATTATCATTGCTTGCGCTTTTGAAAAATAGTTCATGGATGTTGAAATGTTGTATGTTTAGAATCTTGTGTGCACAGGTGCTCGTATGGCGAGTTGGTATGATTCTATTGCATTTTTCTATTAGTTTTATTTATTGCCGACCTAATGTATTGATTGATGTTGTAATGGATTAATTTTGTATTATGTATGTATGTGTGACCTATCTTTGGTCCATGCCAACATGTTGTAGCATGCTACACATTTGGATTGTTTTTGGAAAGTTTTTGTACAAGCTTGAAGCTAACAGTTACCTTTTTGGTGAATAAGGGTTGCATCTAATTATGCCAACCTAATTGATTCCTGCAGATGTATTAGCTATATATATTGGATAGTTTACTAAGTAACAAAGGAACTAAATCAACACTTTTTAGGTGTAACTTTATTAGTTCATTTTCTAGTTGTAAATCATTTCTGTTATTGTATCTTGTAGGAAGTGAGCCTCCCATTTTGGATAGTGAGTCCTAGCAGTGACCCACCCTTTTGTAATATCTTATAACCAGTTATACTATATTGTGAGCTAAACCTCACCATGTTTTTTCCCATTTTGGGTTTTCCACATAAAAATATTGGTGTTCATGTGTAGTGTGCTTTCATGTTTTGTTAATGATCTTTCTTATCTTTACTGTTATATGCATTGGAGTAATTCAATGGTGTTTTTTCTTGTTCATAATTTTAAGTAGATACCTATTCACCCCCCCTCTTAGTATCTTTGGTATTCAACACTATGGATTTGGGGTCAATATGTTCTTTGCTACAATGTTTTTAGAGAGCTTGGAACTGTCATCATCCCCCAAATACACATAGAACTAGAAGAATGAAACAAAGAGAGTAAAAACAAATAACAACCTCTTAGGTCAACATGGAAGAGATGTGAATCTATCAACACCTTGCATCATCCCCAAAAGGAAAAAAAAAAGAAAAAATAGAAAACGAAAAGGAAACAGAAAAAAGAAAGCCTTTTTGGTCAACATGGAAGAGACATAGGGTGTCTCAACACCTTGCATCATCCCCAAAAGGAAAAGGGAAAAAGATATAAAGATAAAAAAAGTGAAAAAGGCACACAACATAGAGAATAATGAAGGTACAAATAGAGGAACGCCACTAAGAGAGAAAAAATCAAATAAAACATCATAGGGGATCACATTACGTGCATGCAATCACTCAAAAGAAAATGAAAAATGAAATAGTGCAAAATACTAGTAAAAAAAATGTGAGTCAACCTATGAGTAAGTCATTTTCCTCCCAATAATTTTCTATGCATACCAAATGCGGGAAACTAGCCAAAGGGACAAGAGCAAGTTTAAAACTAGGAGAAGCACTAGGTTCAACACTCTTTATAGGAGATTTGTCATTTAAGATCATGGAAGAGGAAAATAATGTATTCAATTCATTATGTACCTCATCATCATCATCTAAGTTAATCACAATAGGAGGTCGAAGGATAATTTGAATGGAAGAGTTCAACTATTGTTGTGGAGGTTACATTGAATTATCTTCCTTCGACTAGGGAGGAGGGTCATCATGTATTTCTTTAGTCAAGTTCGGATCTTGATTTTATTTGTATAATTCTTCATGTAACTTATGAGCAAGGGCATGATTTCTACGCCTATGCTCTCTAGCACCTCTTTTTCTTTTGGTTTTGTTCTCATGTTTCATTTGTGTAGGAACGATTTGATCAATCGTAGGTTTCTTTTCTTCCCTAAGGGGAGGAATGAAAAAACCATAGGAGGTTGTTCTGCCACATTTTCTTTGACTTTGTAAAAAAAATAATTCTAGGAGGGGAGACGAGGTTGGTTTCATTATCTCTTGGTCATTTGTAGGATGTAGGTGAAGTTTCAATTTTTGTTTGGTCTTGGTTGTTTGCTTCTTGTTTAGGTTCAAGCATGGTTTCATCAATGATTGGAGTTTCAGAGGTGGATGGGGACATGTTTTAGAGAGATAGTTTTTCTATCTTCTTTTCCTTGAACTTTTTATAGGATAAGAAAAATAAGTCTTCTTGAGGTTTTATAGGTTCCATGGGTTCGGGCCAAAATGCATCTAGGGAAAATTTTCCTTTAGAAGACAAGAGTTTAAAGCCACTATGGTGGAAAATGAATATTTCATTGTCAAAGGGAAACTTTAAGCATTTATGTACAACCGAAGGGATGGATTTCATGGAGCAAAGCCATGGGTGGCCTATCTTCACATGAAATTGGTCTGACTGTGGGATGATGGAGAATGTGACATCTAACATTTTTGGTCCTATTTGCAATGGTAAGGTGATTGTTCCTATCGTAGGGCACGCAAAACCATTGTGTGTCTTGATCCATGTTTTTGGTTTATCATATTCATCTTGATGAAGCTCATGCAAAAGTAAAAATTCCTCATTGATCACATTCTCTCCATAGGTGAGATCTATTTATATCTCATTATCATAGATACGACTGACTATGTAAAGTGGACCATTGGGTAATTGTTTAAGTATATCCTTATAGGAGAAAGCAATGTCAAGAGGACTCTTGGTTCAACCTTTATGAGGGATGACGTCTATCGTCCCTACAATTTCATCCATAGGATTGACATTGATAGAATTATTTAGAATATAATCATTGTTTTCATCATCTGTATCAATAGTCATCACATCATTCTTTGTAGTTTGAATTGCTTTGACAAATGAAATATTATGCTTTGGCATAGGGTTAGTGAAAATTTTCAAGTTTTGGTTTGGAGGGGCGATGGATTTATTTCCTTGTTCATTGAAACCTACAATGGATAGATGATCAAAATCAATGAGGTCTTGTACAAGATGTTTAAGACACTTGTAATGTTCTATGTCATGTCTATTTTTCTAGTGATAGTGGTAATAAGCATTTGATATAAAGCTAGGGGGTAAATTCTTATTAGGGTTGGGTGTTTGGATGGGAGGTAAGGTTATCATTTGTTGGTCTAGAAGTTGGGACATTGTGTTATGAAAGGGTATCTTACAAGGGAGTGAATTTTATTTTCATATCTCCATAACTAAAGGGTATAGTAGCCATAACAATAGTTACTTGGTTAATGAAATTTTGACTTGTTTGTTGAGGGGGGTTGAATTGAAGGAAACCTTTATTTTGTTTTCTAAAAGGTTGCAGATTGTTTTGGTTTGTGGACCTAGATCTCTCAATTCAGTTAGAAGTGGACTTTGTATCAAGACTACTAACCAAATTTTGATAATCATGGAGGGCAGTGTACAAGTACATGAAGGATGGGAATTTCATCATAGCCAACTTGTCTTGGATTTTACTTAACAAATTTTATATGAACATCTTTTGAAGGTGTGGGTCAGGTACATTGGCATTGATTTGGGAATAAAGTGATTGATAGCATGAGATAAAATTAGTTTCTTAAAAGGCATAGGACAACTGAGAGGGGGGGTAAATAAGTTGTTAGCAAATTAAACTCAAAAATTCAACACTTATTAACTTCATATCCACACTATTTTTCTATTAAGTATGAACATGAAATACAAATAAAAAAAAGAAAAAACAACACAAACAACACCAGATTTTATGTGGAAAACCCAATGAGGGAAAAACCATGGAGAGGATTAACTCACAATATAAAGAGACTACAAAACTGAATACAAAGGCTCACTACCAAGGTATCACTACCCAGAAGAGGACTCATTGTCTAGATACAAAGGCTCACTACCTACAGAAAGAACTCACTATCCAACAGCGAGGCTCACTGCCTATAGAAAAAAGAAAAAAAAAAGATCCACCACAACAATTTACACACATCTGTAGCCTTGACCAGAAGATTGTAGAAACCTTCAACTCACTGCCTTCAAGAATCTAACACAATGAAGTATTGCTACCTCAACTCACTTTCACACACTTCTTCTCTTTTAATTGTGGCTTACACAGTTACTTTTCATGATACAATTCTTTGTAATTCAACTTGCATTTATACCATCTTCAACCTTATAAACTTTCTCCAAGGTCGGCCACATAAGCTTCATTTCATAAATTCAAATTAGGTCGGAAACTCAACATTCCTGCAGTGGAAAGGAATGAGAGTGGACCAATAAAACACTTAACCAAGACCAAAAATAATTTCTCGAATTGACCACATGCTTCCTTAATTAAATTTTATTTTTCATATGAACTATAAACACTAGGCTAGCCAAACCTAATGAAAACAAAAATGAACATTGATGTACACACTTTCCAATAAGAAGATGACACATGGACGATGCAACACACTTCATTATGCATGATAACACATCTCAAGTTCCTTTAGATACATTTGTAGCAAATGTAACAACCTTCAAACACTGAACTCCTTCCATCAGTCCATCTGGACTGTGCAAACATAAATAGCAACTTTGAAACTCAACTTTTGGATCACCAAACCACAAGTATCTTTGCTAGAACTTAGAGGAAACCATTATAAGAAAAATTCCATATTCACAAGATCTAAAACAGAATAGCAGAGGATTGTGAAGCAAAAAAAATTATCCTATTCCATGGAAGATCAACTTTTCTAGAATAGTTCACACACCAATGGACACAACTTTCACATTCCATTAAACTAGAAGCTATAAATTAGTAGATATCACCATCAGATCATCAACATCAAATATTTAGATCTACACAAGCATAGTTTCAACATAGGAGAAATGTGGAGCACATACTAGAGCACATTCTAAACCCACACATAACTTTGACTTCATTATTTATTAATTTTCTGAAAAGCACTTTGAAACTCATCAACTCATCACATCTGCAATATCATAAAGATAGCTCCATGTACTCACTTCTCAACAACATCTCAACTATACATGCACAATCTGCAACATACTAAGTTGTGTTGACATCAATGACAACATTAATGACAACACCAGCAACTTTTCTCATACTTGCAAAAAGCTCCCCCTCTATCATTGATGGCAACACATGATGTGAAAAAACATCAAAGACAACAACCTACACAATATTTTGGGAGAACACCTTTTCTTCCTTTTATTACTATTTTTCACATGAATTTCTCTCTCCCTTTGACATCAATGGAAAAGATCAAAATCTCTAAATACTCCCCCTTAGGGGTACACCCATACTACAACAATGAAATACTTTTCTACTCCCCCTGCGGAGTAGACCCATTCATTAGTCCAGATAAATGAAGAATCTGTGAATTCACTAAACTGATGCACCTTGATGTGAACCTAGTTCAGAGGGAAAATGACCCCTAACCTCTCCCTAAGATACTCAAAAGTATCCTTTGAAAGATCCTTAGCAAATATATCTTCAATTTTTTCCTTTGTTGTCACATACTCCAACCTAACTTCATTCTCCAACACCTTCTCTCTCAGGAAATGATATCTGATAGATATGTGTTTTGTTCCTAAATGCATCACTAGATTCTTTGAAATATTTATAGAATGTGTGTTGTCATAGAAAATTGGAATAGGTTCATCACATTTCACTCCAATGTCCTTCAAAGTTTGCTTCATCCACAAAACTTGTGTGTAGCAGGATGTTGCAACAATATATTATGCATTTGCAATGGATAAAGAAACCAAGTCTTGTTTCTTACTCAACCAAGAAACTAATCTTTAGCCAAGAAAGAAAGCACCTCCACTGGTACTCTTTTGGTCATCCACACAACCAACCCAATCTGCATTGGTAATGTAGACATAAAAAATATACTAATTGATATCACACATTTCATCCTAATCTACTAACATCAATTCTTCCTAAATCACTTCTTTACTAACCATTTAATAAAATAATCTTTATTTAATTAAATTCATCATATTTCCTCTATTAAAAAAAATCAACTTTATTTGATTAATTCATCATCTTCTTTTAATTAAATAAATCATTTTATTTAATTAATCTTATTGTTCGTCTATTAATTAAATAATTCATTTTATTTAATTAACTTCTAAAGTCATCTCCTTTAAATTAAATAAATCAAACTTTATTTAATTAAATCTAATGCATCAATTTCCTCCCATTTGATTTAAATAAATCCAAAAATCTAAATCTAAATGGTCAAATAAGCTAATCCCTCATTAAATTAATCAAATCCTGATTAATTTAATCTTAATCCATCGAATCCTCTAGTTTTTCCCACTTTCTCATGAAAATCAATTTATCAATTTATTAAATCATCTATTTTCTTTCAAAAAGGAATCAATGGTTGGAATATTCCCCAAATTTGAAAAATCCCTCCAAAAGGGTTTGTACATCCAACAAAGCATTTAAAATCTCTTACATGTCCTTTTCTTGAGCCATGTGGCATTAACTTCACCTTTCACCTCATACTTCAAGCCATCTTTTGAATTTGAATCCCCCCCCTCTTTGCACATTCTCCAAAATGTGCTCAAGTTTCCTCCATTCATATCTTGACAAGTGGCACTTGCCCATTGAATGTTGAATGATTGCACATTTGCTTCATTTTGGGCATCTCTCCATCTTTTCCTTCTATAAATAAGAGGTTTCTCTCCTCATTTGATCATCCACAATTTGACCAAGTTTTCTATACTCAATTTCATCCTCAAGCATATCTATTTTCATCCATTTTGTCAAGGTCTTAGCTAGGTTATGGGTGCAGCCATAATAGTGGTTTACAATTCAAGTGAGGAAGGAAACCTCACAAAAAATGACCCCAAAGCAAAACAAGTGATTTTGGGGGTTCGTACGAACCTACTGGTTTGACCGAACGCATTATGGGTTCGCTCGAACTAGTGTTCGAGCGAACACCTTCAAATTTTGGCTGCCAAAAAACAAAAAAATGCATAGCAAAGGGGGTTCGAGCGAACCCCCTTAAAGAGGTTCACTCGAACCATGGTTCGGCTGAACCCTGGTTCAAGCGAACCTCTAGGGGTTCGTTTGAACCCCTAAGGGTTCATTCAAACCCCCCTTGCCCCTCATCCCCCTCCTGAGACACAAAAAAAGTCTATTTTTCTACGCTTCAGAGCTCGGGTTGAGGATGAAAATGGAGAAGTCTTCAGAAACCCTTCTGGAATTAGATAGTCCTCAGAATGAGCTATCCAACAAATATAATTTTTGTATGTTTTGATTTTATTATATATTTGTTTTTTTTGTTGTATTAAACATATGTTCTTCACCAAAAATGAAGGTCTCTGTTATGCACATGTGGAAAAATAGTAGATTATAAAAAAAAATTAAAAATATGAGTGCACTAGGTATTGAAGTCCTTGATCCAACCAAAAAACTTGAATTTTGATATATACAAAAAAAGTTACGCGTTATACGGCGCTATGTCTGAATTGTAATTGGTTTGACTTTGAAACTTGATTAAAAGAAAAATATTGAATTTAAAACTATCTAACCAAGTGGAAGCACTAGATATCGGAGTTACAAATCTAAATTGAAAGAATTAGAATTTTATCCTTCATGGAAAAAATTTATGTTATACCTGTGTGTCACTTTTAAAATGTTGTTTTTGAAAAACTAGTTTTCGTGGGGAGATGGAAAGAAGTGCAATCTTATTCCAAAAATTTTGAAAAAAATATTTTTAGAATCTACAGACAAAATGTGACGAGACTCTAGTTTTCATCATCTTCAAATTCCTCACGGTTTAGCCGCTATAGGTGCCCGAATGTGAAGATTTAGTTAAAAATAATAATTTCGGTGTCCAGTTTGGCCAAAAATTGTAAACCACTATTGTGGGATCACCCTTATGCAAGTTTTTCATCTTGGAGCACACTTGAATCTTCAACAAAGTGGATCAATCATCATCAAATCATCAAGAGCTTGCATAGGAGTTGGGAAAGGGCAATTTCCACATCAAATTGGCACCAACTCCCCCATAAGATCAAGAGTTTGCATGTTTTTAATAGGATTTAATCTATTTCCTTGCTTTTTCATTGTGTTCTTGCTTTTATTCCTATTTTGAACATTGCTAATGGATTTTATGGGGAACTTTGATCTTGTCTTGCATTTGAATCTTCTAATGTGTTTGTTTGTTATCTCTTGTAGGTACTAGGATCTTGGTTCTACATTTTGGCACTAGGAGGGAAAATCTCACATTTAGATCACATTTTTATCAATTTTTTTGTGTTTTTTCTATTTTTTTGGTGTACACAGGAAACTGCGTTGCTAGACCCCAAACTGCTCTACCTATGCAAACAATGTCGCTGCAAACAGAGTTGCCTTTGGTTTTTTTCTTTTTCACTCAAACTTAAAATGGTTGTATCTTGGTCATTTTTGGTTTTTTTCAAAGCTTTTTTTTTTTGAAATGGGGTAGAGTTTCATAAGATATCCAATGTTGTAGGTGTTTCTCAACTTTTATAGAGTTAAAATTTTCAAATTTTCACCTAATGTAAAATCACAATGAAACTTGGTCTAAATTTTAGGGTTTTTATGCTTAATCATTTACCTAAACCTCATATATTCTTGTCTCTTGATTTCATCTAACATTTGGATCTTGTATTAGAGGTTTTAAAGGATCATGGGCATAGAAGTCAAAGAAAAGGAATTATCACATCATTGTATCAAGTGTTTTTGAACACTTTGGGGAGAAATTATAATCCATTATTTTAAGGACTTTGTCACTTTCAAGCTTTTAGGACTCACTAATTTTCATTTGGGCTTAAAAATAAAAAGACAAAGGGATTAAAAAGAACTATAGGAAAACTTACTAGATTTTGTTTTGGGACTTAGAAATTGAACAATCAACTCTCATTTTCCCTTTTGGTGCACTAAAAAGAATCTAATCATTGCTTTGTGGATTTAAAATAAACATGTGCTACTTTGTCTTGTAATTACTTACCCAAAGTAATACCATCAAAAAGATGTATGTGCTTCTCTCGTGCCTCACGACGATCTTGAGAATCAAAATTTTTTTTGGTGATCTTAAGTTGGGTAAAGTAATTGCTTCCACTTTTCATTTTGGGATTAAAATTGAACAAGTCTTGTGAGTGTGAGTGGAACATATCATGTTTGTTACCTCTTTGTTTCTCAACAAAGATTGATCGAACTACGGATATGTTTTCTCATTTTTGTTTATCTTAGAGGGCCTGCCTTGTGGGAAAAAGTAATCATCTAAGGGAATGACCCAACCAGCAACATGCTAAAGCCAAGCGACTTCCAACCGATATATAAGTGTGGGTTTTTGTTGAAAGGAAAGAATAATGATGGTTGTCCCAACAAGAAGGGAAGCAATGGTCTCTCGCCTAATGGATGATCCCCCATGAATGGAAAGTATGAATTAAAACCCTTGTTTAGAAAAGGCCAAAATCTTTTATCTATTTGTTGGTGCAAGAACAGTCGTTCTGAAGCTGCCCCACACTTTTACGATTTTAAGTAGAAATGGAAAGTATGCAATGGGAGTTTCATGGGTACTAATGCTTGGCTTCCCCTTATAAGTGAGTTTCATGGAGGGGAGCTAGTGGGGTCAAGCATCTAACCATTTGCTAAAAATAAGCGTAGCTGGACTTTTCCAAGTGGGGATTCAACAAATACAATCTTTCATATCCATGGGGTTGTGCTTTTTCTTGGAGACAAAACACTTTTCTTGTTTGTAAACATTGGAAAACAAACATTCAACATTATCATCAAACTTCAAACCCTTTAGGAGGAAAATATCTTTGAAAAAATTCATGTGTTATTGCTTTCCCTTGGGATTTTATCCTTAGAGGTTTCTAAACATTTGAATTTATATCTAAATTTGCTTACTAAAATCAACAATAGGAAACGTTTTCCTTAAATTCCTTGATTTCCACATAACACACTTTGTGGGATGATAAGAAATCAGGACATTAGACATCTAGTTTGAAAATATAATCAAGAAAGTGTTTGTGGTAAAAGAAAATCATTAATCAAGATGAAATCAATTAAACCCCACACATGTGCTTTTTTATCTTTTGGCTTATGGTCTTTCAAGAAAACATTGATCTTTTGGTTTGAATTACTCTTAGAGAAAAGCATGTTCTTAAAAACCTTGGTCTTGTAAACAAAGTTCTTCTTAGGTTTGTTTAGGATCAAAACAACCAATCATTTCATCCATCTCAAACATCAATCAAATCTCATCTCAAAAAGTTTTTTGAACCATTCAAAAAATCATTCATACTAGACAATTGGAAAAATCCTCTTGAAATCAAAACAAAATCATCTTGTTTGACTAGGTGTGTGTAGATGAATCCTTCTTCATACACTTAGTTAAATTATCACCTTGTAGAAAAATTCATTTCAAGAAAACATCTAACCTCTTGGAGTTTATGAGTTCATTATCAAATCCAAATCAAATGCAAAATAAAAATTCCTAAATTCCTAAAGTCTAGTATCCCTCCAATGTTCCTAAAAGTTCAACACCCATATCATTCACCCTTTTCATCCTTCATCTCATCATTGGTCCTAAATCCCTTAAAGGTCAACAAGGTCAAAACACAAGAAAATCATGGAATATAAACTTGATTCCTACATCATGAATGGTCTAAGTCAACCAAACTATCAAAACCTTACAAAACCAATGGATTATCGAAACTCACATTTATACAATCCATACATCGGATCATTATCTCTTACAAACCTCAATGGCACAAAAAATGTGAGTATTCCCAATCTAAATTTTGGAACACCTTTCCCAATGATAGATTTAAATCAAAGTCCAAACCTAAAAATCTATCAATCAAATAATCAATGCACGAGTCTTCAAACAAAAAACATTATTCCACTGAATCCATACATGCCAAATGTGAATACACCAAGTTTACCAAACATGAACATTTTAAAACCACACTTGGTAAAATTTGGGATAGATATGTTTGCAAATCACACCAATGTTGTTCAAAGTCCAAGCAATATGTTAACAACTCCATGTATTGAGCCAAATCAAGGTAACACCATGCAAAATCAAAGTTACCTAGATCAAGGCAATGTGACTCCCAACCACAACTATGTTCAATTTCAACCTATCATGCCAAATCCAAACATCATCCCAAATCAAAACATTGTCCAAAATCAATCACCACATCTCCAAAATCAATCACCAAAAGGTCAATCTAAAGTACAAATCTCACAAGGTAACAAATGAAAATACACACCACTTGGGAAACCAATTGAATCGGTCATGAAGCCATTAGTAAACAAGAATCTCATCAAAATACCCATCTATGAGAATTATCAAGAGCCCTTGGTAAAATCACTGTGGTATAACAAGAAACACCTTTGTGAGAATCACAAAATAAAGGAACACACAACATTGAATTATGTCTGACTCAAAAATCTCATCCAAGATTTGATTGATCAAAAAATAATATCTATTGGCGATCCATCGACCAATGATCATGTTGAAAATGCCTCTGCATCACCCAATGAGTTAGAGGACATATCTCAAGAATTTATTCCAAAGCATGATCAACATCTCTCACCAATGTCTAGCAATGGTCCTTTCCAAGACATGTTTACAAATATTGAAGGAATCTTCAACTCAAAATTTGATCCAAGTCCACTAAAAAACCAAGAGGATATTGAGCCACTTCCCATGCCTAGTGAAGATATCCAAGAACCCTTTGTAAGCAATCCATCCTTTGAAATTGACCTGTGTGAAGAACTTGATCCAAAGCATGTCAAAAGCAATTCCAAAATCATTCAAGATCATGAATTTGTATCTCCAAGCTACTACAATGATGTAATGGACTCTCTCCTATCTATACAAGATGATAATATCCACATATCATATACTCCTCCATCTACCCATGAGATGCTTTCTTTGGATGGACACATAGATCTTCATTTAGAACATGTTTCCTTTACTGTTGACATTATTACACAAAAATAGTAGGTTATTGATTCCTACAATCAAACTAAGTTTTCAACATCAGGATCAGATATATCCAAAATTCAAACTAAGGACATCATGTATGAAGATATCCAACATCATGCACTCAAGGAAACAAGTCAGATAGAACAAGAAATTCCAGATTCAGAGAAGCGGTAAATTGAAATCACATCATCTACAGTGGTCATTTATCAAAAAATGCTTACTGAACAAGACATCTTAAAACAAGTACAATCAAAGATCAAAGGCGCTACTACCAACATACTAGGGGGAAACTATGTCTCAAGCAAACGTCAACATAGGGAGCACGAAGAATCCTTATGATGAAACCAATGTCAATACTACAACTAGCCATGTCATGAATCTTCATCCACCCATCACCCCATCCACAAATTGGGACTAACGTCAAAAGAAAGATTTGAATCAAAGCACAAGGAATGTTATCAAAGAAGAAGAAGCAAGGAATCATAATGGACAAATCAAATACACATGGATACCAAAGAATATAAAGAAATATTATCCCTATCAAACTCCATTAGTCAAAGAAACTATGGGGAAAAATAAAAAAGGGAAAAGTATCCATCAAAGATGTCCACAAAAGAAAAAGCAAGCTTCTCAAGCAACATACAAAGTATATCAAGCTGTTGGTCCTAATTCCATTCACACTTTTGTATCCACCTGTAATTGCTCATCTTCCCAAGTTTGGAAAGTCAAAGGTTCCAAACTATCAACCAATCCATCTTTTATCCCTAAACACACTCCATCCATGCCTCTGCGCATGATATCCATTTATCACATAGACCATGTATTGGTAGTCACCCTTCATCATAAGGATTCAGAAGGCACTCTATTGTAATGTGCACACAAAGACAAAGTTAACTTTGGTATCAATAAAGTAGATCAGGAATCTGAAAATTTGCATTCAAGTGCACGTATCTTGGAAAAGTGGCTTCTTCAAGTAGGATATTGATGGAACATTATGAAAGAAGCATCTACATTGACACCACTAGGTGGTTCAACATGAGCTTAAAATATTTCAGAAAAATATAAAAAAATCAAAAAAAGGATTGAAAAGAGTAAAGAGAAAAAATCGTCCTCTAGTGAAAACTGTATGGGTAACACTTTAGATAGGTACCATGATGAAAACCTAGAAAATAGGCATCATGTGTAGAATCAAGCATCTACGTGTGCCACTTTAGGTGGAAAAATCTCATCCCATCCATAATAAATCTAGTATTCCATCCATCTCATCCATAATAAATCCATTCATCCATGAACCATTTATCCAATCCATCTTTATCCATCTGCATCCATAGTCCAAATTATCTTGACCTTGATGAAATTTTGGTGCAAACTTTACACTTGCTTATGGTAGACATCTTGACATGAGTCATTTTCATTGATCCTATCCTACCCAGTGTTATCTGAGCCATGAAGCATGATCCAAATAACCATCCTCTATCGGAACACCTTATCTTATTGCTAGATAATCTATATCCCTCCATCCACACACCTATCCAAGTATCCACCCATGGCATTCAATACATTGGTAGACACTGGGGGAAAATATTTGCATCTTGCTTCAAGAATAAATCTTGATCTATATCCTTCAACTTATGTGGTGATCCAAACATTGGAAAATGTGAAATCAAATTGGTCAAAGCATTTGTGAGCCAAAATCCAAATCACTAGCCCATGGCATTATTTTGATAAGAAGATGTTCCTTATCAAGCGTTATCTTTCATCAAACATTAACCCAAACAATCACTATTAGTTGCATCTAATTTTCACTTCAACGTCACATCAAATTGTTCAAACAAATTTTGTTCCAAATTGAGCTTCAAAATATTGATCAACCAAATCCAATCAATCCATCATCATCTCAGGATATCCTTCCCAATCCTTGCATTTCTTAACACTATTCTTGCATTGTTGTGTATCCTCAACAATGTTATCATCATCAATCTTGATCAATCAAATCCAATCAATCCCTCATCATCTTGGGATATCCATCCTAATCCTTGTGTTTCTTAACACTATCCTTGCATTGTTGTGTATCCTCAACAATGTTATCATCATCAATCCATTGATCCGATCAATTAACCTTAGCTTGGTTTTCAACAAAATCCAAAAATAGAGCACTGATATCACTACACATATCCATATCCAAATTGTCAAAATCATGCAAAAATCCAAAAACATCAAAAACATATCAAAATACCAAAAAAAGGTCAAAAAATTAGAAAAATGTCAAAAACACACCATCTGAACCACATTGTCTTTGAGCTTAAACATAGACATAGGAAAGGCTAATCTTTGATCATCCCTCGAGACACAAAAACAAAAAAAAACATTCAAAAAACACCAAAAACCAAAAAACATTCATAAAATCTTAGAAAATTCAAAAACATTTGAAAATTTGGAAAATCAAAACATTTGAAAACAAAAAACCAAAAACAGCCTCTAAACTTTTCAAAAACTCCAAAAACATCAAAATATTTGAAAAAAATTCATCCATCCTGTTTCGCTTCACCCACAATAAACTTCCATCATAATAAATTGTTCGTCACCTTCATCCATTAGCAATACAAATAGAAACAACCACAACAATCAACAAAAGAAAACTTCAAACACAAAATCATAACACCAAACTTTTTGCAAAATCAAACTCTTGATCATTTGCAAACATGTCAATCGATATTATATCAATAGCCTTTCAAAATAACCTATCAACTTGCCACCATCCACTAACATGTCCTAGGATGCATCCTTCCTACAATGGGCATTATCTTTGGAAAAATCACTTTGGATTCTTATCCTAATAAAAAAAAATCCCTTTGGCTAAAGGTATGAAGAACATTGGCTTGTTTGTGTACTTGATCTATTCTTTTTTATTTATCTTATTGCACTCATTCCAATGAACTCTTTATGATGTCTAATCAAAGCAATTTAGAGAGAAAGGAATGGGGCATCAATCATTATCTTTTTGTCTATTGTGCTTGTTGGACGTTCTTGTAATATAACTTGGTGAATACTTGCTTTGTTAGGTGCATCCTAGCAAGGTTTTTGTATGTCAAGTGTGAACAAGAATACTCCTATCTGTTTGTTGAGTCAAAGTCCATCGCACTAGGTACAATGCCATCCTGGTTCTATATACCTTGATGCATTGTATCTATGTGTGTTATCAAATATAAGGTAATTGGCCCTTTTAAAATACCAACTCCTCAGTAAGAAAATCATCATCATCATCATCATCATCATCATTAAAGTTGGCTTCTTTGATTCTCTTGTCCTTGTCTTATTTCTTCTTACTTCCCTTTGTGCTAACATGGTACCATAACAGTTAATCATAAATCATCACCATTGTATCTATCTTGCATCCACAAACTGTCAGCATACTACATAATGCATATCATATCATATAGAAAGCATTAATCATACCACATTCATTCATCCCCATCATTGCATAATATAGATTGGTTATTCTAGGAATCTCATAAACCATACATTTATCATCCACTGCATAATCATAAAAGCATCGTCATATCATATCATGTGCATCCATATCATCCATGCATCATCATATCATCCATTGCATATAAACATCATAATCATCTAATATCTATATCATCAATAATGTAACTGCCACGGTATAGAATCAGGATCAAGTGTGTGTAATATATCAAAGTAGACATGAGGTTACCCATGGCTGATTATTGTCTATATCATCAAATTTGTGAACATCAAACATTCGAGCTGAACTAATCTTGAACCTCTTTGTCACAAGATCGACCCTCAAATTGAAATTTTCGCTCGATCTCTCAAGGGTACATTGTATCGGCATAATTCTTTCGTTGGGGCAGCAACGGTACATCCAAAAAAAATAGAGAATTTTTTAATTTTGACCTCAGTAGGTTATTCTTTGAACCAACGCAACAAGTACGTTGCTTCAAAGAGGGGAAAAATGTAGACATGAAAAATATATTGATTGATATCATGCATTTGATCTTAATCTACTAACATCAATTCTTCCTAAATCACTTCTTTACTAACAATTTAATTAAATTCATCATATTTCCTCTGTTAATAAAATAAATCAATTTTATTTGATTAAGTCATCATCTTCTTTTAATTAAATAAATCGTTTTATTTAATTAATCCTAATGTTCCTCTATTAATTAAATAATTCATTTTATTTAATTAACTTCTAAAGTCATCTCCTTTAAATTGAATAAATTAACCTTTATTTGATTTAAATCTAACACCATCCCTTTTAATTAAATAAATCAAACTTTATTTAATTAAATCTAATGCATCAATTTCCTCCCATTTGATTTAAATAAATCCAAAAATCTAAGTCTAAATGGTCAAATCAGCTAATCCCTCATTAAATTAATCAAATCTTGATTAATTTAATCTTAATCCATCAAATACTCTAGCTTTTGCCACTTGCTCATGAAAATCAATTTATCAATTTATTAAATCATCTATTTTCTTTCAAAAAGGAATCAATGGTTGGAATATTCCCCAAATTTGAAAAATCCCTCCAAAAGGGTTTGTACATCCAACAAAGCATGTAAAATCTCTTACATTTCCTTTTCTTGAGCCATGTGGCATTAACTTCACCTTTCACCTCATCCTTCAAGCCATCTTTTGAATTTGAATCTTCCCCCTCTTTTGCATATTCTCCAAAATGTGCTCAAGCTTCCTCCATTCACATCTTGACAAGTGGCACTTGCCCATTGAATGTTGAATGATCCCACATTTGCTTCATTTTGGGCATCTCTCCATCTTTTCTTTCTATAAATAAGAGGTTTCTCTCCTTATTTGATAGTCCACAATTTGAGCAAGTTTACTATACTCAATTTCATCCTCAAGCATATCTATTTTCATCCATTTTATCAAGTTCTTAGCTAGTTTATGCAGATTTTTCATCTTGGAGCACACTTGAATCTTCAACAAAGTGGATCAATCATCATAAAATCATCAAGAGCTTGCATAGGATTTGGGAAAGGGCCAACTTCCACATCAAATTGGCACCAACTCCCCCATAAGATCAAGAGTTTGCATGTTTTTAATAGGATTTAATCTATTTCCTTGCTTTTTCATTGTGTTCTTGCTTTTATTCCTATGTTGAACATTGCTAATGGATTTTATGGGGAACTTTGATCTTGTCTTGCATTTGAATCTTCTAATGGGTTTGTTTGTTGTCTCTTGCAGGTACTAGGATCTTGGTTCTATAGGTATAAGCACTCAAGGTGAAATCAACACCGTTAGGATACCATAAGTCATAATCTAGTGTACCTTTAAGATATTTGAATATCCTCTTTATAGATGTCACATGTGCCTCTTTAGGATCTGCTTGAAATATGGTAACTAAACATATTGCATGCATAATATTTGGTATAGTGGCAATGAGATACAACATCCCACCAATCATAGATCTGTATTTGCTCTAATCAGTTTTAGCAGATTCATCATCTTTACTCAGCTTAAATTCGGTTACTATGGGAGTACTAACCGGTTGGGTTCATCCATTCCAAACTTCTTCAATAGCTCCTTCACATATTTTTATTTTGAAATGAATATCCCTTTATTGGTTTGATTAACTTGAAGACCAAGAAAGAAATTCAACTCACTAATCATGGAAAATTTCAAATTCTTTTTGCATTTCTTCTGCAAATCTTTTACACATTCCTTCATTTCCACCAAAGATGATATCATCAACATAAACTACTACTATCAACATTTTGTTACCTTTCACTTTGAAGTAGAGATTACTGTCAACAACGCCTTTGCTGAAATCTTGCTTTGTCAGGTGTCTATCCAATCTTGCATACCAAGCTCTAGGAGCTTGCTTCAGTCCATACAATGCCTTCTTCAACTTACAAACCATATCTAGTTTTTCTAATAACTAAAATCCTTCAGGTTGTTCCATGTACACTTCTTCCTCCAATTCACCATTCAGGAATGCTAACTTTACATCCATTTGATATACTTTTAAATCCTTGTGGGAAGAAAATTCCAAAAACATCCTAATAGCTTCCATTCTAGCCATAGGGGCAAATGTTTCTTCAAATTCTATGCCTTCCACTTGTGAATGTCCCTTGCATACAAGTCTTGCTTTATTTCTTATAACTTCACCATTTTCATTCAACTTATTCCAGAACACCCATTTTGAACCAATTACATTCTTATTCGTAGGTCTAGGAACCAATTCGCATGTTTGATTCTTTTCTATTTTCTGCAACTCTTCTTTCATAGCTCTAACCCAAATCTCATCTTCACATGCTTCACACACAGATTTAGGTTCTATTTTAGAAAGTAAACATAGATTTACCTTAGCTACTATTTTACTTCTTGTCTTCACGCCTTCACTCTTATCTCCAATTATTTGTTCCTCTGGTTGATTCTTCTGCACATACTTAGGAGTCTTAATAGCAAGTTCTAGGATTTCTTCTTCTTCTTCTTCTTCTTCTCCAATTTTTTCTTCTTCTTCCTTCTCCTTATTCTCTTCAGGTACTTGTCCACAGATAGGATCATTGGGTTCAACTTCACTTATATCAATAGGTTCGTGCATGTCCTCATCAACTTTCACATTAGAACTCTCAAAAATATTCCTTAATATTTTATTAAAGCATCTATATGCTTTGCTAGTAGTAGAGTACTCAAGAAAAATCCGTTCATCACATCTAGCATCAAACTTTCAAAGATTTGTATCATCTCTTTTAATGTAGCATCTACTTCCAAATACCTTAAAGTACTTCATAGTAGGAGTCTTACTAGTCCATAACTCAAAATAAGTCTTTGTGTTGTTGCCTCTAATTTGAACTCTATTAAGAACATAAATAATAGTGTGTATCACCTCTCTCTAGTACACATCCAGTACATTTGATTCTTTCATCATGGTTCTTGTGGCTTCTTGTATCATCCAGTTTTTCCTCTCAACTACCCCATTCCGTTAAGGGGTTCTCGAAGCAAAAAATTGTCTTTTTATGCCATGTTGCTCACAAAATGTATTAAATTCACTAGAAGTGAATTCTCCACCTCTATCATATCTCAAACATTTGATTCTCGGGTTCACTTCATTTTCCTCTCTTGCCTTGAACACCTTAAACCTATCCAAAGCCCGAGTCTTCTCTCTAGGAAAAGTAACCCATGAAATTTGAGAATAATCATCAATAAGGAGCATAAAATACCTCTCACCATTTAGGCTTCATGTTCTAGTCAGACCACAGAGGTCAGTATGAATTAATTCCAGCATTCCGATAGTAGATTTCTATTTTCCTTTAAAACTGCTTCTAGTCTATTTCCCCAATTGACAACTTCTGCAAATAGTATTAGTAGACTTTGTGATTCTAGGAAAGCCTCAGAAAAAATCTCTTGAACTGATCCTGACCAAATTATCAAATTCTACATGTCCCATTCTCTGGTGTCACAACCAACTTTCATTGACTTGAGATACAAGGCACTAACCATCAATGCCCTTAAGCTGATAGATGTTTCCATGAGTTCTTCTAGTAGCAACCATATCTTTGGATCCTTTTCTAATTTCACAGGTATTATTCTAAAAAAAAACTTTAAAACCATTACTACACATCTATCCAACACTCAAAAGGTTATGCATCAAACCCTTTACATAATATACAATGTCAGTGTTGTGAATTCCATAAAAACTAATTGAACCTTTTCCAAAAATCTTTGCTCTTGAATCATCACCAAACATGACCAAACCACCATCATACTTTTCAAGTTTAGTGAACTTACTTTTATCTCAAGTCATGTGATTAGAGAATCCACTATCAATCACCCAGTAGCCTTCATCCTCTCTATCATGAAAGGAAGTGACCCAAGTACCTTCCATCTAATTCTTCTTGTTCTTTAGAGCATTCTTTCTTGCACATTTTCCAGGGTTAGCAGATACAGATTTATTCTCCAAATCTAAAAACAAGCATTCACTATCATCACCCTCATAATCAGATTCATCATTAGATATTTTGGCTTCTTGTTTAACGTAATACAACTTCTTATATTTCTTATCCTTTATATCATTATCTTTGTGGTCCTTGTTCTTCTTATGTACAACTCTATTCAGACATCTTGAAGCATAATGACCAATATTACCACAACTAAAACATTTAAAGGGAAACATATCTTTATACTTACTAGTACCTTTCTTCAACTTCCTTGTCAAATTTTCTTCCAACTCATTAGAACCATCACTATCTAGATCATCCTCAGTCTTTGTTGCTTTAAATGTTGTCTTTGTCTTTTCCTCCTTCTTTCCAAACTTTCTCATCTCAAATGCAGTCAAGGTGCCAAATAGCTCTTCTTTAATGTATTTCTTCAATAATTGAGATCTTATCACTATAACACTCTGATAGGGTTATTAGGAGCTTCTCAATTATATCTTCATCAGTCAGTTTACCTCCTTGATTTCTAACATCATTTGTTGAAAGTTCAACCTTCTAGAAATAGCTTACAAAATGTTCACCTTCTTCCATTTTAAAATTCTCATATATGTGCTTTTTCATCAGCTTCTTTGTCAATTTCACTTTATCATTTCCTTCATAAAGATCTTCCAACTTCTTCCAAACTTCATTAGTAGTTTCCAAAGAAAGAACCTTAGCTCGCTCAGTTTTAGACAAAGCACTGAAAATAACATACCTCACCTTCTCATTTTCCTCATAAGAAGAAACTTCATCTGTAGTAGTAAGACCACCTATCACAACAACATACTTCATTTGAATAGCCTTCTAGGTCTTGTAACCAAGAGAAATAATATATCTTCTTATATGCACTTTCTAGTCACTGTAATTAGATCCATCGAACATAGGGATCACCAACTTATGCACCATCAAATCTTCCCTAAGTGGTTAAGCTCTACACCAAGGAACCAAAGCTCTCATACCAATTGTTAAAAGGTGCAAGACAACTGAGAGGGGGGGTCAATCAATTTTCACCAAATTAAACTCAAAACTCCAACACTTATTAACTTCACAACAACACTATTCTATTATTAAGTATGAACATGAAATGCAAATAACATAAAGAAAAAACAACACAAAGAACACCAATTTTTACATGGAAAACCCAATGAGGGAAAAACCACTGTGATGATTAACTCACAATATAATGATATTTCAAAAAAAAATACAAAGGCTCACTTCATACAAAAAGGACTCACTGTCCAACAGGGAGGCTCATTATCTGTAGATACAAAAGAAAAAAAAATATCCACCACAACAATTTGCACACACCCGCAACCTTGATCAGAATATTGTAGAAACCTTTGGCTCACTACCTTCAGGAATCTAGCACATGAATCATTGTTGCCTCAAATCACTTTTGCACACTTCTTCTCTTTTAATTGTGGCTTACTTCATTACTTTGCATCATAAAATTCTTCACAATTCAACTTGAATTTATACCATCTTCAACCTTAGAAACTTTCTCCAAGGTTGGCCACATAACCTTCATTTCATAAACTCAAATTAGGTCAGTAGCTTAACATTCCCGTGGTGTAAAGGAATGAGAGTGGACCAATAAAACACTTAACCAAGACCAAAAATAATGTCTTGGATCGACCACATGCTTCCTTAATTAAATTTTATTTTTCATATGAAGTGTAAACACTAGGTCAAACGACCTAATGAAAACACAAATGAACATTGATGTACACACTTTCCAACAAGAAGATGACACACAGACGATGCAACACAATTCATTATGCACAAGAACACATCTTAGGTTCCTTCATATACATCCGCAACAAGTGTAACAACCTTCAAACATTGAACTCGTTCCATCAGTCCATCTTGACTATGCAAACATATACAACAACTTTGAAACTCATCTTCCAAATAACCAAACCATAAGTATCTTTTCTAGAACCTAGAGAACACCATTATAAGACAAATTTGAGATCCACAAGATCTGATAACATAATGGTGGAGGACTATGAATCATAAACATTTCTCCTAGTCTATAGAAGATCAACTCTGCCAGAACAATTCACACACTAGTGAACAAAACTTTCACATTCCATTAAACCAAAAGCTATAAATAAATAGATATCACCATCAGATCATCAAAACAACAACTCTTCATATCTGTACAGGCATAGGATCAACACAGGATAAATGCAGAGCACATACCAGAGCACATTCTGAACACATAGATAACTCTGACTTCATTATTTATTAATTTTCTCAAAAGAACTTGGAAACTCATCAACTCATCACATTTTCATCATCATAAAGATAGCTCCATGTACTCGCAACATCTCAACAACATCTCAACTATACATGCACAATCTACAACATATTGAACTATGTTGACATCAATGACAACATTAATGACAACACCACCAAGTTTTCTCATTCTTGCAAAATAGTTATCTTTTCTTCCTCTTTTTGTTTACATCTCATCAAATCAGCCAAGGTGATTTTGGGATTCATATGCACTTTGAAATGATTTACAAATTCCTCAACAAGTTCATTGAACAAATGAATATATTTTTTCAATAAAGAAGAGAACCATTTGAAGGAAGTATTTTTCAAGGACCTAGGAAAAAGTTTTGGAAAAAGTTTATCATCAAGGATAAAGTCACTACATAAGGCAGTGTAGGAATTAACATAGCTGGAAGGATCTCCCTTCCCTCCATATTTCTCAAATCTAGGCACCTCTACACCTTGTGGCATCGATGTTCACAATATATCCAAGGATAATGGACTACATTTGACATAATATGTGGGTGGAACATTTTGGTTTTGATTTATGGTGGAAATTTTCTTTTGAAGGGATGAAACAATTTGGAAATGTTGTGTTATGAGAGGTCCATTGCTTGTGTTATGAGATGGGAGTGAAAGTGGTGATGGAGTGTATGTGTTCATAGGACAAGTGAATGGAATGCTTATAGGTTGTAAGGTAGGAGATATAACTTGTGATGCCACATAGGAACTAGGGATGCTAGTAGGAATACCTAGGAAGGGAGTCATATTACTAACTTGTTGCATTGTGGTTGTGACTTGAGGGTTGGTGTAGGTAGGTATTATGGAAATTTTTGTAGGAATTTGAGTTCCCCCTTGGCTTGTAACATTTCTTGTTGGCAAAGGACAACTAGTGATTGAGGGAAGATGTTTTCCAAATATTTCAATGATATTTTTCATAAGGTAAAGGCCATCATCCCTTTCAAGCATGTGCTGAATGTTTTCTATTGTAGGAATTGTAGTTGTTGAAATGTTTTCAACACTTATTTGATGTTGTGAGTTTACTAGGTCCTCATGGATTTGAATTATGATTTCTTGTAGGATGATGTCACTCCTTGGTTCAACTTGCATGCTATTTGAAGGCAAGGAGTTGCAAAGGGTATTATCCATGCCTAGTGTACTATTGTCAATACTAGGAGTGGAAACTCTAGATAACCCAAGATCCACAATGGTTGTGCTATCATGGGATGACATGAGTCTCAAACTTCTTCTTACTATGGTATTAGCAATAGGACACCAAACACTCATGCAAAGGCTACTAAATGTGGGTTGGATGCAAATGCAATGTAAGCTAAGAACAATGAAATGATTATAACTAAAATTCTACAAAGTGAAACAGAAATGTAGAAACAACAAACATAAACTTAGAAAATGAACTATGAATGCTAGAAAATGTAGTGAAAAATATGCAAAGGGACTGATTCGCCCAAGGTGGTGAATGAGTCCAAGTACTAATTTTTTTGAAATTTTTGAATTGAATTTTATGATTTTTATGATTTCTAAGCTATGCATGAGATGGAAATGTAGAATTTGACTAATTTTCAATGAAATTGAATGCAATATTGCAAGCTAAATGAGCTTTTCACTAATGCAAAATTTAAACTCTAGAATGCAAATTAACCAATGCAAAACCTAATGGAATGTTAATGAAAAATACATCTAGGATGTAAATGCACTCCAAATAAAAATAATGATGTCCTAAATGTAGGTTAACCAAAATGGAACCTCTTAAAATTGGTGGTATGATTGATGGATTAGGGAATATAATGTATTCACACCCAATTTAAAAGAGACTCCACTCAAGGATAACCTTAGAGATCTCAATGCAAAGGATATTGAAATCTTATAATAGGGCTATCCTAAAGACTAAATGATAGTTAATGAGGGGTTCACCACCATGTTTAAAATTGGAAAAGACAATTCAATGCAAGCTATAAGATAAAACCCTAGTTGAATGTAAACTAATCATAAATGATCTAGAAAATGAAAAAATGTAATAGAAAGCTATGAAACTGAAAGTGTGCACCTGGGAGACCGAAGAAGGTAGAATGGAGGTTTGGAATTATGGAAATTCTACTATTAATGCTGACTTGGACTCATTCACCAGGCTTGTTGAATCAATCTAGTTTTTGGGAAAATGTGCATATACAAGTTTCAGCCAAAAGGGTATCCAAATCTATAAAAATATCTTTCAGGCCTGTACAGTGGCACTCATTTTCCAGTAGTGATGAATTAATCCACTTTTTCTTTGCTCAAAGTTTTAAACCAGATTCTATGCCTCTTGGTCTGCTTTGCACCTTTTGACTGGTTTCCAAATCCAAAATTGAAAAATTCCACCTACAGGTCTTCTCCAAGCTTCTCCAAGGTTTGATGACAACTTTGACAACTTTTCTCCAAATTTTCTTCTCGGCCAATCTACAACCTATCCCTACAAATCACACATAAGAAGAGGGAAAAAATGTTGGGGGGGTTATTGAATAGGGGTTTGTCTTGGTCAAACCCCTTGTTGGCAAATAAACCTTGAAATGAAGGAAAAAATGAAAGGAGAATGATGAATGAACAAAAGACAATATTGCAACTCTTGAAATTATGCTTGAAATGGCTACAATGGATGTGGTTCTTGACTCTATCTTGAATGATGTTTATCTTTATTGAAATGCTTGCTTGAATCATAAACACTACATCACAATTGTTAGCATAATAACAAACATGATGAATGAAATATTTGAAATGATGATTGACACTTGAAGAATGCTCTAGAATGCTTGATAATCTTCCCTTGAAATTCCTTGAATGTTCTTGGGAATGCTAAAATGCTATTGTGAACTCTTGAATGCTTGTGAATTTTTCTAGGTGAAAATGTGAGTGAAAGAACCTTGTATTTATACCTAATTATGTAAGAATTCCCGAAGTTACAACACTACAAGCTGGAATTAGATCTAGGAGTATAAAATCCCAACAAAAATTTGAATTAAATTTGAATTTTGGTCACACAGGACTCATTCACCCAAGGTGGCGAATGAGGATCATCATACATAATGCATGGGACCAAAAATGAAAAATGTTTAGAAATGTGTGAAACCTGCATTAGGGCCAAAAATACCTAGGTGGGACTCTTTCACCAAAGGTAATGAATGAGTCCCAAGCACTAAATCTAAGCTACACAAGCCAAGAACACCTAAATTATGATTGGTTACTGATTGGTGTCAGATTATCCTCGAAAAGATGTAATAAATGAGTCTTGTGAATGAAAAATATGGCTGATTAAAGCATTAGAAATTACAATTATTAATGATAAGCCTAGAGGAATGTGAATGTTTGTTACAACACTTTACAACACTCCAAATAAGGAAAGATTAAGGTTGATTATGATTATTATGCTTAGCTTATTTGATAAACCCCAGAAAAGTGTGAAAGTGTGTTACAACACTTCACAACCCTTTTGTAAGGAACCATTAAAATCCTATTAGTTCACTAGGTCCCAAGACCTAATGTGAATGTGTTATCCACATTGCAACATCAAATCAAGGAAACATTAAGCCAAAATCAAAAGGAGGACCCAAACAAGTCAGAAAGAGTAGAAGGGTTACTTTTTTGGTGACTCCTACATATTTTACATGCATGCCAAAGGAAGGTATTGATAGGTTTAGTTCCCTCTTAAATAATTATAGGATGAAGCAGGATATCATAAGATATTATGATCCTGAGGGAGTAATTGATACTGAGAGAACATCAAGAGGATTGTCTGGTAATGAGCATCAATTCTTATATCAAGAAAATGTAATTAGAAACTTACCTTTTGATGTTGAGGGTGCAGAGAGGAAAAGTGAGTGGAGAAAAAAATGTGCAATTGAAGAAAAAATGTTGAATGAGAACTCCTTCTATGCGAGTCCTTATTTTGAGATAAAGGACCTATATGTGCAAACTAAAGCAATGTTAGGGGACTTCAAGGATAAAATTTTCTTTGATAAGTTTAAGCGGGTTGAGATAAAGGCCAAATTTTATAAACAACATCATGATGCACAATTATGGAGCCAACCAGCTCATTCCTTAGCTCAAGGTGGTCAAGTGAAAACAAAAGAGACAGATAAGCAACCTACAGTAACTCCATTAGTGACTTATTTAGCAAGTGAGCAAGCTAGTGAGGGTTATGCACTTGAGGAGTCTACAAAGCATGTTCCAATGGAACAGAAGGTTGATCAAAGATTTCCATCCCTTGAAAAGGAGGATGCTTTAAATGTTGTTCCTAATAGTACGATAATAAAATGGGAATGCAAGGAAGAAGAAGATGATAATGTCAGGATCAAGGCTTATAATGATTTCATTAGCGATGACACATTTGTCCAAACCAAGGAATTCAAGGAATTTTTCATCCACTTAAGATGCTCTGACATTAAGAAGACAATAGAAAAAGAAAAATAAAAGGTTGTTCCTTCATTACAAGAATATGTTGAGAAGCAAGAAGAAAATAAGATAACGAAAGAAATTGCTGAAATATCACCACATGAGGCAAGAGATCTAGTTAAAGGAAGTGGGATTTTATTATTTCTTGGGTGAAAGCTTTCATCTGATATTGCATTGGATGCAATAAAAAAAGACCCTAATGCTTCTATTTCTGAGGAGAACTTTGATAACAACGTATCTGGTTAAGGTTCTAGCCCTAAGTTGCACACTCTTGTTATTGGGTCCATGGCACAAAATACTGGGAAACCTTAAGTAATCAAATTTATGGAGCAAGAAATTTGGTACTATGGTGATAAAAAGGGCTACTAAGATGACTATCACTGCAACTACACAATTAACTATGAATGTTGCTATGTTGAGTGTTGATACCACCTAGATCACACAAGACAAATATGAGAAATTACCAGATAAGAATAATAAGTTGATTGATGAGCATAATAGGGTGCTTGCTATAGAACAAAAAAGTTTTCCTTCTCCCACAACTTCTTCTTTTGATTTGTCTACATAGGATAGGTAGAACCTATCATTGAGGATTCATAATTTGAAAAAGGAAGTGTAAGTGGAAAAGGGTAATGTCAAGAAAGCCAAAGAGGAAATTACCAAGGTGGAAAATGATATTTTTGATGATGTTTTAAAGCACAAGGTTACAAAATTAGTAAATAAGGTTAATAATGTGTGGGATGATTATAAGAATATTCATGAAGCTGATAAGAAATATGTACATGTTCAAAGTGCTTTTCAAAATGAATGGAAAAAAATGAGTACTGGAGTAGGATCACTCAAGGAGATGATGCCTAATATGCAAGAAGACCCTAAGGATCCAACTAATATCTCTAATTTTTTAAAATAAATTAATTTGTTAAGTGAAATTACAACATTCAATGGTAAATTGGACATGCAATTACAAAACAAATTGAAGATGTTTAGAGATATGGAGGGGCATGGCATGCTTAGGATATTGGATGATGAGGGTGAATTGAAGGATTTTTCTATATGGAAGGATGATTTGGGAGGTTTAATCCCACATTTCAAGAAAATGATCAGTCTTATTGATTATACCATGTTAAATCTAGCTATTTATAATATGATAGGAATTGAAGTGAGGATGGACACATTTATAAATGAGACCAAAATATTAATTGATTCTAGATATAACTAGCATAATACAAAGGTGTGTAAATTGTTGGACATGCAGTGGAAAAATGAAGAGTATAACAAATATCTTGAAAAATTTACAGATTAAACCTTGGATGAAGTATTTTAAAACGTTATTTTCTCTTAGTCATAAGGGTTGGTGACAAATGTGTTGATGTGGATAGGTTCTCTTCCCTCTTTTTATTTCTTTCTTATTTCATTTTTTGTTGACTAGATGTGCACATGGAAAACTATTTTTGTCTTGGAGAAGATGTTTTGGAACAACTAGAATGATGAAAAATGCCTTTTGGAAGGTGGGGAAATCTTCTCCAACAAATGGAAATAAGTTTTGCCTTATATGTTTTCCCCCTCATCAAAATGAAAATATAACTACTTGGGGATGTTTTGAAATTGAAATTCAAATGTATGTAAAATGTAAAATGTGACTGTATGTGTAATTTGGCCCGAAGCTTCTTTCTCCCTTGTTCTTATAAAAGGGAATTTAAGGCCAATTACACGGGTCTTTATTTGGTGAAGCATTCAAACAAATGTAATGAATTTTTTAATTCAAGCATGAAGGAATAGAATAGTATTGAGTCTGAGGTTGATTTTGAGTCTATAATAGGCATAATGGTTTTATAGTAGTGATAGAATTTTAATGAGAAAATGCAAATTTTGGAATAATTTCTCTCCTTCTATATTTTGTTGCATGAATTATTAATAAAATGGTTAAGGATCCTTTTATTTGTCTTCAAACACTTTAGTTGAATGTATGATTTTTTCTCTATTTTAATTCAAGAATTTAATTAAAATGCTTTAATGAGATCATAGTTTATGTGATTAAGTATAAGGATTTGATAAGTAGTTCTTATTCTAGGAGACCTTGAGTTTTTTTATTGTAAATAAATATCACAATGGTCTATGAATGTTGATTTTAATTGCTATTGTATTATAGTTTATTCCAAATTAGAATTTATTGCCCATGGATAAAGCATTGATCTTTTAATTTGGTTATCTTTGATATAAATAAGTTAGACGTACCTATGAAAGAACACAATCTTAATGAAAATCATTTACACACCTAAGTTTTTTTAAATTTTAATGAGAACCATCGATTCCTTTCTTTACATGGTAATTTTTTATGGAATTAGCAAAATTATTCAAAGTTTACATCTAATTTATAACCTATAGGAATGCATCTATTATTTGCAGTGTCTATGGTAAATGACACAAGATTATCATTAAGTGCATTGTAAGGATCACCCTCCTAGGTCTTGTAGAGCCTGAAGTGAAGAGGGAAAGCCTTGCAATCTTTCACCTAGTTGTTGTCCAATCCTCACCATTATTGATCATTGAATTATGCAAAATTCATAGGTAATTATTGAGATTAAGTTTGGTTCTTAAAAAACAACCAATAGATTGGTGAATCTGTTGGGGAAAATTCTAGTCAAGTGTCTATAGATTAGATATGGTACAATCAAATTCAAATATTGTCATTGTTATTCACTGTTTGGAGAATAATTTACTCAAATTCTCATCAATAGTTCAAATATAGTTTTATGCATCAAGTTTTGGTTCCTTTTTAGTGTAGGAGCACCAAGTCACTTTAGGTAAATTGGGTTAAGTGATAGGTTCTTCAGTGTTTTGGGTTGTTTCAATGTAATAAGGTTGTGATGAGGCCATTCATAAGAGTTTGTGGTCATTTGAGTCATTTTCGGTCTAAAATGTGAAAGCTGCAAATCATGTCTAAAAGTTGTCAATTTTGACAAAAGTTGTCAAGGTAGGTGAAGTGTCATTTTTCTAGTGTGAGGTCATGTTTTTGGGTTCAATAAGGTCTAAATAGACCATTTGTAATGTTCTAGGTGAATAGGTGATTCATTTGTGGTAGAGTGTCAAAAAAGTTGCAAAAATGTAAAATGTTGTCTTAGCAAAATTGAAAAATGCAACTTTCCTAGAAGTTGAAGGCTCATAGTATTTCAAAAGGTAGTTATAGACATTTTTTTGGTTATATTTCAATGAAATATGTATATAAAGCCTCAAAAAGGCTCGAAAAGGGGTTGGAGAAGATTGTACTAAATATTTCTTATTAACAACTACATTTATTTCTACATTTTCACTATTTTTTTGTTCTTCTCTGGAATTGTATGACCTGTACAATTTGTGTTTTGCTTTGAAACTTATTATGTTATATAGGGGAATGAACTATCTCTCACTTGAATCAAGTTTGAGAGTCTTTCATTAAGATTTGGGGGCTCAAATCTCCTTAATTTTCTCGAACAGCCTATACAATGGCAGAGTAAGGGTTTGAAAGAAGTTAAATGAAGCCCTAGGTCATTCCACTTACTATCATGGCTTGTATCTTCATGGAATGACTTTTCACATGGTAGGTTAGGTGTTCATATGGCTTAGAAGCAAAATAAATCAAGTTGTTGGTTTTGGGGTGATACCCTAGGGCAGAACAATGTATTTTTCAAGTGAAAATAGGGAGTTAAGGTAGGTTTTTGTCAAAATATTGAATGAATTGTCTATGTAAAGGTTTTTTGAGTTTTTGTAGGGTAATTGTGAAGTGTTGGAGGCATTGGTGGGGTTTTATAAGCCTGATTGATAGGATTTTTAGTAAAACCTTGTCATTTGCATATAAAGTGAGGGTGGAATTTGTTGTTTTGTAGCACAATTCGGGACTATCAATTGAGTTTGGGTGATAACTAGTTGTTTTGAGGGTACCTCCTTTGTAAAAGAGGGCTATTTGGTGGCTTGAAAATAGGGGTAGTCTATTAATTATCTATATTGTTTCAAAGAAACCTCATGGAGTGTTTTGGTATGTTGTGATAGGTCACGGAGTGAATATTAGAAGGGATCTAGTTGGTCACTGTACGATCTTCTCTAAAAGATAATGAGAAAAAGCAGCTTTTGAGGGATACAAGCCACTAGGTGTGTGTTTGAGAGAGGTTGAGTGAATACTATTGGAAGGGTTGGTATCTTGTTTGAATCTGATCATTTTGTGTTGGATTGGGTCAACACCACCTTATTTTTCATCAAGTAGTATCAGAGAAAAGGGAGTAGGTATGTTGAGGGAGAAGGTTAGAGGTTTGTGTGCAAGGAAAAGGTGTTATTGGAGGAATCAAAATGCCTCCTAAAGGAAGCACTATTGTTAGGAAGATTGATCAATAGGCTAGAGAATTAGAATCCTTGAAAAGGGAGATGGATACATTGAAGTCTAAAGTTGGGGTTGATAGGGATGACAGTAATTCTAAAGAGGAAGAGACCTCTAGTGAAGAGAAAGAATTGGATCTAGAGGATGTGAGGATGTTGAAGCTTTTGAAGGCTGTGAAAGGTGACGGACATGGTAAAATGGATTTACCTATGTATGGGGGTAAAATATATGGTGAAGAGCTATTGGACTAGATAGGAACCATGGGGAATTATTTGGAAAGTGAAGAGGTAGATGAAGAACACAAGGTGAAGAAGGTTAAGACCAAGTTGAAAGGACATCTTTTTTTGTGGTGGAATTTTGTGCAAGAAGAAATGTAGAAAAAGGGGAAGAATAAGATCACTTCTTTAGAGAGGATGAAGGAAAAATCAAAGGTAAGTTCCTTCCTAATGATTACAATGTTCAATTGATTAAAAGACTTCAAAATCTTAGGCAAAAGGATCTATATGTGCAAGCATACACCAAGGAGCTCTATAGGTTAAGTATAAGAACAAAGCATGAGGAAGATGAGGAAGAAAGAGTAGAAAGGTATCTTAATGGTCCAAGGTATAATATACAAGATGAAATTAGTTTGATGACACCAAAAATAGTAGAAGAATGTTTTCAAATAGCTATAAAGGTAAAAGAGAAAGTGAAGAGAAGACAATAGAAGACAACAAGAGGAAGAGGCAGTAATTCTAGGGGTAGAGGTACATTTTCTACACCAAAATAGTAAAAAGAAGATCAAGAAGATGCTGGTAAAGGAAAAGAACAAGTAGTTGACTCTAGAGGTGGATGGAGGGGTGGAAGGATAAGTTTTAGGTGCAGAAATACTATTCAAGGAAGTGGTTCTAATGTGTTTTCAGGAAGGTGTTATAATTACTGTGAGTTTGGACATTCATCTTTTAAGTGTCCTGATAAGTTTTGTGTTACTTCAGTTAGGAGTGAGAGAAGAGGTGAAAAGAGGGTTCAAATTATGTAGGAGGATGCAGAGGAAAGTGTTAATTCTCTGAGTTATGATTGTGGACTATAAGTTGGTGAAGCTTTGATGTTGCAAAGAAAACTCTTGAAGGCCCCCAAGGAGAAAGAACCAATGCAAAGAAGAAATCTTTTCAAGACCACCTACAAGAGCAAAGGTAAAGTATACAAGTTAGTAATAGATTTAGGCCCCACTAGTAATATGGTATCAATGGAAATGGTAGATAAGTTGAATTTGGTAAAATTTCCTCACAAAACACCCTATAAGGTGTCATGGTTAAATGATGATCAGTCACTTCTAGTCAATGGGAAGGCCTTAGTTGAATTTCAGATTTAAAGGAACAAGGATAGGGTACTTTGTGATGTACCAATGTAATGTTGTCATTTTTTGCTTAGAAGGGCATGGCAATTTGATAAACGCATTGTGTATGATGGATGGATAATACATACTAGATTGAGCATGAAGGGAACTCATTTACGTTTCTTCCATTGCAAGAGGAAGTCAAGGAGCAGATCAAGACAACCAAGGTGATCATGATGGGTAATAAAGAGTTTGTGAAAGTTAAGAGTGAAAAGGATATGAAGGTTGTAGACACCACAAGGAGGGAAGAAGCCATGATAGTGAATTTGTAGAATGATTCCATGTTGAAGAGAAAATATGGTGAGTTGCAAATGAAATCCGATCATGGAAAGGCCAAGGATGAATTTATGTTAAGGTTCAAGATAGGTTTATGAAGCATGATAGGGTTATGGTGGGGACAATATCTTTTCCATTGAATACAAAAGAGGTCAAAGGATAGTTTAGTTGTGTTGTTTTATAGGCTAGTGGATCTAATGGAATAGGGGTTAAAAGGACAAAAAGTTTGATGAATGAGGTCAAAGGTAAAGGTGCAAGGAGCAGGGTTCCTTGGAAAGTGCAAGTGAATGAGCCTAAGTGTACAATGAGGATGAGGGAGAATACAATTAGAGGGAAAGTGGGCAAAGGTCAGGTTGTAGAGATCAAGGTAGGTGTAGCATCAATTGATGACAAGGGAAAGATGGAGAGACAGTCAACAGGGCAGGTTGCAAAGATGAAGCAAATACAACAAAGAAAGAAGTCCATTAATGTAGAGAAAAAAACAAGTTTTCAACACCTGATCCCATCGAGGAGATTTCTAGATCAAGGATAATTTGGAGGACCTAAAGATGTTGTGAAGAAACAAGGTTCAAGGCAGTATAGTCCTTATGGGACATGGGGTTTTCTTTTAGGCGGGTTGTATGGTGCAGGAGCACGAAGTCACTTTAGGTAAATTGGGTTAAGTGATAGGTTCTTGAGTGTTTTGGGTTTTTTCAATTTAATAATGCCATGATGAGGCCATTCATAGTATTTTATGGTCATTTGAGTTATTTTGGGTCTAAACTGTAAAAGTTACAAATCATGTCTAAAAGTTGTCAATTTTGAAAAAAGTTGTCAAGGTAGGTAAAGTGTCATTTTTCCAGTGTGAGGTCATTTTTTGGGTTTAGTAAGGTCTAAATAGTCCATTTGTAATTTTCTAGGTGAATAGGTGAGTCATTGTGATAGATTGTCAAAAAAGTTGCAAAAATGTGAAATATTGTCTTGGCAAAATTGCAAAATGCAACTTTCGTAGAAGTTGAAGGGTCATAGTATTTCAAAACATAGTTATAGATGTTTTGTTGGTTATATTTGAATGAAATGTGTATGTAAAGCCTCAAAAAGGCCCAAAAAGGGGTTGGAGAAGATTGTACTGAAGATTTCTACTTTTTCACTATTTTTCTATTCTTTTCTGGAACTGTACCGCTCGTACAATTTGTGTTTTTTTTAAAACTTATTGTATTCTATAGGGGCATGAACTAGCTCTCATTTGAATCAAGTTTGAGAGTCTTTCATTAATATTTGAGGGCGATCTTAATTTTCTCGGAAAACCTATAAAAGGGAAAAGTAAGGGTTTGAAAGAAGTTAAATGAATCCCTAGGTCATTCCACCTATTGTCATGGCTTGTATCTCAGTGGAATGACTTGTCACATGGTAGGTTAGGTTTTCATATGGTTTATAAGCTAAAGAAATAAATTTGTTGGTTTTGGGGTGATGCCCTAGGGCAGAACAGTGTATTTTTCAAGTGAAAATGGGGAGTTAAGGTAAGGTTTTGTCAAAATGTTGAATGAAATATCTATGTAAGGGTTGTTTAAGTTTTTGTAGGGTAATTTTGAAGTGTTGGAGGAATTGGTGGGGTTTGATAAGCCTGAGTGATAGGAGTTTCAATAAACCCTTGTCATTTGCATGTAAAGTGAGGGTTTTGTGGTTCAACATCTTAAAGGTCGTGGCTCTAATAAATGATGGTGCAATTTTTTGTCTTATAACACAATCAGGGACTTTCAATTGAGTTTGGGTGAGAACTAGTTGTTTTGAGGGTACCTCCTTTGTAAAATAGGGATATTTGGTGGCTTAAAAATAGGGGTAGTCTATTGATTCTCTATATTGTTTCAAAGAAATCTCATGGAGTGTTTTGGTATGTTTTGATAGGTCATGAAGTGAATCTAAAAAGGGGTCTAGTTAGTCACTGTATGACCTTCTCTAGAATATAATGAGAATTTTTTTTTTTAAGGGCTACAAGCGACAAGGTGTGTGTTTGAGAGAGGTTGAGTGAATAGTGTTGGAAGGGCTCATTTCTTGTTTGATTCTAATCATTTTGTGTTGGATTGGGTCAACACCACCTTTTTTTTATCACTTTATCCCTTTCATGTCAGGTTATGTTCAAAGTTTTCTCTGAGATTGTAAGTGCATCTCCAAAGTGTAATCAAATTATATTTCTCAATATATTGGGTGGTGACTCTTAAGTCTCTTATGCCAATGTGAAGTTAAATTCTCAAAGTGAGAGTGAGGAGAACTCTAAGGAGAAACTTGAAATCATGAGGAGAACCTAAAGCTATATAAAGAAGCATCCTGAATAGAAACTAGAGTCTGAGCCATCAAAGGACAAATAGTCATCTTGGAGAGCATAGAATGTTGAATTAAGTAAGTTTACTAAAAATCCTGCCACTGCTTCTCATAATTTACATGAAAATGTTCATGAGGAATTATTTGAATTTGGTATGTCTAATTCAAATAAGGATGGTTTACCCATTGATGAAATCACTGATGATAACCCTAAAATGTCAAGGGAAGAAGAGAGGTGGGAATTCTTGGAAAAGGATAACAAATTCCCGGCCAAAGGTGAAACCCTTGGGGGTAAATATCTATTTAATGATGATAATTTAAAACCAAGAGGTAAATCACATAGCATGTCCTCACATCATTCCCCTGAGAGAGAAGTAACCAATTTTACATTCTACACTCTTGAGCCTAGTGAGTTTGAATATGTCCTAGAAGATGAAGATGACATAGATAAGGATATGCAATCCTTAGAGGAAGAAGAACTTAGACTTAATGATTTGGAGGAGAGACAATCAAAGGAAAGAGAGGAGAGAATAAATGCTAAAATTCTAGAAAGAGATTCCTGAAGGAAAAGGATTGAGAAGATGAAACAAACAATGGAGCAACCAATTCCTGAGGGTTTTTCTAAGTCTACTACTAAGGAAACCCCCGATACTCCTAAGGTAACCATTCCTATGGGGACATCTAATGCAATTACTTATACCACCTTTGTTACAACTAATAAGGTCTCAAAACCTTCTACTATTGCTAAGAAGTCACAACCTATAGATCATGGAAAGAAGCCTATAAGCTAGCCCAAGTAAACCATCCCTAATATAAATACCAATACAAATACAAACACTTCATCTATTAATACATCCACCAAAGATGCTAAGATAAATTCCATTCCATCAAATGCACCCCTTGACCTTGAAATTATGAGTATGCAGTTGGTAAATAAAAAGTTACAACACGAACTAAATAAAATGGAAATTGAAGCTAGAAATATAGAAATAGCAAGGAAGATATCACTTCTTAAGACTTCTATTCCTAATCCAACATCTTCAAGTTCTAGTCATACTGACTATAATCCATAGAATTCTAAATTATATGGACATGTTCCCAGTATAAGTGGTGGTGTCAAAGTGGGGAGGTGGAGGTAACCATAAGAATAATAAAACTTACTTTGAATATGGAGAAGGAAGTGGTGGTGGTGGAAAGAAAAGTGGAGGTGGTGATGATGGTGGGGGTGGAAATGGAAAGGTGATCAAATTACCAAGAGGCCAATGTAAGTGGATAGGTACCAAAAATTATGCTTTGCTACGATTCCTGGTTATCCAAATCAATTCCCTAAGGACAAAGGCAGACCTTGGTTAAGTTCTCTAGTAACAATGCTAGAAGTGGTGAGGAGCACCTAAAAGCATTTACAAATGTGATGGATGACTTTGAAGTGGAGCTTGAATATGTGATGATGAATATTTTCATACAATCACTCACTAAGGATACTAGAGAATGGTATAGAGGTCTACCACCTAAAAGTATTGGTTCCTAGGAAGAGTTTAATAGGATATTTAGAGAATAGTACGATGAAAAGACTGATTCAAGCTTCCTCTTGAATCAATTTAATAGTATCTCTAAAGTTTCAAATGAGGCAGTTGTTGATTTCAATGTAAGGTTTCAAAAGGCCATGAATAGATTACCTCCTCATTTGACACTCAATGATAGTGTATGCTTGGTAAACTATTGTAATGAATTTGATGCAAAAATGAGCTATCTCTTGCTGGATAAGAATCCTCAAACATTAAGAGAATATTTCAAGATGGAAATCCATATTGAAAATATTATAAGAGAAATTGGTAAGGTTGGAAGAAGAGATGATGTGAAAATCTTGAAGAACCCCAAAAAAGAGGATAAAAAATCTGGAGCAAAAATGATCTTCACTTGAAAACAACATTGATGATGTTGCAAGTTCTATGAATGATATCAGCTATAGGCTTGCAAGGAAAGAAAAGGGTCTTACTAATGATAAGCTAGACTTTCAAAAGAATGAAAGGCCTCCTCGGCTACAAGACCATCCTTACAACACTAATTGGTATAATGGAAAGCCAATTTAGAACAATCAAAAGAACACACAAAGCAATGTTCCCCTTAATCAATTGTAGAAAAAAATAGTTAATTTTACTGTTGAAACACCTTGGTGTGTTGTTTTCTAGTTTCCTCATGCATCTCAGTCATGCTTAGTGGCTAGCAAATTTGAAGAAGATCAAAATCAGCTAGATGACTATGAGCTAATGAAAGAGAATGATGTTGAAGTACATATGCTTGTGCATATATCAAACTTTGTTGATAAAGAATGTTCTTCAGAAGAGGAATCATATGAAGCTGATGTTGACTACCAAAGGAAAAAATCAGATTCCTATCATCAAAAAATATTCCTTGAAAAGGATGAAGAGGTTGAGGATAATATATATGCTATGGAGATAGAAGATATGGATATATCTTTGATAAGACCTTCTGATGTGGAGTATCAACAAATGACTACATCCTTGGTAGAACAAGCTAGAAATACTCACAAATTGAGAAGCAGAGTTGTTAATTGTGATCAAGGTAAACCTAGCAATATGTTCATGAAAGAGAAAAGTACAAAGAAATAGGGAACTATAATAGAAGAATTGGCCAAGTTTAAGAAAGGAGAGGTAAAATTCAAGGATGGTAAGGGACCTCAAATTTGGGCCAAGAAGGATAGTGCAACCAAGAAGCTTGATGAGATTGTTGTCTCAATTGTTAAGGTCAAGACTAAAAAGTCAAGTGTTGATCCAAGAACAAAACAAGATATGAAAGAGACTGAGAAGAAACTTGAGCAACAAAAGGTCCAAGTTGAAGAATAGAGTGTGGTCCCTTATGATATACTAAAGTATAATACATTTGACATGTTTCATTTGTTGTCTCAGGTAAAGGTGATAGTTCCATTGATGGAAATGATGAGAATTGAAGAACATAAGTAGAAGGTGGTGGCCCTTATTAATGGTTCCATTGAGGCCTGTGAAGATAAAGTGGTGTCTTCTCAGCCCCAAGTGAGTGGAAATAAAGTTACTAAAGATGTAATGGAGGGAGACATTGGTGAAATCCCTCAAATTTATTTGGGTAGTACTATTACAACATGCCTAGATAACATTGATCCATTCTATGTAAATCCAATTGTTGATGGTAAGCTGCTAAAGAATTGCATGATAGATTAAAGAGCTTCATCAAATATCATGCCAGTAGAAATAATGAAGGAAATAGGTTTGAAGATCAACTATGCCTATGGTAAGTGTTATGCCATGGATTCCAAAGAAATCCCAGTTATTAGAGTTATTAAAGATGTTCAATATAGACTAGCTTCTTTTCCTAACAAGGAATTTTTCATGAGCATAGTTGTGGTGGACATCCCACCTAATTATGGTATGTTATTATCTAGAAAATGGAGTGCCTCCATGGGAGGTAGCATGCAATGTGACATGTCCTTTGCAACTTTTCCTATTGAGGGAAAGGACATCAAGCTTTTGAGGGAGCCAAGATCTCCACATATCATTGAATTTGTGGGAGAAGCAAATAGAATCCATTTTGTAGAAACAAACATGGATAATTTTAGGATTGAAGAGTTACAAGAAGAGGAAGAAAAACAACCTACACCTCTAGAGAAATAAGTATTGTAGCAGGCTAACAATGATGACCTATGAAATATTCGCTTTGATGGAGCTTACTCAGAAGGAGCTGGTGCAGGGGTCATACTAATTTATCCTAGTGGGTAAGACCTTCAAGTTTTCATTTCAATTGATGTTTTCTTGCACAAATAATGTAACTAAGTATGAAGCCTTGCTACTAGGGTTAAAGCTAGCAGTTAAACATGGTATTAAGGCATTAAGAGTCATTGGAGACTCAAAACTTGTTGTTTCCTAGGTTAGGAAAAAAATATGCACCAAAAAACACTAGAGTAAGGAAGTATAAAAATGTTGTTTGAGATTCAATTGAGTAGTTTCATGCATTTGGTATTGATCATTTGGATAGGAGCAATAGCAAAGTGGTATAATTATTTGCTAACATTTCTCTCCTACCAAATAACATGAATTTTGCTAGCATTTCAAAGGTCGAAGTGCAAGTTAGAACTTCAGTTCTTGACAACATAAAGAACTAATAGGTTCTCATGATGATGATGAAATCTTGAGATTTGTACAGTGTATAGATGAATATGAGGATCAATAAATTTATTTTGGACCCTTTTGTGGAGGAAGTGGATGGTAAGGAAACTATATTTTGAAATGAGATCATTTAGTTAAAAACTAATAAAATTCTTAAAGGACTGGCAACAATGGAAAGGGTTTGTGATGGCCTTGATAGGAGTAATGCTAAGAAAACATCCACACACAAAGAGGATCTAGAAGAAGTTAATCTTGGAACAAAGAATGGTCCAAAAAATGTTTATATTGGGAAGAAGATGAAACCTCAAGTTAAGACAATGTTGATTGCTTTGTTGATAACATACAAACATGTATTTGAATGGTCTTATGATGACTTGAAGGTGTATAGGGAAGAGATTTTTTAGCATGAAATGCCCCAAAAACCAGATGCCAAGCCTTTCAAGAAAAAGAAAAGGCCAATAAATCCCACTTTTCAACCTAAGATGCAAGAACTTGTAAAATTAAGGGATGTTGGGATCATAAATCCTATTTGGAATTCAACTTGGGTTTCAAATCTTGTTCCAGTCATGAAGAAAAATGGTGACATTAGGCTCTTTGTTAACTTCAAAAATTTGAATGTGTAATCAATGAAGGATAATTATCCTCTGCCAAACATGGAAGTCATGTTACAAAAGGTAATTGGTTGTGAGCTTTTATCTATGATGGATGGGTTCTTAGGTTATAATCAAGTGGTGGTCAAAGAATTTGAGCAGTAAAAACAACTTTCAAAACACCATGGGGCACTTATGTCTATGTAAGAATTCCATTTGGATTGAAAAATGTAGGGGTTACTTTTCAGAGAGCCATGGACATGGCCTTTTATGATTTTATAGACATATTTTTAGTTTCCTAACAAGATGACCTTACTACATCCAAAAAAAAGGAAGAAGATCATTGTATGCATCTAGAGAAATTATTTAAGAAAGCCTTAGAATATGAAATTTCATTGAATCCAAAAAAGTGTGTGTTTGGAGTAAAGGAAGGAAAGCTACTCGAGCATATTGTGTCTAAAGAGGGAATAAATATTGATCTTGAGAGAGTAGCTACCATAGACAAAATTGCATAGCTAAAAAATTCTAAAGGAATTCAATCATTTTTTAGTTAAATCAACTTTTTGAGAAGGTTTGTCACTAACTTTTCCGAGATTACAAGGCCTATCTCTAAGATGTTAAACAAAGGAGAGAAAGTGGTTTGGAGTGAGGATCCTAGTCAGGCATCTAAAAGTATAAAACAAGCCATCAAGGAGGCTCTAATGCTGAAATCTCCAGATTTTTCCAAGCCAATGCATATATTTTCTTTCACATCTTTTCATACTATTATTGTTGTGTTATTAGAAAAAAATGATGAGGGATTTGAACAACCCATTGCATTCTTTAGTAATTCTTTTCAGGTTGGTGAACTCAAGTATGAAATGAATGCAAAGTAGGCCTATGCATTAGTCAAGGCTGTAAAAAATTTTAGAACATATTGAGCTACAATCATAGATTGTGTACCAAGTGTTGTAGTGAAGGATATATTCACTCAACAAGAAACCACAGGATGAAGGTGTAGATGGATCAACAAGATCCAAGAGTTTAATATTGATGTTCAGATTACCAAGTTGGTAAGAGAGCAAGGTCTAGCTAAACTAATGGTTGAAACCAACTTGGAGGCCAATCAAATAAATTAGATTGAGTGTGTTGATGTTGGACGTATCTATGACATGCAAAATTATGGGTGGTATAGAAGGATTGTTCAATATTTGAAAACCATGCAATGCCCTGAGGGTATGGATGATAATGAGAGAATAACTTTGAAGTTACATGTTGAAGCAAAGAAAAATGGAGTGGATGGACCACTTATTCTCCTTAGGTCATTCAATTATTTCCTAGGATCCCTAAATTGGATTGACTATCAACCCCAAAGGGTGAGTCATTTCTCAACAAGGAAGACCTAGGAGGAGGTTCTTTAAGATTTGAGGGGTTCACCACCAAGCAAAATCTTGGAAAAAACAAATTAACATTCAACTCACAAAACCTAGTAATGCAAGCTAAATGATGAATGCAAATGATGAAATTATGCAACAAGTTACAATATGTGTACCTGGGAAGCTTGGAAATGTGATGAGGATCTCAGAAATGCAAAGAAGCTATCAAAATGTGTTATGTAGGACTAAGATTCCCTTACTATCTTATTAGTCCAACTACTATTTTTCAGGGCAGATGTGGAATCTTCAGATGTTAGAACCAAATCTAAAAGATTTTTTGAAAAATACCCTCAGGATGACTAAGAAACCCTTGCTATTGTCTTAGTCTTGATTTGAATTTATAAAATCTCTGAATGTGGTCCTAAAGCTTGATGTCTACTCTTCCTTCTTCTTTGATCTCAAGTTTTGAAACTTTTGGATTTGACCTCTAGATGAGGTTCCGTGAAGATGACAACTTTTCAATGCAACTTTGTAACATTGCACTTCAAATGATCTTCAAGTATTTAACATAAATATGCAATCACAAACAAACAAGAGAGGAAAAACTTGTTGATTGTTAGTAAATGGGGGATTTCCTTAGTCAAACTCCTTCTTGGTAATTAAACCTTGAAATATAATGAAATAAAGGAGGGAAATGATGAATGAACAAAATGCTATTTTACAACTCACCAAACACTTTTTATGAGATCTGCAAGCTTTTGTGAGATGGATAGCTTTAATGCTTGATGGATCTTGACTTGAATTTCTTGCTTGAGTGAAAATCCTACATCACAAATGTTAACTTAAAAACACACATGATGCAAGAAGATCTTTGATATGATGCTTCAATCTTAAAGAAGGCTCCAAATACTTGATGAACTACTCTTGAATGCTTGATATGCTTGGAATGATAAAATGATTGAAGGAACCTTGTATTTATACTTATCCATGCTTAATATCCTAAAATTACACCACAACAAGCCAACATATAAATTCATTAATTAAAGGAGGCTAAATCTTGTCAAGATTTGAAATTGAATCCTGAAAATAACTCAAGGGGGAATAAGATTCCCTAGGTGGTGTCTTAGTCTTGAGGAATGAAAGTCGAGGCACATACTCCAAAAGGGACCTTTTTAGATACTTTCAAAATCAGGGTCCCAAGACCTATGGAGTACAAAGACGCCCTAGGTGGGATCTTAGTCCCAATCCAAAAATTGGGGAGACACAGTGAGAATCATTAAATTATCATTTCCCCTTTGAGGTTTGTTGGGATTAGCCATAAAAAGATACCATTCATTAGGCTTGTGGATGCAAAATAGGACCAATTAAGACATAAATAAGGATAAGTAAAGAAAGGTGGGCCCAAACATGTGTGAAAATGTAAGGGTATGCATTTTCCTACACTACACATGCCATTAAATATGTCATCATTGATAATGAGCTTTGGTGGAGAAGCCCATAAGGTGTATTTCTCAAGTGTGTTGATGGAAATTAGGCTTTAGAACTTTTGGAAGAGATGCATAATGAAGTGTGTGGTGGCCACTACATGGCTGAAACAACTTCTCACAAGATTTTGAGGGCAGGATTTTGGTACCCCATAGTTTTCAAAGATGCCCACAGGTTTGTTAATACTTGTGATGCCTACCAAATATTTTCAAGAAAGTTAAAGTTCTTAGGGAACCTACCACTTAGACCTATTTCAGTCTAGTCTCCTTTTCAGCAGTGAGGTGTAGACCTCATTGGTGAAATATTAGAGAAATCTAGTGGGGGGAATCTTTGTATCCTTGTTGTGACTGACTATTTTACAAAATGGGTGGAAGTAATCCCCACAAAAAAGGCAACAAGCAAAGTAGTGATTGAATTCAGAACAGATCATCTCTAATAATGCTATGTTTTTCAAATCTAATGAATTCAGGGACTATTGTGATAAAAATGGAATACAAACTTATTCTTCCCCTTACTATCCTCAAGGGAATGGTCAAGCTAAATCTAGCAACAAAAGTTTTATGAAAATAATTAGAATGGTGATAGAGAAGAATAAGAAATCTTGGGATTCAAAGTTGAAGCTTACATTAGAGGTTGATAGGGTTACTATTAAGAAAGCCACTAGACATTCACCATTTGGTCTAGTTTATGGTCTACATGCTAGAATTCTTTAGAACAAAATATTAAAAAAGTACAGGTTTGTGCAAGAGTATGATGTGAACATTTGTGATGAAATGAAACACCAAGTTGACAACCTAATATAGTTGGATGAAGCTAGGAGAGAAGCACATGACAAGAACACCAAAATACAAATGCAATTAAATCAGTTGTATGAAAAAATATTTACTCCTAGAAAACTTGAAGTAGGGAGCATGGTATTGATGTGGAATGCAAGAGCTCAAGATAAGGGTAAAAATGGGAAGTTTGAAGCATTGTGGCTAGGCCCTTATTTGGTGTCAAACAAACATGGTGAGGACTCATACTTTCTCCAAAGCTTAACAGGTGAATTTCTTGAACTTCTAATACATGGATAGTTCTTGAAGCCATATTTCTCATGAAATATGTTTTTCTCCATGTACATTGTATAGTCCTATAAATTTTATACATAGGTTGGTTTGCTTGAGTCTAGTCTCCTTGCCTTGTCTAGGAAAGTCCTTGGTTTTTGGGTGTCCTTGTGCTTGGTCTGCTTCAACCATGAGATCTAAAATCTCACCATGCCTGTGAGAGGCATGCATCCCTAGTCAAAGCCACTGGTGGAACCTTGAAAATTGCATGTTCCACTAACCTAAAATGTCTTTGCTTTGGTGGCTTCTTAGTCTGAAATGAAAATAGGGTTTAGGGTTTTATGCTATGTGTGTGTTTGTACTTAGCATATTTCCTTTCTTTCATAATCCTTGTTCTTTAGTCTAATCCTTTGTTGACTTGCTAAGGCTAGCTCCAAGTTGTCTCAGTTATGTCTTGAGCCTTTAAACTCATTTGGTTAATTGGCCCCTTGTGCTTAGGGTTCCTCATTAACCCATCACATAATATCTTCATATTATTTTGGTATGGGGATTTAATATGTTCTAAAGTTAAAAACTTGAAATATTTCAATCTTTCATCTTTCTTAAAAAATGGCATTAAGTTCTTTTAAGTCTTTTGTCCCTTGTTCTCCCTAGGTGGTTCCTCTTCAAGAGCAACCTTTTATGCATGTGCTTAAATCTGCCACTTAAAATTCTTTTTTCACTCATCACAAAAGTCTTGCTACTCATTGGGTTCATTACAATGATGAGTGATGAATCTTGGTTTTCCTTTGTATCGCCATCCAATGAAAGATTTTGGCCTTCACATTTTACTTCTGCGATGAGCAATGAGCTAAGTTTCTTTCACATTACTTATCATTGAATACTTTTGGTTCTTTGGTTCTATTTTAACGATGTGTTATGGACTTCAAATTTACTTTGTATCTCTCATATACTTTGCATCATATAATAGTTTTGTTTCTCAATTTAGTTACAGTGATGAGTGATGGGAAGGTTAGCAATGATGGGATATGATCTTTCCACTTTTCAAGATTTTGTGCCATCCCTCATTTCACCCATCCCCAAAAGCATTTTCATCTCCAATTAAACACTAGCGATGAGTGATGGACTAGGGTGAGTTCTTAGCATCATTCAGTGTTCCTCATTTCCAAAATGTAAATGTAAATTTGAAACATTACAACGATGAGTGATAGAGTTGAAAAAGACTACTGAAACATGGAGTGGTTATGTGTTAGCATCCCAAGATATTATCACTATTTGAAAGCATATTTGTGAAATTTAAAGAGATGGTCAAGGAGATCTGTAGATAATGTTTTAAATCAAAAAGATCAATGATAGGAATTCAAACCTGAATGGCTATTTGTCAATTCACTCGCATGAGCTATCTTTCAAACATTAATGGTGAAGACACTCCATTTCTAAGCAATAAAGAGGTTTGATCAATTTTCTTTCACAATTGCAATCTTCAAGAGCAGAAGAGTTAGTCAAGTTTGGAAGGAAAGAGAAGAAGAGGTCCAGGCGAAGAGAATATAAAGAATTTTTTTTTGGTTTTCTCGAGTAAGTTAATTTATGTCTCAGTAAGTAAATTCTATAGCACTGGGTAGTAAGAGTTGAGTAAGATTATATGGGTTTTTAATTTAGGGTTGTTATTTTTTTAAGTGAAGGAATTATAATTGTTTCATGTAGGATTTGGGAAGCAAAGAAATTTATTAAAATTGAGTATGAACCCTGTGAATTTGAAGAATTTAGATTATAATTCCCAATTATTTTTAAACCCTAGCTCTATTACACCATATAAAAGAGTGAGCCTAGTGATTTTACTATTAAACTTGAGAGAAAACCTAAATAGAAAAGGTTTAAAAGACCCAAACCCTAGGATGATAAGACAAAACCAAAGGTTCCTAAGGCATCCACAAAGAAGAGAATGGTGAAGAGATATTACTTTCAGTCCATGGAAGAAGTTTCTAAGGACCCAACCACATGGGTAAAACTAGTTGGGAAGAGGAAAACTAGTGAAGGGGCATTGACCAGTCATTTTCAAGATTCATCTTCTAGGATTGGTGATCTAGTGTTACCATAGAGTGGTTGGGACTTGTTTTTGTATGCTTTCAATAGGAGGATTTTTAATCACCCTACCTACCATCTATGGACTTTTGATATTGGAAAATTGGTTTTCCCTAATGTATTTGTGGTGGTAGAATTGATTCTTGAATTGGCTAGATGTTATGATCCTACTAATAGGAAGATCAAGATATTTCCAGAATTTTTTCCCATGCTAGAAATTACAAGAAGCCAGATAGTTGAAGTTTTCAACTTGAACCTATCTGCTATTGAGTCCATCAAATTCCATGCATTATACAATGAATATGATCAAAATAAATTTGCATACAAAAAAAAAAGTTTTTCCAAGGCATAGAAGGTGTAACGTGAAAATGAATGGTGTGTCATTTGGGCCCAAGGACTTTGATCCATTTGACTGTGATGGTTTTGAAAATTATTTCAAGAATACAAACTATGTGTATACATCCAAAATTGGTCTGAAGAATATTAATTAAATATTGTTTATTTAATTAATAAATCTTTATTCCTCTACTATATAAATAAATTTCAAATTTATTTACATAGTTCCTATTTTCATAATTCTTCTATTCTAATTCACCCCCTTCATGATTTAATTAAAATTAAAAATTCTAAATAATTTGTTTTATTTTAATTAACTTCCCTTCTCATTTAATTTTTGTTATTTTCTAAATTGGCTAATTGTTCTCAACAATTTAACCACCTTCAAGACACATGGCTTCTTCATTCAAATGATTCCTTCTTAGACTTGGAAAGATGGTTTTATTAAAGGGAACATTTACCTTGTTTTCTTCATCATTCTCATTCTCCTTTGTCAATTTCTCTAGATCAAATCTCAATCATTCATGGTTGCCAACTCACCCAATGCCCTGGAAAAATCTACAAATTGAGGCCCATTTACAACTTTTCAACAAGCAACATTTGCATAATATTACTCTAGAGGAATTCATCCATGTTTTAAGAGCTTAGTGTGCATTTTTAGTTTAGCATTTAGATTAGTTTGTAAATTTGATTTGAATCATGGATCCTTTAGACATTTCCTAGTTTAATTCAGCATGTAGAATCATTTCCATTTCATCAGATCATTAATTTATTTTCTGCATTGTCTTACTCTCACATCATTTTGTATGCAACAATCCATTTCACCATATCATTTTATCATTCCATCCAACAATCATTCAATCATGTAGATGTATACTAAGATGTTGCATTATAAATAGATAGGCTACTCATTTCCTAGATGACATCTCAGTGATTTGTGTAGGAATAAGATCTTAGAGCATAAATTACAAAGACATTTGAGATTAGAGGAAGATGAGAAGTTTTTAAAGAATTATGTTATTGAATTATGTTTGATTTAGATAGATTCTTTACTATAATACTTCCCATCTAAGTGTGTTGTTTTGATATAATTCACACATATTTTTCTAACACACACTATCCATTGTGGTAGGTTTTGCACAAGAAGTTTGATGTCAAGATGGATATTTATCTAATGGTTTTGGCAATTGATATACAAAACAAGTATTAGAACAATACTTTTGATTATGCTTCCTACATTCCTAATCAATTGCATGAGGATTTGGTAAAGTTGAAAGATAAAACACCTCCATTGTCCTGTAGACATTATTATCTATTAATGCACATGTTTTTGTGGAGAGGTAGAAAGGTTTTGAGGAATTTCATGAGATTAAGAGAGAGGGATGGTTAGGACAATGAGCTACCAATGCAAATATGGACCCATATTTGGGATGTACATTGTCCTGATTCTAACTATACTGCATTTTGTAATGGTTTTAAATTTAGTGTGTTGTGGAAATTGGGCTTAAATCATGTTTATATAATATCAAGAGGTGTTAAATAAATAATGAGGCCTTTGGAGTATGAACAAAATACAACAAAAAATTTCAATTGGGGGGACTAGTACTTACATACTAGCTATACTATGCAATCATATTTATAGATCCCCAGTGCCACCCCACCAACTACCTATGTATGTTTCTGATAGACAAGAATTTATGGAAATAATGTGGCAGTTAGATGCCACAGACAAAGAAATTTTCAAAAAGTCAAGGAAGGAATCATTGATAAACCCTACGTGTGGTTTTGCATATTTTGCATGCATGTCAACATAAGGTATTGAGAGGTTTGTTTCCATCTTAAATATTTACAGGATGAAATAGGATATCATAAGATATTGTGATCCCAAGGGAGTAATTGATGCTAAGAGAAGATAAATAGGATTATCTAGTAAACAACATCAATTATTATATCAAGAAGATTTAATTAGAAACTTATCTTCTAATGTTGAGGTTGTAGAGAGGAAAAGTGAGTGGAGAAAAATATGTGCACTTGAAGAAAAGATGTTGAATGAGAACCCCTTCTATATGAGTCCTTTTACTAATATAAAGGACCTACATGTGCAAGCTAAAGCAATGTTGGGGGACTTCAAGGATAAAAATTTCTTTGATAAGGTTAAGCAGGCTGAGATAAAGGAAAAAGTTTCCAAAAAATATCATGATGTACAAGTGAGGATCCAACTGGATCAATCCTTATTTCAGGGTAGTCAAGTGCAAACAAAAGAGACAAGTAAGAAACTTACAATCACTCTATTAATGACTTATTCAACAAGTGAGAAAGATGGTGAGGGTTATGCACCTAAGGATTCTACAGAGCATGTTCTAATGGAATAAGAGGTTGATCATAGATTCCCATCTCCTAAAAAGGGGGATGCTTTAAATATTGTTCTTCCTACTAGCAGGCTAATAAAATGAGAATATAAGGAAGAAGAAGATGATGATGTTAGGACCAAGGCTTGCAATGATTTTATGAGAAATGAAATTTTTGTTGAAGCTCTAATATTGAGACGAGAATAGAAGAAGCAAAAGAAAAGTTTGATCCTTCATTACAAGAAGAAGTTGCGAAGGAGGAAGAAAATAAGATAATGAAAGAAATTGTTGCAATATCACCATAGGAGGAAAGAGATCTAGTTAGAGGGAGTGGGATTTTATTATTGCCTGCATGGGAGCTTTAACTACTATTGCATTATATGCAATAAGAAAAGACCCTAATGCTTCTATTTTTGAGAACTTTGATAACAAGGTATTTGATTTAGGTTTTAGCCCTAAGATGCACACTCTTGCTATTTGGTCCATGGCACCAAATACTGGTAAACTTGAAGTAATCAAATCTATGGAGCAAGAAATTAGTGTTATGGTGATAAAAAAGGCATCTAAGATGACTACCACTACAATTGCACAATTAACTATGCATGTTGCTATCTTCAATGTTGATACAACCCATATCACTCAAGATAGATATGAGAAATTATTAGATAATTATAATAAGTTAATGGATGATCATAAAAGGGTCCTTGCTGTAAGGAAAACTAGATGCAGAAAACAATTTTCCTAATGTCCATACCCCAGGAAAGAGTGCAGAAGTACTTTTAGATTTTCAATTACAGTCAAATTGAGATGCACTATGAGACAGATTACAGAAATAGAGTATTTAGACAAACACACATGAACACCAGATATACGTGGGAAAACCCTTACGGGAGAAAAACCCACCACACCAAGAGAAATCACTTTGTATTACAGTAATCAAAGTTACATACAATTCCATACTTATCTTTCTGGTGTCATATACAACAAAATTCATCATGAATCTTCTTCGAATAGAAAAACTTCCAAGTTACAACCTTTATAGATTTTAATCCTTCACTGATACAGTTTGAATTCTTCACACTTCACTGTTGATCGAACTACAATCCAACATCAAAACATCTACAATTTCCAACTATATCCTTGGTGTTCCCTGACTGTCGAGCTCCCTCACAGAACTGTCACAACAATAGACTCCCAACGGTTTCAATTCGGCTCTTCTGATTTGTCCATGTGATGCCACATCAGAAATCATACTCGGTCAACAAAATTCGTATTGCATTGGCATCTCGGTGTGACACTAACAGTGTCTTGCTGATGCCACATTGAACTCGTACCGATGTCACAAAGAGTCTCTGTAGTCACTTTGACTTATCGCTTTCGCTAGAAGGTCATAGCGAAACACTAAAGTTACACCGAAGTCCCCAAGCCTACTGAGCACCAAGTAGAAGTCGGCAAAACTTACTCCTATCGCTAAGAGTTCATACCGATCTTCATAAACTACTCTGAAGTGTTCACCTGTTGCCAAACATTTTTCCATCATTTAGAGAACTTACCAATTTATCTATGTTTCATCGAAGACTGACTGTCGCCAAGAGTTACCCCGATAGCCATAGGCTATCGGCAAGACAATTGCTTATCGCTCAGACCTCATAACGAAGCCTAAGAGTTGTATCGATAACTCCCAAGTAGTCCCTGGTTGCATATCTTTCTTCTATCGCTAATACCTTTCTCTGAGTTCATTAAGATATACCGAAGATTCCAACTTAAGTCTTAGTCGTTAAGACATACCCACTTCGGTAGGACATCTTACCGAAGTCTCTTCCTTCGCCTAAGTCTCTCCGATAAAACATAGTCTGCAAAACATTTGATTTCGCATTGACTTCTCATCAAGCCATAATAAGTTACCCCGAGGACATCAATTCATATACTGTCGGCAAGAGAACAACACTTCGCTAAGACATCTTAGTGAGAACCATAAGCTTCACCAAAAATCACAGTCGCTAAGAGTTACGCTGATAAATGAATGAATGGCCTTTCGGCCAAGGCTCTCCTGTGCGCTATAAGGTCATAGAAAATACACCAAGCTACAGCGATAGACCCCACCATGTACCTTTTGGAAAGACTTATTCAGGGTCACAACAACCTATTGAGAATTGGATAAAATAAATTGCTAGTCGGCCAGACAATTCAAATGTCACACCGACATTGCTCTAAAGGAGGTTTCAGTCTATAATGTTTGAGGCACTTTTTCCAACAATCTCCCACTTGACGAAGATCATTCAGACACCTCCAGAGCTCACAAAAAATTACTTTACTGAAAAACATGGGCACTAAGGCCCATTGAACTGGCACACCACCTGAACTTTTCTGTGCTCAGTGGCTTTGTCAATGCATCTGCAACATTCTCTAGAGTATCAACTTTTTCCAAACTGACCTTTCCATCCTCAACCATATCTTGTACAAAGTGGTACTGTACATGAATATGTTTCATCCTGGCATGGAAAGTTGGATTCTTTGCCAGAATAAATGGCACTCTGACTGTCACATAAGATTGTTATTTCCCCTGCATCAAAACCAATGTTAGAACACAAACATTTCAACCATACAGCTTCTTTACAAGCATGAGTAGCTGCCATGTATTCAGCCTCTATAGTGGACAAAGTGACTATAGCCTACAGCTTCCTCATCCAACTCACTGCACCACCATTTAGAATGAAAACGTATCCACTGGTGGATCTTTTTCTGTCAATGTCCCCTGCCCAATCAGAGTCTACATAACCACGAATGCTGAGAGTCCTTTGGGATTCAACCAAATTCCCATGGTAACACAATGCAAAATCTGAAGTTCCCTTCAAATACCTAAACACCCTCTTCATAGCATCCCAATGTATTCTTCCCGAATTAGCCATAAATCAACTAAGTACTCCCACTGCTTGGGCAATGTCTGGTCTTGTATAGACAATTTCATACATGAGACTACCTAAAGCACTAGCATAGGGCACACTAGTCATGTCCTCCATCTCAGTAGGATATTTTGGATAGTCCTCAACAGATAGTTTCATTCCCTGCATGACTGGAACAACTAACTGTTTGCAATCATTTATACAAAATCTCTCTAGAACAGTCTTTATATACTTACTCTAACTGAGCCAAAGCTTTCTATTCTTCCTATCCCTGGCTATCTCCATCCCCAGAATATACCTTGCTGCACCAAGATCCTTTATTTTGAACTTAGTAGACAACTGAGACTTAAGATCAGAAATCATTAACTTGCTATTTCCTATGAACAACATATCGTCAACATAAAGAGCAATAACAAGCACTTGATCACTTTCAGCTTTATAATATACACAGTGATCAGATTTTGATCTCACAAAGCCTAAAGATAATACATAGGTATCAAATTTTTGGTACCACATTCTAGGTGACTGCTTTAACCCACACAAAGACTTCTTTAATTTGCATACCAGTTTTTCTTTACCTTTCTCAAAAAAGTGCTTAGGCTGGGACATATAGATTTCTTCTTCAAGATCACCATGAAGAAATGTTGTCTTCACATCCATCTGTTCAACCTCTAAGTCATAAGTTGTTGCACGTGACAATAGAAATCTAATGGATGTCAGCTTTGCTATAGGAGAAAAATTTTCTCCATAGTCAATTCCCTCTACCTGGGAATAACCCTTTGCAACCAGTCATGCTTTGTATTTTTCTACACTTCCATCCAGATCAATCTTTTTCTTAAATACCCATTTACAACCAACAGGTTTTCTACCTTTAGGCAAGGGCACCAAACTCCAGGTTTCATTTTTATCTAATGATGCCATTTCTTCCTTCATGGCTTCCAACCAAGAATCTGAATCAAACATTTTAATTGCTTCCATTACAGTCCTAGGCTCATCAGTGCTAGAAATCAAGGCATAGGCACAAGTAGAATCAATTAATGAGAACCCATACCTATCTGGTTGTTTCCTTTCTCGGGTTGACCTCCTCACTAGCTGATGCTGAGGTTCATCTTCTTCAGAGCTTTCAGAACTACTTGAGCTCTCCTCAATTTTAGGTACGTTTTGAATCTTCAATTCCTCTTTCTCTGGTGTAGGAGGAATTGTTGCTACATCCTTACTATTTTTTGACTTTGTCTTTGACTGTAGATCCAAAGAGGAAGGTTTCAGCTCACGGAAGATTACACTTTTGCTGTATACAACTTTCTCTATAACAAGATTCCAAAGCTTGTATCCTTTGATGTTAGCACTATAGCCAATAAATATACACTTAACAGCCTTGTTGTCCAACTTAGATCTTTTTACATCTGACACATGTGCATATGCCTCACAACCAAAGACTCTAATATGTCTAAGAGAGGGCTTCTTACTAGACCACGCTTCCAAAGGTGTCTTATCAACAAGAGCAGAGTTTGGAGACTGATTAATTAAGTAACATGCAGTAGCAGTAGCTTCAGCTCAGAACTTCTCTTCCAAACCAGCACTACTAAGCATACTTTGTGCTCTCTCCGTCACTGTCCTATTGAACCTTTTTGCAACTCCATTCTACTGTGGAGTGTAAGGTGTAGTCTTGTGTCTTTTGATTCCATGGTCTTTATAGTATCTTTCAAATTCATTAGAACAGAATTTACCACCATTATCAGTCCTTAAGCATTTTATTGTTTTACTAGTCTGATTTTCAACAAGATTTTTAAACTCCTTAAATTGACTGAACACTTATGATTTACTTTTCAAAAAATATATAAATGCTCTTCTTGAATAATCATCAATGAACGACACATAGTATCTTGATTTAGATAGAGAAGGAACATCTACTAGACCAAACACATCCGAATGAATATAGTCTAACAAACCAGAAGTTTTATGAGTACTGTCATAAAATGAAACACGATGCTTCTTTCCATATATACAGTGTTCACAGAATTCAAATTCCAGATTACAATCTTCAAGCCCCTCAACCAGGTTTTTGTTCTTCAAGGTTTATAAACATTTTTCTCCTATGTGGCCTAGCCTATGATGCCAAAGCATAGTCTTTTCTGCAGGAAGTTTTACTTCCGTAGAGTTTACATAATTAGGGACAATTCCATCTTTACCTCCATGAGCAACTTTCAGTGACTTCGAAGAGACACTGTTACAATGAACAGCTTATGCATCCAACTTGTACAGGGTCCCAATTTGAGCACCTCTATCCAACACCATTGAACCTCTAGTCATCTTGCAGCCACTTCTTGAGAACAAGACTTGTACTCCGATATCATTTAGCTTACTGACAGAAAGTAAATTTCGAGCCAGACCTAGTATGTGCATAACATCATTAATCCCCTTTATTCTGCCATCAGGGAATTGGATTCTGACTCTTCCACAGCCAACAATTTCCAAGGTTGAATCACTCACCAAGTACACCTTTCCACCATTTTATTCTTCATACTTTGTAAACTATTCTCTGTGAGATGTCATGTGGAACGGTGCTCCAAAATCGATCAACCAAACATCATCTGATGCCTGAGTAGCCAAGGTTGCAATGAAATCATCACCATCACTATGAGAAGAACCATTATTAGAAGATCCTTTCTTCTTCCTTTTCTCCTTTTTATAATCCTTTCAGACATGACTAGGTTGCCCACAGTTCCAACACTTCACCTTGGACTTCTTGCCAGGAGACTTTGATCTCCCCTCTGATTTTGATTTGGACTTCTTGTCCTTCTTCTTGCCTTTCTCCTTTGACCTTCCTTTGACAACAAGAGCCTCCTTTGCCATCTCAAAATATTTTCTTCTCATTTCTTCTGACATCAAAGAACCAACAATATCTTCCATTTTGAAACTGGATGTTGTACTCCAAATAGCCATCACTAGATGATCCCATGAGTCTGGCAAAGAACATAACAGAAGCATACATCGATCTTCTTCTTCAATCTTTACACCAATAGATGTTAATTGTGTGAGCAACATGTTGAATGCATTCAAATGATCAGCTACAGACCCTCCTTCCAGCATTCTCAAAGAGTAAAGCTTCTTTCTCAAGAATAGCTTATTCACCAAAGATTTCCCCTGATAAATAGACGCTAGTCTCTTCCACAAGAAAGAAGTAGACTTCTCTTCATGCACATTGAGAAGAACTAAGTCTGCCAAATAGAGCCTTATCAGCCCCTTCGCTTTCCTATCTGCAAGGTCCCATTCTTCTTGCTTCATGCCTGTAGGTTTAGTTCCAGACACAGCAAGCCAAAGGTATCAATCTACTAAGAGATCCTCCATCTTGAGTTTCCACAATTCAAAGTTACTGCCATTGAATTTCTCTATTTCAATCTTCCCAGATGAACTAGACATCTTAATCTGTAAATAGAAATAACAATCTCTACAAAACTCCCACTGAACAGTATTGACACAAAAAACCCAATATACCCCCAAGGATAACGCAACTGGCTAGGCTCTAATACCACTTGTAAGGGAAACTAGATGCGGAAAACAATTTTCCTAACGTCAATACCTTAGGAAAGAGTGCAAAAGTACTTTTAGATTTTCAATTGCAGTCAAATTGAGATGCACTATGAGACAGATTACAGAAACAAAGTATTTAGACAAACACACATGAACACCAGATATACGTGGGAAAACCCTTATGGGAGAAAAACCCACCACACCAAGAGAAATCACTTTGTATTACAGTAATCAAAGTTACATACAATTCCAGACTTATCTTTCTGGTGTCATTATACAGTAGCATTCATCATGAATCTTCTTCGAACAAAAAAACTTCCAGGTTACAGCCTTTACAGATTTTAATCCTTCACTAATACAGTTTGAATTCTTCGCACTTCACTGTTGATCGAACTACAATCCAACATCAAAACATCTACAATTTCTAGCTATATTCCTAGCGTTCCCTGACTGTCGAGCTCCCTCATAGAACCATCACAACAAATAGACTCCCAACAGTTTCAATTCGGCTCTTCTAATTCTTCCACGTGATGCCACATTAGAAGTCATACTCGGACAACAGAATTCGTATTGCATTGGCATCTCAGTGAGACACTAACAGTGTCTCGCCGATGCCACATTGAACTCGTACCAATGTCACCAAGAGTCTATGTAGTCGCTTTGACTTATTGCTTTCACTAGAAGGTCATAGCGAAACACTAAAGTTACACCAAAGTCCCCAAGCCTACTGAGCACCAAGTAGAAATCGGAAAAACTTACTCCTATCGCTAAGAGTTCATACCGATCTTCATATACTACTCTAAAGTGTTCACCTATTTCCAAAACATTTGTCCATCGCTGAGAGAACTTACTAATTTATCTATGTTTCACCGAAGACTGACTGTCGCCAAGAGTTACCCTGATAGCCATAGGCTATCGGCAAGACAATTGCTTATCGCTCAGACCTCATAATGAAGCCTAAGAGTTATATCGATAACTCCCAAGTAGTCCCTATCGGCATAGCTTTCTTCTATCGCCAATACCTTTCTCCAAGTTCATTAAGATATACTGAAATCCAACTTAAGTCTTAGTCACTAAGACATATCGGCATAACATTTGATTTCGTGGTGACTTCTCACCGAGCCATAATAAGTTACCCCGAGGACATCAATTCATATACTGTCGGCAAGAGAACAACACTTCGCTAAGACATCTTAGCGAGAACCATAAGCTTCACCGAAGATCACAGTCGCTAAGAGTTACGCCGATAAATGAATGAATGGCCTTTAGGCCAAGGCTCTCCTGAGCGCTATGAGGTCATAGCGAATACACCAAGCTACATCGATAGACCCCACCATGTACCTTTCGACAAGACTTCTTCAGGGTCACAACGACCTATTGAGAATTGGATAAAATAAACTACTAGTTGGCCAGACAATTCGAATGTCACACCGACATTGCTCTAAAGGAGGTTTCAGTTTGTAATGTTTGAGGCTCTTTTTCCAACACTTGCTACAACATAAAAAGGATTTCCTTCTCCCATAAATTCTTCTTTTAATTTGTTTGCATAGGATAGGGAGACACTATAATTAAGGATTTAAAATTTGAAATAGGAAGTACAAGTGGAAAAGCGTAATGTCAAGAAAGCCAAAGAGGAAACTGCAAAGGTGGAAAATGATATTTTTGATGATGTTTTAAAGAATAGGGTTACAAAGTTAGTAAATAAGGTTGATAATGTGTGGGATGTTTATAAGAATATTCATGAAGCCCACAATAAATATTTATAGGTTCAAAGTGATTTTCAAAATGAATGGAGCAAATGTAGTACTAGAGTATGAGCACTCAAGGAGATGATGCCTCATATGCAAGAAGACCCTAAGGTTCCAACTAATATCTCTAATTTGTTAAATGAAATTGATTTGTTAAGTGAAATTACAACATTCCATGGTAAATTAGGGATGCAATTACAAAACAAATTGAAGATGTTTAGAGATATGAAGGGACATTAAATGCCTAGGATATTGGATGATGAAGGTGGATTGAAGGAGTTTGTTGTATGGAAGAATGAGTTGGGAGGTTTACTCCCATATTTCAAGAAAATGGTCACTCTCACCAATTATACCATGTTAAATCCAACTATTGATAATATGACAGGAATTAATGTGAAGATGGACACATTTATAAAGGAGGATAGAATATTAATTGATGCTAGATATAACCAACATAATAAAAAGGTGCAAAAATTGTTGGACATGCAGTGGCCAACTAAAGAGGATTATAATACATGGCTTGAAAAAATTATAGATTAATCCTTGGATGAAGTATTGTAAAATGTTATCTCCTCTCATTGATAAATATTGGTGACAAATATACTAATTTGGACAGGTTCTCTTTTCTCTTTTTATTGCTTTCTTGTTTCATTTTTTGTTGACTAGATGTGCATGTGGAAGACAATTTTCCTCTTAGGGAAGATGATTTGGAACAACTACAATGATGAAAGATTCCTTTTGGAAGGCGAGGAAATCCTCTCCAAAAAATAGAAATGAGTTTTGTCTTATATTTTTCCCCCTCACCAAAATGCAAATATAACTGCTTGGGGACATTTTGAAATTGAAATTCAAATGTATGTAAAATGTAAAATGTGGATCTATGTGTAATTTTTCCTTAACCTTGTTTCTCCCTTGTTCCTATAAAAGGGAATTCGAGGCTAATTGCACGGGTCTTTGGTTGGTGAAGCATTCAAACTCATGTAATGAATTTTGTAATTCAAGCACAAAGGAATAGAATAACATTGAGTCTTAGGTCAATTTTGAGTCTTTAATAGGCATAATGGTTTTACAGTATTGACATCTTAATGAGAAAATGAAAATTTTAGAACAATTTCTCTCCTATATTTTGTTGCATGAATTATTGATAAAATGATCAAGGATCCTTTTATTGGTCTTCAATCACTTTGGTTGAATGTATGATTTTGTCTCTGCTTTAATTCAAGGAGTTAATTAAAATGCTTTTATGAGATCATAGGTTTAAGCGATTAACCACTATATTTTATTGAGAGTAATCATTTGGAACTAAATTTTGGTGACTCTCCTCATTGTAATTCCTTTCCATTTTTTGAAAAAGTTGCAATTGAATGGTATAATTGTAGCCACCTCCATGCAATTTTTGAAGTTTTACAGGAAGTGAAGGTTTATGGGCCTATAGGGATTTAGTTTTCTCAGACGGATAAGGCCTCTAAAATTATAGTACTTCCTTGGTTTCTTGAAATAAATTATGAAATTGAGTTAGTGGTGAAAGGAAGTTGTGGGGGAACACAAAAATACTATCTATGGAATTCATCTAATAGCAGTGTTATGTTTGTCAATGCAATGGACCTAGTGCATATAGGAAGAACATTTTTTGTAATCTTTTGAACCTTGGATGAATTTTGCAAATGCGTCTCGGCCACCTAAAGATAGGACCATGGATGTTGCTTGCCTCATAGAAGTATCCCAAGAGATTATTTCTCCGATTTCACATTATATGGATAATGTGATGCCAGTAGTGATTAAAAAAACAACATCAACTAGAGCTGCAAATCAATGAAATGCAATCTTTGTGCTGGTGAACTATATAAATATGGTGGAGAAGGCAATGAGAAGGCATTTCCTTCCTCACTGCAACAACCAAGCCAAAATCCCCAAGCATGGTACGGTATTGTGGTAAATCACATTCTTCACCCACATTCCCATAAAGAACCAAATAATAAACCCTAAGAATAGTGTGGTGTTGTAGTAAAGAAATAAAATAAAATTTTATTAAAATAAAATAAAATTTCATTAAAATAAAATGTGGTAAATACTTTATGCTTAGGAAAATTTTATTGAAGTAATTTCTTTTGTTAAATCTTCTTGGAGCAAGCTATAATGTGCAGAATCCAAGAAGGAGAGTGTTGATTGTGTCCCATATATGAAGCTCTCTCCTTCAAATGCATCCAACAATAACCCTAAAATATTTCCTCCTTTGTATGCAATGTGCCATCTAATATGAGCAACAAGGTGTTGCCTTTTTTGCCATGAATGAAGTTGTTCCTCAGTACAACCAACAAAATCACTATTAGTCTCAATCAGAAAGAATAAAAGTGCATTGTATATTGCAAGTTTACAAAATTAAGTCTAAACATAGCAAAAAGATATATCAATTAAAAAATTATAGCCTTGTCAATAATGCCTTAAACAAAGTGTTCAAAATAGGCCTAAAATAGTTTTTAGTACTAGTGAATTTCTCAACTAGATCCCCAAGATTAACTTCTATTACCCATTCACCATATAAATCAATGATACAAATATGAATAAGTTAACAATTCTTTTGAAATTCATTTAAGTGTATAGATAGGCTCTTTTTAACTAAAAAAAATTTAGCTCATCTAAAGAGAATATGACAATAAGAAAATTTCAACAAGAGTCATTGATACATAATAGCTTGAAATGTTTGATCAGAAAAATTTCTAATACCAACCCAATATTTTGATACATACCCTAATAAAAAAGGCAAGCTCAACAAATTCCTTAAACAAAGTGTTTTGATTAAAAGGAAAAATAGGTTTTTAAGGGACCCAAAACCCTTTACAAAAGAGACAAAAAAAGCTACTAAGGGAATAAAACAATCAACCACCAGCAACAACCCAACCAACAAAAAACCAACCAACACATGAGCCAAATAAAAGTAAGACAACTAACAACCAGCAGATCCCACCAACAAAACAACAACAAACCAACCATCTATAGACCAAAAAAGAAAGAAATAGAAAAAAACTAGAAACTAATGAAGGCCACCCAAAGTTTTGGCCATTTCAACTTGTTGGGGCTTATATTTTTCAACCATATCCAGTAGTTCCTTTTTTTCAGCATCAAAATTTTTTTTCCACTCCGCCAACCCTCTCCCAACCAGCACCTTGTCATCATCCTTAAGGGATTTTCTGCCCTTACCCTTAGCCACATGATCTATCTCCATGAGTTATGAGAATTAGACCTACTCTTCCCTAAGCTGACTAATTTTATTGAAAAGTGTCTCCAGGGCTTCAACATTATTCTTGACTGAGACATGACTCACCCGTAGAAAATTTCAAATATCATTATTTAAACTTGTAACTTTAGCCTTGAGGGATTTCTATCTATCCTCACATTCCTCCTTGAACTCATTATGAGAGTGTTCCAACTCCACCAATCTATTAATGAGGATATCCGAAACAGAGGTCTTCAAGATATTCTACAAATTTTCCTTAAGGCCCCTGATTTTAATGTTAATTTTATTGAATTCCTGCAAGGTCCATTTGGCCAATTTGAAGGTACCGGTAGCACCTGCCCTTTCCATATCTAATAGGCCAAAAATTGAAGTGTCCTCCTCATCTAAGTATGAGAAATCCTTTGATAGAGGATCAATTTTCAGGGGAAGATCAACATTTCTCTTTCCCTCACCATCCACATTTTGCTCACCAACCTACTTATCTAGAGAAACCTTGTGTAAATCATGAAAAGGGGAATCCTCCACAGTCACAACAGTTACATTAGAGTTATTGCTAGCCTCAGCCTTTGTAGGATCCTTGGCTACCACATCAGACTCCTTTTTCTTCAAATTAGCCAATCTCTTCGACAACCTTCTTGGTTTTTCAACCACATCAACCATCTTGTGGGCCCCCACCTCATTAGCCCCACCAAAAACCCCTTTATCATCAGACACATCGTTCGCTCTTGGAGAGGACCCATCCAATCCAGCCTCCGTGTCTTCAATCCCAAAAATGGCCAATCTCTTGGGGGCCTTATTAATTTTGGAACCCGCCACCTTCCTCTTCTTTGACCCTAAAGTGACACCAACCTCACCCTCTTTCCACTCTTCCTCCTCATCCGATGAGGACTATGAATCCTACAACCTAGAAAGGGCATCAAAATATCCCCCATTACCAGTAATGGCAGGATCTAGGTAATAAACTGAACATGCTCCATAATAAGCAAAATAAGCCCTTCATGAAGGATAGGGGCCCTCCTATTCTTCAAATGGGCATACATAGAGGATTCCAATGAAGAAAGAAGAAAAAGAGGAAAGGAAATGAACAAGTCATGCCTAAAATGATTAAGCAGAGTGAAGTGGTGACCGAGAATCACCTTAAATCTCCCCTCTAGTGTCACATACCACATCATCACCTCTGCAACCCTAGCCTAGATCTTCTTCAGGGAATTCCTATCATAACCCCAATTCTCCAGCTTAACTAAATTTTTCCTTTCACTATCCTTAAAAAATTGGGTCATGGCCTCCTCATTTCTCTTTTTGTCCTTAAAAATTTTCCTACCCACAATCGGAAAACCCTTAACAGAAGCAATAAAGGCCTCATTCACTTCCACCTCCAGTCCCTTCATCACAATTTTGCGATTATGCCAGATAGAAACAAATTTGGCCAAAGCATTCGGGTCATGCCCATCTAATCTCTCCAAAAAAGGAGTAAAATTACCATGATTGAGAATGGTCCACAATTTCTTCCTCCTCCTAGTATCACCACATGAGTTTGTGTCAACACGATTCCTATCACCACCCATGGAGTCCCTAGCAGCAAACACCCAACTCTGGAAGAAAATAACTACATACAAGTTGAAGAGCCAAAAAACACCCACAAAAGCATGCCAAATGGGGGAAATTACAAGACCATAAAAGTCATATCAAATTATCCAATGCCATCAATTCTTAAGATTTTCCTAGCATTCTTGGGAATGATAGATCCCTCCTCCCACGAGAAAAATTTGCTAAGGTTTACAACCATATTGGCGAAGAAATTAGAAAGAGAGTTTCCTTCCTGATAAACTTGAGATATACAGATCTCAACACACATTTGAAGCATAATTACCGTATCTTTGATTATCTAATCCACATTCCAACTCAGGGGATGCACTCCATTCAGATAATTAATGGCATTCATTAAGTGGCCTTCCACCCAAATTTTTGAATACCCTTTGCCAATGGCATACTTTACGCTTATGAATGTAGCCTCCACTTTCATGTGATGATTTGTCTAGTTACCTAATGGGAGTGCCACCATGCTAAGAAGTCTACCAAAAATATCTCTTAACACCCCCTCGCATCCTACAGGCCTAGGATTTCCCTTCGTCACCCCAAGAAAGTTAATTTTAATCCACCCTTCTGGAGTGGAGGTTTCCATTTGTTATTTCTCCTTGCAATAGTGCTAGCCCTAGGGTACATGATAGGAATCAAAGAGATTCTCCAATTATAAATAACCTTTAAGTCATAGCCAACAAGATACATAGTTTAATCACACTTCAGAGAGTCAACTCTAATGAGAGAAAAATTCTCCAAAATAGCCTGACAAACCTTGATAAAAAGGCTATCAACCTTAAGCTTAGATTCCTGAAAAATCCTATTATTTCTTTCTTTCCAAAGTCCCCAAGAAATATGCAGGGCCATAAGATCCCAGAGAGCTTGCAACATAGGAGAGTAAGAAGGGCAGGACCATTGCTCTAAAAAATTAACTAAAGATTCTAGAAAAATCCATCCCACATCCCAGAGAGTAAGGAATCTGCTCCACAATGCAAAAGAGTACTCACATTCAATGAGGATATGAAAAGAATTATCCCCATTAGCTTCACAAAGAACACATCTATTAGGAATGGAAAACCCCCTCTTACAAAGATTGTCAATCGTAAGAACTTTACCTTACATTATTAGCTAGTAGAAAACATTAACCTTAGGAACTAGATACTTATTCCAAAGTCTCCCCCAAAATGGAAAAGCATCAGGAGGCACCATAGAACTCAAAAAAGTAGAGGCCACTAAAAATTTTCCACTTGGACAAGGGGCCCAAACAACTTATCATGTCTGGGAAACATAGGGATCTAAACACATCCAAGGAAATCCTTAAGCACCTTCAAGGATGGGCCCCACGCATCAAAGTTTTTCCAAGCCCCATCCACAAAATAATTTTCCACCATGACACCAAAAAAATGTTTGTAAATTTGAGAAATATAGGGAGCCCATAGAAGGGAGATCAAAGGAAAATTCTGACACCAAATGTCTTCCTAGAAAAGAATACACTTACCATCATCCAACAACCACTTTACATCCTTACCAACAACATCTCTACAGAGCAGAATATTCCTCCAAAAAAACAATCTAGACAAAACCATATTAGCAGAGAGCATATCCCAAGGCCTATCCAACCCAAAAAAGTACTTATTAACCACTAGATAGGCCCACCCTGCATCCCCATTCAGAAGCCTCAAGATATTCTTGGCCAGAAGGGACTTGTTAAAAAAGTTAAGATTTCTAAGTTCCAGTCCACCCCACTTCTTAGGTTTGCACACCAGATCCCAGGCAACAAGAGGAATATTGTCTTTCTTTCCACCCTAGACCAAAGAAATATTCTCATAATCTAATCCATTTTACCTTCAAACTTAACAGGAACTTTGAAAAGACTCATAGCATATGAAGGCAGATTTTGAAGAGTGGCTAATATGAGTTAGATTTTACCTACCTGATTGAGAAGTGCACCTTTCTAGCTAGCTAATTTCCTGCTAAATTTGTCCAACAAACCTAACCAAAACAAGTCTGGAACCTTGGAAACACACAATGGAAGACCCAAATTCGAGGAGGGAAAATCACCACGGTTTTAAGATAAAATTATAGCCACCTTAATTTGCAAACCTTTCGAAGTGTTAAAGAAAAAAATATGACACTTAGGAAGGTTGATCTTCTGACCCAAAGCCTTTTCATAGTTAGCCAATAGCTTCTTAATTGCCCTTGCTTCCTTGACAAAGGACTCACCCATCAACATAGTGTCATCAATGAATTGTTGGTGAGTAATTGGAATACATATTGAAGAAGGTGAAAGACTCCTTAGCAAACTAGCTTGAAGTGCCTTCGTGATATTATGGCCCAGAGCCTCCACCATCAGGATAAACAAAACCGGTGATAAAGGGTCATCCTGTCGCAGCCCACGCAAGCTCCAAAAGAAAGGAGAAGGGGAACTATTCACCAAGACCATAAATGTTGGAGAAGAGATGAGTTGCTCAACCAACTGGATAAATTTCTTACAAAATCCAAATCTAACCAACACAATTAGAAGGAATTTCTAGCCGACTCTATCATAGGCTTTAAGTAAATCCACTTTCAAAAAGAACCTGAAATTTTTGGAAACAAAAATGGAATGGGAAAGTTCATGAACCATGATAATAGAGTTAAGGATCTACCGCCCCATAAAAAAGCCACTTTGCTAATGAGAAATCAGAAATGGTAAACATTTCTGCAGTCTAGTCACAAGAACTTTGGAAAAAAATTATAGATAGAGTTACAAAGGCTAATGGGATGAAAGTCACCAAAGGACATAACATCAAACTTTTTAGGAATCAGGATGATGAAGGTAGCATTCAATTCCTTAAGTAAACTTCTAGAACCAAAGAACTCTTTAGTAGCATTTATCACATCCTCAGAGACAATCTCCTAGCATGACTAAAAAAATAAGAAGGGAAACCCATCAGGGCTAGGAGCCTTGTTACCTTCAAAAGAAAACACTGCTTCCTTGAATTCTAAGGTAGAGTGAATAGCAGTCAAATCCTTCTAATGCTGCATCCACACTTCCTTGATCCAAAAATAGGTCATCCTTCAGGAGGTCTTCAAAAAACCTAGCCATCACAACCCAAATATCCTCCTCAACTTCTAATAGTGACCCATCCTGATAGATAGAAGAAATTATGTTAGAAGCCTTATGCCTCAGGCTAGTGAGGTGAAAAAACTTTGAATTTCGGTCCCCTGATTTAAGCCAAATAGCTCTAGACCTTTGTCTCTAGAAATCTTCCTCCTTGGCAATAACATCATGCAACTGAGCCAAAAGACCATCTTCCTGAATCTAAATATCCTTTGATAACCCCTTCAACTGAATAGAAAGCTAAACATCATCCATCTTTTTAAGGATGGAGCTTTTAGATTCAAAAATATGGCCAAACAACTCCCTATTCCACTTCCTTAGGCTCTTTTTGACAAACTTCAGCTTCTTTGCAACTCTAAACATCACACTACCATCCACACTAACTTGCCACCATATTTCAACACACTTCAAAAAGTGAGGATCCCTAAGCCACATAGCTGCAAATCAGAATGAAAAATATTTCTTCCTTCCAAGATTATGTGCAACGAAAGAAAGAGGGAAGTGATCTATCCCACAAAGCATAATAGAGGACAATGAACAAGAAAAGTCCACAAGCTAGGGTGCAAAAATCAGAGCCTTGTCTAGCCTAACTTGAATATTATCCGCTCCCACATGTCTATTTGACCAAGTGAATCTGGTTCTAGATAGCTTAACATCAAGCAGGGAATTATCATCCATGAAAGTTCTAAGGTCAAATATGCTCTTAGGGTTAGCCTGAGAGCCTCCCATTTTCTCATCATCATATAACAAAGTATTGAAGTCGCCCATAACCAACCAGGGAAAATCCAAAAAAATCATCCGAATACTACCAAGATCATCCCAAAGCTTCTTCCTATTTATTTTTAAATTGGGGGCATAAACATTATATATGACCCAAGAATAAGAATCCCTGAGCCCAATAAACTTAGTCTCAATGTGGTTGAAACCAACAACAACTTGGGTTCCTTTCAATAGCTTAGCATTCCAAAAGGTGGCCACTCCACCTAAGGCTCCATCAGAACTCACTCCATGGAACCCACTGTCCTTAAAAAATAAACTCTTCAAGGCTTCCAACTTGTCAATCTACATCTTAGTTTCCTGGATCAACAAAATGTTTGACTTATGGTCCCAGACAATATTTTTCAGGAGGTACTGCTTATGTAGGTTGTTCATCCCCCTGATATTCCAAGAGATGAATTTCATTTTTTTAGAGAGGGGAGTGCTCTTAGAGCACATATCAAAGAAGGTTTTCTGGACCCCATCCATAATATCCCACTTGCACTCCCTCTCCCTGCTCTTCTATGAGGAAGGTCTACCCGGGCCCTTAAAATCTAACGAACAATCCACTTTTTGTCTTCTAGTAAGGACACCTCTAAATGGTTGAGGGGGTGGGGAAGAAGAAGATTTCTTCTTCCAAACATGCACCTGGGTATGGCCCTCCTCATCAAAACACACAAAGTTCATTGCTTCCAGAATATTAATACCATTTGATGGACCCAAACCCAAAGAGGGTGACACCAAAATATTCATCTCCTCCATAGGCCTTTTCAGAGAAAAAACTATCTTAGAAACATAGTCCAATTCCTAATTTTCAATAGCCTCCTGACTCTTCACCTCCTCCACAGGTCTTTTTGGAGAAAGAACAATCTCAGATATATGGACCACATCCTAGTTGAAGGATTGGTCAAAAGCAGCATCCTTTGGACCATCCACATCCTTACCAGCCTCATCAGGAGGGAAATCACATTTCTTAGCATTTACCTTATCGTCCATCCCATTTCCAACCTCTAAATCCCCTTGGACCCCTTTTGGCTCCTTAATCTTCTAGACTTTAGTCTGCTTGACCGCCTTAGAAGGGGCCCCAGAGGCAGGGAAATCTTTAGCCCAGTGACTCATTTTTTTATACTTGAAACAAGAAAATAGAAGGTTCTCAAACACAATGTGTTGTTTCAATGAACCCACCTTAGATTTTAGGAAAAAATACTCAGGAAGCACCACATCCTAGTCAATCATAACACAAAATTTGGCTGGAACAAGCCTCCTCGACCTAGTGGCTTCGTCAATGGAAACAAGTCAACCGAAGGAGTTTGTGACTGCCTTAAAAACTTCCTCATCCCAATATTCAAGCGGTAGATTTGGAAGTTTAACCCACACCAATGCAGAATTAGCCATGCATTTTGACAAATCCATCCTTGGTTCCCACAGATGAAAAACCATAGATATCCTCCCAAAAGACCAAGGAACTTTCACAAAAACAAATCGTAGGTCCTTGTCGCATGTGAAGGAAAAGGAAAAGAACCCTTTAGCCATTACAACAACCTCCACCTGCCCTTTCAATGCCCATTTGTTGCGAACCCAAGAATGAACCTCCTCAATACTTAGTATAGGACCAATAACTTTTCCAACTAGATAGAAATCCATCATAGAAATATTATTTTCCACAATAGAGTCTGGGATAGAGAACGAGAAAACCCCTTCCTCATTTGAAGAGGACACTGACTTGTCAGCAATGCTCTTACCCTTGAGCTTAGAAGCAAAAATATCAGACCACCGTTGACCCATAATAGAAGATTTTGCATCCATTCAATTGATATCCACCTAGGCCACCCTAATCTGAGGCACAACTGAATCCCCAGATGGGACCCTCCCAATAGAGCTAGGCACCATGATATCCACATGACTCAGAATCACTAACTCCTTCAAGGGACAACCGCCACAAGAGACCTTGACTAACTCTTTCGCACACTTTTTCTCCAAAACAACACCTTTGACTGAATCCTCTCCTAAAGAACCATTCTTCCTAGAATTGACATCCAGGACAAAATCAATGCCACATGATTCTTCCTTCTCCCTAGATGAGTCTAAAAATCCCTGCTCCGTATTCTTCCCAAACTGCCATGCATCCAAAAACCCTGTGCCAGAATCCAAATTCAAATTGCTCAAGCCTGCAACCGAACCAACCTTCTCTCCATCCTTCTCTCCAATGAACACTCCAACGGTCACCTCCATTTCCATCTCCATAATGTAAATGATGTAAACTCATGTATGCACCTTAAACAGAGTGTTCAACATAGGCCTGAAATAGTTTTTAGTACTAGTGAATTTCTCAACCATATCCCCAAGATTTAACTTCTATTTTACATTCACCATATAAAGCAATGATACAAATGTGAATAAGTGAAAAATTCTTCTTAAATTCATTGGTGTGTATAGCAAGGCTCTCTTTAGCTAAAAAAAAATTAACTCATCTGAAGAGAATAGGACAGTAAGAAGAATTCAACAAGAATCATTGATACTTCATAGTCTTAAATGTTTGATAAAAAAAATTCTAATACCAACCAAAAAATATTTTGATCCATACCCTAATCAAGAAAATAATATCAACATCAATTAAATACCATCCAAAAAATGAGAGAATACTTTAAAGGTATAATTTAACTAGCCTCTAAAAAAGGGTACTCAAAAACATCCTTCCCACAAAATTGTTTGTAAACTATAGTAAAGGTTTCCAACTTTTATTATGTGTCATATAGACCTAAAAAATGGGAAATCACTCAGCTAGTCAAATTTTAATATGCAAAAATATAGCCTGGAACAAGTCCAAAGAAATAGACATATAGGTTTCTTTATAACCAATCATCTTACCTTCATTATCTTGGAGCCATCAACATGATATCTAACTTTCTTGAAAAAATATTTGCAGGATAGACAACATCTTCCAAGGTGGCCTCATGGAAAATAGTCAATGTTCGACTATGGGGTCAAACTATAGTTGAGCCTTTCTTCGGTGGCCTCAATATTCTCTTTGTGGCAATCATAACATCATGTTTTTTATCAAGAATTTGTTACCACATATTATTGCAAAATAATAAGAGGAAACAAGAAACAACATTTGAAAAAGAAAACACATATAAAACTTGTTAAGATGTTAACCTTTCGACTTAACTTCTTTTCTAGCTCTCGCACAAGCCTCACATGAATCTTTTAGAAAGCCGTCCTCAAGTGGTGTGGAAAATAAGCAACAATTTCCTTATGGTTTCTAGATATATCAACTTGCCTATGCAAGACCAAAATATTTTAAAACTGAAAATTAGAATCTAAGACTTTTTAAACTCTACTTAAACATTATTCTAGGAGTGAAATCATCTAAGTAAAACTATAATACATGCTAATAACCATCCATGCATGTGATTTTTGGACAGCAGTAAAGATTTGAGTCATCACAAGTCACAAATAACATATGGGAATCCAACTACTGATAGAAAAGCATCTTACTTGGAAGAGATTATATACAAATATTTGAGTTCACTCATCAACTCCTGATTAGTGTTCTCCAAGTCAAATAAGGCCTGTAGTATAGAGTGAAGGTTAGTTACAACAACCTGAAAGAAACCTAATACATATTGCATCAAAGATATGTATGCATGACAATATTTTATCCTCACCTAAGCCACAGACTCCTCAAAGTCATCAGGATTTGTACCCTTTTCCTTTTGAATTTTCCTCCTAGTAGTATACATTATTGCTAATGCTTACCTGCAAAAAAACATAATAAAATTTTGGAAATTATGCACAAGTCTTGTGTTCCTAAGACAAATATAACAAGTAAGGAGTTATGAACAGTGGTAGCTAAAAAATTATAAGTAATAAATGTCCTTCGATAAATAGAGTAAACATAAAGAATTGACTAGAGGCTAAACACCTTATTAGTGCATTCATCTTTAAGTTTTGAAGAATATTCTATTTTAACCATTTTATTTCATTCATCACCTCGAGATACAATGCATATCTATGTTAGTGGATTTTACAATTAAAAATAAATAAAGAAAATTAACCAAAATTCCTAACCCACAAAATGGCCAACAAAAATCCAGATGTATAGAAAAATGTGTTTTCAACTATTTTGAGGCTATGAAAAAGCTATGGGGCACTTATTTACTAGTTCCTTGAACATCTTGCACACAAACCTTAATATATTTTATATTTGAAAAATGTTGCCACAACATACATGTGAACATGTTTTTAATAGTAATTTTAGGGCACAAATAATTATTTATCAATTGAAAATATTGAGCCTTGCTTGAATTGCAGATCCTAGATATCTAGATATTTTTAGCATAGCTCAATTTTTCCATAATGATCTTGAAATCAACAAATCTTACTAACAAATGTTTAAGAATCTTCGTAGAATAACTCAAGCCATAGAATTATTAAATTTACATCAAACAATATGCATAATAATTTGTCATAGTGCAAATAGATCAAAAAATGTTTGTCATGATATTAAATGCATTTATTTTTAAGTTTCTCATTTGTAGTTTTGTCACATTATCCTTCTCTCATACATACAACTAATTTGAACGAGATTGGATGGATTTTTTACTCTGTAAGAAATAATTTCCATGGTATTGATATAATATCATATAATTATAGTCCATAAGAGTATAATTTCATTCATGTTCATAAAGTTCTGCAAAAAACCCTTAAACCAAGAAATTAAAATTGTGCCTTCCAAATGAAGGAGACAAGATGAAAATAAACAAAGATATTCACATGTATTGTTAATAATACAACATTTGAGGATATAATACTAGTTGTTACCACTACAAAACTATGCATTAGATCAAACTATAAGTGCCTTGCCTTGCAACCAATTTAGGTTACAGACAACATAATATAATCAAACCCATTAATATTAAATTTGGTATACAACTTTAAATATGCAAGTCAAATCTTCAAATTCGTTTGCTTCAACATGAAGTGATATGTCACTTTTCCTATTATACTTAATAACAAAAAAAAAAAATTCTTCAAGGAAGACACCCGAAGGTACAGAAAGGTGTTAAAAAAACTCAAGGAAATAAAAAATTATGTCCAACAAATAATAGTATACATCTAGGTTTTACCATTTAGCTTTGTGATAACATTAAATCATAACTTACAAAGATAATAAATATTGGCAATAGTCACCTAGAGACAACAGTGTACCGGTACACATATCCAGGCACCATTTCAAATCAAGGCATGAGGATATAGTTGTTTTGAAGATTTTTCTTTTCCATACTTGGGCTAGAGTTTCATAATTTTGTTTGAGAGTGCTTGGTTCATTTTGAGGTTTCCTTTAGATCTTGGGTTGTATGAGGTCATGAAGAACAATAATATGAAAATGATTTTGAATGATGTTCAAATGTTGATAGAAACCCATACCTTGAATGTACCTTCACTTCCTTGAAGGTAGGAATGCAGTCACTTGATATTGTCATTCAAAAGGTAGAGGATTGTGTCATCTTGTTAGGCTTGGGTAATCTAGGAAGCAATGAGGATCAATTCAAGGGGTTTTATACTATCAAGCATTAGAGAATGATAAGGTCACCTTGGCAATCATGTATGGTGTAGTCCTTTAGTGGAATGGTTTAAAACTTGATGAACTCTTTTTAGGGAAACCAAAGGTTCTTTGGAGATGGATCTTGTTCTTTATTTAGATGGATGTAGTAGAGCATATGAGGAAATAAACTAGATGAGAGGTAATAGGGTGTAGACATAGTGTTTATGGGTTGTGACCTCATTTTTATATTTATCATCATGGTGTGACCATTAAATAATACAAATAAAGGTGCAGGACAATGAAAATAGTGACCTCCTTACAAATAATGGACTATGCAAATGGTGGCAACATGTACTAGGGTTCTTAGACCTAGTTTTCAATATCAAATAGCACACATAAAATTCCATGGGCAATGGTTATGAAGAGCATAAAATAAAATGATAGAGATAGTAGTTGGATGAGTATTTTATGTGGTATTTGTAGTTTTTATGAAGTATGCATGCAATATTAACAGTGATAAAATAACAAAGAATTTATGAGGTTTGAGTTGCAACTAATGACAAAGCAAGTGGTTAAGAGAATCATTGTACACATAGGTCACAATGACAGAGATCATAGTGGTAATCACATATTTAAGTTTCCAAGTTTTGAGGGTAAAGATTTTTTTGTCAAGAAGGAGCATACCATGCACATGAGGTTTGTGATGGATAAAAGACCTGAAAAAACATTAAGGAGGAAACCTTAAAACCTTGTCCAAATATGTGTAACATTTTCATCTAGAATCCCTACTTTAGGAAGCTTATGCATATATTAAATTCATGAAGAAATAGTGAATAGAAAAACACAATCATAATGCTATCTTTGATAGGTACAAGTTTTTGTTTTAGAAGGAAGTGTTAATATGCTATCACAATGTTGTGAGATTAGTAGGGTTATAATGAAAATGAGATGAAAATGACAATACAAGTTGAAAGTGGTTTTATTTCCCTATTGAAGCATGGTGAAATGAAACCAAATAATGAAGTATAGTGACATGTTTTTTGTTAGAAAACACAATCAAAGTCTTTTGGTAATATGAAATATATAACAAATTGTGGTATCATTGGTATGAAGTCATCATAGGGATCATTGAGGAGTAAAAAATGATGAAATAGTTACTCTAATGGATATAGGTGTGAATACTACTTCCAAAGCAATGAAATTTTGTCTACTCGCTTCTCATTATCAACCGCCTTCAAGACTCTCACTGTTGTCTACATTGTACTTTGTCATCCTTGATATTTGATTGTCCCAGCACATTGAACCTTTACATAGTTACTATCAATACCATCCTTTCAGTGTCATAACCCTTAAGTAACTACCTATTATGAGCATACCTTCTAATGGGATATCTGTCACTGCCCTTTTACCCTTAGAATGATATCTTAATCCCATATTCTTACTAGCTATGAATCAAGGAACACCTTAATACACTGTTAAGGGTTTGAATGCATAAGGGGACTCCAAGGATACCCATCTTCATTGCCTTTAATCTCCTTGAAGGATATTTTATCACTCTTTTCATACATTAAACCCTTGAAATGATGATCATCATGCATCCTTTTTATAACATCCTCATACTTAATATGATGAAAGCCTTCCATCATTAGTGTAAAGTAACTATATCTTGTCCTCATGGAAGTGAAAGATCATTTAAAATATGAATGGTTATTGTCACTTGGATATCATCAAACTTCACAATGACATTCACATCTATATTCTTAGATGAAATAGCCTCATTAATGCACACAACCACTACAAAATCACTAACCCTCATAGTGACTTGATTCCCATTCCTTGTCAAATAGACTAGATTCTCATTTTGGTGCACAATTAGATTGATCTCTATTTTTTATGACTATTTCCTCCTTAATCAACCTAACAAAATGGATTTAATGGCAATGCAACAAGCTAATATCCCTAAAACAAAACCATTGTATCTCTTTTACACTCTTGAAACCCTAGATCCCAAAGCATAATGATTTGAAACACTGTCCAAAGGCTAGATTGCAAGGGTTTTGAATATGAAAACTTCTATTGCATAATGTTGCCTCCATAATGCATAAAAAAAATCTCTAAAAAGTAGTATTTCAAATTGAAAATGCATAAAAAACACAAAATAAAACCCTAACCCATGGGAATAAGGGAAAGAGCCTTCAAATAGAAAAATAATACATTGATATGCAAGCACATGAAGAAAGAACACTCGCTTATATTCCTTCTATAACTCATAAATGAAAAAAAGCAACCCCAAGAAGATGGAAAACTATAGAAAAGAAGCAAAGGAAACAACCAACCATGAAAATGGAGATTGAATATGCTTAGAAACGTTTCCATGAAGCTACCCCATGATCTTAGCTAAATGAAACTCAGAAAACTGCCCAAAAACATTGCAACCTTCATCTTCAAAGTAGCAAACAATACAAAAGGTATCCATATTGGAATGGTAAAAGAAACAAGTAAGGGTTTTATTCTCAAAAATTGAAAATTTCCTCATGAGCTTATGTTATTTCAGTCCTTTTGCAACAAAAAAAAAAACAAAGAGATAACTCCTTGCATACATGGAAACCCACGAAAGTTTCCCTCTCTTGAAAAAAAAAAAAAAAAACTTTATCACTTGCTCAACTTCACATGGATTTGATAAAAAAGGCCATTAAAGGATAAAACTACATTTTTATAATGTTTTACAATAAAATATCATTTATTTTCCAAATATTTTTTATATAATAGAAAAAATAATATATAAATACAATACAAAATATAATTAATAGATTATATATATTTAATATAATTATATTTATTATGATATTAATAGTATAAATAGGTTATATTATTATTATATATTGTATTCTATAATTTTTTTTATTAAATATAAATATAGAATTATTATAACTAATCATTAATAATTAATATATTCTTATATAGAACAAATTAAATTAATATGTTAAAAATATGATAGTTTAATTGATCTTTGGAGAGATTAGGAAAAGGAAAGAAAGATAGAGGGGGAGAAAATTCTATATAGAGAGAGGAATATATACTAACACTTGCACCTAAAGGAGCTTCAAGGATTGTGCAGATAGAAAACTATATGTATGTTAATATGTTAGAGAGTATGTGTTGAAGTTAGGGATCCCTAACATGCTTCCTCTCTGACCCCACCATGGTGGACTATGGGGATAGCAATATTGATTCTTGATTCCTTAAATGATCTATTCAAATGGATTGAAATAATTAATAATATATATGTATTATTGTACTATAACTTTTATTGAAGCATTGGTAGAAGTATATGTTATCTGATATGATTGCAAGACCAAATTATTTGTGTGACTAAATAAATGACTAATTATTTACTTGATGATCAAATTAATTAATTATTTAGTCATTTATAGTTGTGTTGCAAAAAATGACTTGAATTTAATCATTTTTAGTTGTCATGACTAAAACTTTTAGTCACATAGTCATTTATTTGCCAAATTCTACTAGTGGCCACTAACTATGTCATCCTAAATATACCTCAAGCTATTAAGCTTCTTCAAGGAACTTGTTATGCCTTTCATAACCACCTCATTTTGTTTTTGATGAAAATGGGCCCCCCTTAATTTTTTTTTTTGTCCTTGGGGTTTTTGTTTGGGTATTAGGAGTTGTTCTTTTTCCTCCTAAATCCTTATTTCTTTTTGGTCTGGCGGAAGCAAAATCAGAATGTAAACTAGACTTAGAACTTTGTGAAGGTTCCAAGTTTGGGTTCAGTTTTGGTCCCGGCCTCGCCCTTGCCTTGTTTTTTTTCTTTATCTTTTTGGTTTTCCTTGCACTCTTGGTTCCATTTCTCCCTTGAGTTGTCTTTTGTTTGCTTGTGTTTTTTTTTTGCTCTGGTAGAAGCGGAATCAAAAATGGAATCGAACTTGGAACTTTGTAAAAATTTTGGGTCCGGTTTTGGTTCCGATCCTACTCCTGCTCATTTTCTGTGTTTTTCTCCTTGTTTGGTGTCTTGTTTGGGTCTGGTTTTCATTCTGGTCTTGCCTCTTGTCATTTCTTTTGTCATTGTCCTTGTTTCTATGTTTGTTCCTTTGTTGGGAACGAAACCGGAATCGACACCGAACTCAGAACTTTGTAAATGTTCTAGGTCCAGTTTTGGTTTCAATTCTACCTCCATTTCCCTTTGTTGTCTTTTCCCTACTACGAGACCAGAACCAAATTCAGAATTAGATAAGAGACCTGGGTAGAGTTTCTTGTTTTTTTCGACTCTACTTCTATGTCCACCCTACCTTCAATTTATAGACTGGTTGAATACTCATTTATGTTTTTGGTTCTGTGCCCAACCAACCACATTTATTGCATTAATTACAACCTCCTCACATGCATGAAAAGGATTTTAAACTTTAATCAAGGTTAATTAGCTTATTATCTTTATTACCTAAGTTGTTTTAGTGAACCAAAGCCTAAGTAACTTTGAGAGGAGCATGATTTGGTTGTGGGAACGCGTTGGTGAGCGGATTCTTGCCAAAGTTTCAACCTTTCTTGGTGGTGTTTTGAGGTAGGTGGCTTTCCCATTCCATTTGTGCTTTCCTTTTTTGTCGTTTTTTGTGTTCTCGCATTCGAGGGAATTTCTCTCATAGATCTTTCTATATTTTTGTTTGTGTTTCACTTGTTTCTGGTTTGGTTTTTTTTCCTTCCATTTTTTTTTCTCTTTCAGCCTTTCTCGTTTGTTTTTTCATTATGTTGTCACTTTCTTCATTTTGGTGGCATGTCCATTCTATCGTGCCATAGTTTTAACTAGGGTTTCATTTTAAGGGGTCTTCTATGCTTTAAAAGTGTTTGAATCAATTTAATGGCCCCTTTGATCCTATTCCTATGTTGATTCAATGCTTTTCATGTCAAGTTCTTAATGCCCTAATTTCTTGAATTGACAAGTCGCGCAAACTAGGGTATGTGTACTGACCTTTACAATACCATGCCCTAAAAATGTCAAATTTGGTTTTGTCCTATTAAGGGTGAGGTTGAACCCCTTATTTAAAGTTTCCTTATGGTTTCATGTAACCTAAGTCTGAAGTCAGTGTGACCATGTGCTTAAATGTGCTTCATTTGAATAATAAACTGGTAGGAGCGGATCCAAGAATGAATTCATCCCATGTGTGTTTGCATAAGAATCAATTCCTAAAATGATCTCACTTTCGATGAATGTTGATTCTGGTCTACAACCTTATTCTTTTGGAAAAAGAGGAACCAGAGTGGGAAATGAAGTTGGAACCAATAGTTGGTTCTTGGTCTGGTTTCTATTCCGATCCCGGTTCTGGTCTCATCTCGGTTTCAATCCTGATCATACCTATGTTAAAAGGCTTTGAGTTCTTGTTTCTCTTTTGACTCCACTTCTAGTAAGTGAAAAATTTGACTAAGTATGTAGAATTTCCTTGGATGAATAGAGGATGAAATGAAAGGTAATATCAATGTAATGGTTTCAGGGTCTTTGTTGATCTACTATAGGACTGTTTTGTAGGACTGAAAAATGCCAAGAGCATCTGAAGAAGCTTCTCAAAGAGGAAGCCAAGTTACAAAAAGTTCAAGGCCAACAAATCCTAAGAAGATAAAGGTGGAGCAGCTCCCTTACACCTTGAGGTATAAACATAAGAGTCCCACTCTTACAGCTAGCAAGGTGGATTTTGACTGGTTGATATCACTAATACAAACTTAGGGCCATTCAACTATGAGGAGTTGGTTGAAGAAAATTTCACAATGGATTCAACAAGGAGAACAAAAAGAATTGTTCAATCTAGATTGACACATGTTTCCCTCTTTCCTCTATCAGTTCAATGTCCAGAGCTCATACTTACTATAGTAGGAGCTTAGAACCCAACAACTAGGAAATGTGTGGACTAGTAAGGGAATATTATCATTGATCTCACTCCACATATGATGAGGTTCATGTTTGATGCGCCTACACCACAAAACTCCAAACAACTCAATGAAGTAGAGGCATTACAATTTTATGGCAACCACAAAGAAGGTAACAAGAGCCACATGAACAAGAAATGGATGAGGGTGGAAAAGAAATCCTTGACTAAGCTTCCTAATCATCGAAAGAGAGCAGATTTTAGTAAGGAGATTGGTGACATAATCATGATTCCTTCCAGGGTGTTCGAAAAGAGAGATTCTTCACACTTTAAGGAATGGATGTTTCCATTAATTCAAACCATTTTGGATGGAAAGTAGTAATTTGATTGGCCAATGATTTTTCTAGAGAACCTACATAATTAGATGCTTAGAGTGGGGAAAACAAAAAATTTCTTCATGACTTCTTATGTAGTGTATGTAGCTACAAGGAGGGGCATTTTCCCTGGTTTGAATGCAGTTGGAGTATTGGGAGAAGCCCTTGGATAGAAGAAAGTGTGGGATCATTATGATCAACTAACTTTGCAAACATTAGAGTTGCACTATAGGAGAGTTAATGATGCATTCTTGTATGTTATCATTAACCGGTTGACAGGTGATTTAGGGTATAGATTAAGTAGGGAAGCCATGGCGTTCATTGGAGAATGGGGACTTTAGTACATTCAATACCCCAAGTTTAATTACTTTAGGTTGGCCAGTTTTGATGGCCATCCTCATCTACTTGCAAGATGTTGTAATAATAGAATTGTATGTATGGAATTCATCTATCAGGCCAGAGGAGTCAATCTTAAATTTCCTGGCAACCATAAGACTGTTTGCCATAAAATTTTCATGAAGTTAGGAGAGTATAGTTGCACACATAATGTGGCTACTAAGGAAATTTGTGATGAATTTATTTATTTGAAATTAGGTTTATATACAACTCGAAAGCATTTTGATGGACCAAACATAAGATCAATGATTTTCTCCCTACTGTCTTTGAGAAGCATTTCAATTTGCTACTATTTTTGGAATTATCTACAAGATGAATATGATGTCAGAAGTAGGAACTATGAAAGGTTTCCCAACCCATTAGTGATTTAGTATGGGGTGAAGGAAGATATTCCTGATACATTATCAAATGATGGTGTAATGTTGGATCCCTAGTATGAGGCTGAAAACATAGGCACCGTGGACTTGGATCCAGTAAACTAGGATGAGGAAGAGTCCATTGATATTGAGAAAATTGCAAGGACAATGATGGATCAAAGTATCCATTGGGTGGTGATGAGGATCAAGGAGCTAGAGGCTCAAACTTCTAAGAAGAGGAAAGCTGCAGGTACCCAAGGGTACAAAAGAACAAAGAGGAGGATAGCTCCTAAAGAGACATTGGAGTTTCTCCCTCCTAAATCTAGGGAGGATCCCTCCTCCAATAGTACCAGATCAAGATATCCCTGAATCACAAGGTGAACAAACCTCAATTATTGTAGAAGAAACCTCATCTCTCCCCGGGACCTCAATTGCTAGAGAAGAGACATCATCTCAACCTGGAGCTTCAACAGTTGTAGGAGATAAAACATCAATTCAACCTCCCCTTAGAGAGAAAAATATTGAGGATATTCCCACTGGAAGCTTTCATAAGGAGGTTGAATCTTTAAAAGGTAAAGAGCATGAGGTTGACGTCACTGATATCAATTTTGATTCAAAGGCTACATAGTTAGATGATGTGCCTCCCAAAGTCGTGTCTATAGAGAATGTTGGAAGTGTTGAGGAAGAGTATGTTTTAACTGAGGAGGATCAATGGAAGTTATTTGAAGATTCCAAGAGAGAAGTAGATGCCAAGGCACAAACTGGGGCACCTACCAAATAGAAAGAAATTGATGCCAAGGCACAAGCTAATGCATTGGATAAACAACATGAATTAGAGGCTAAGGCCAAGTTTGAAGAACTTGCTAGGAAACAAGAATCTAAAACTGAAGCTAAAGAAGAAGAGCTATCAAGGAAACAAAAGGAAAAGGAAGATTTGCTATAGCAACAAAAAGAATAAGAATTTAATATTAAAGAAGAAATGGATAAGTTATCTATGTTGTAGAAAATCCATGAGCTGGAAGAAGAAAAAGGTCAACAAAGAAGAGAGACATAAGCCCTTGAGGAAAATTTTAAGGTTGTTGAGGAAGCTCAAAGAAAGAAGGATGAGGAGGAACTCTTGCTTAAGAAGTTGGAGGTAGAAGCACTTGCTAAACATGAGCAAGAGTCTAAGAAAGCATGGGATAGAGTTAAATAATTAGAGAAGTAGAGGGATGGAATGTATGGGTAGAGGTGATTAGAGGAGGAAAGGGAGAAGGATGAAACTGAAAGGCTTGCAAAATAAGTTGCAGAAAAGGAGCAACAACAGGCACAAGAGGTTGATTCTCAACCTAAGATGATCATTCTCTAGCCTCTCTCCTCTACCACTACTACTTCTTCTTCTTCCACACAAGTGATAAATCCTCCTGCTGCTCCAACATGGTTGAAACTCAACCTAGAAAGGAAACAAATAGTCCAACCTCAACCCTTGAATTGGGAAGACATGATGAAATAAATAGAGAAAGAGAGGCCCAAGAAAAAGGCTAGGTTCCTTCATTCCACAAAGCTAACAGATGCAGGTGAAAGCTGAATGTGCCATTCCAATGGTGGACAAGGATAATAAATATATGTAATTGACTTATTATCAATTGGGTATGGTTAATTTAGGGAAACCAACAAGAAATCAATAGATGAACCTTATTGACATAGTGGCATCCTTCACCAAATCTAGGATGATAAAGGAGAAATAAAGAAAAATGAGCTTAAGGCTCAATTAGAACAATTGCATAGGTTCCTGAAGGATGTATCTACCCTTGTTTCCTCTCAATCTTTTGCTCCCAAAATACCAATTTTGTTGAGTAAGAAGGAGGTTGATGATCTTGTACACATGAGGAGTAAGGTTGGAATTCTTGATAGATGGATAAATCAGTTGAACCAAGAGGTGGATGAGCTACTTGTTGATAGTTATAAGGCACATGAGGGTGCATTGGAGTTGGTTGAGGACATGAATTCACATGCTAAAGTCTTGGGGAAATAAGAGGATGAGTATAGAGAGCATACATAGGAGCTAAAAGACTCAACAACTTTGTAAAGAAAACTCTCTTGGAACAGTCTATCCTCGATGATGATAATGTGGACATTATTGAAAAGACAATCAACATTATTAGGTTCAAGTACAAATTCATTTATGAGCATACAAATGAAGTTCAACAAGCTAGTAAAGATTTGAATGAGCAGATTGATGAATTGGAAATAGTGATTTCCATTTTTTTTAATCTAGATATCCTTATGAAGGAAGGTCTTCCCCTTGAAAAATTAAAGGAAAAGTGGAATAATAGGTTTGAGGAGGTGATGCAGAAAGTGGAGTATGGTGATGACTTGTTTCTTGATAGACTCATGGATACCAAGGATGAAGTGAAGGCTACTAGGAGGGAGTTAATTAAATTGAAAGATATGCAAGAGTTTTCCTCTTCAGAATTGAAAAGAATCAAATTTGAAGATGAATGGGTAGATGGGTCTGATGTAGACATCCTCCAACAAGTGTTCACTAGCTATGATGAGTACCTTCTTGAGAAAAATACATAGGAATGAGGTGGCAGTGGAATGTTCAGTTCCTGATAGGGCACTTGGTGACATGATCTGCTGGACAACTCTCTCTCTTTCCCTCCTATTCTGCAAGATCATGACCTCACTTCAACTAGAGATCCCTAGCAGTTCTACCTTCCCTTTTAGTGCATTATATTTTTGTAAAAAATTAATCAACAATTGAAATGAAGATTAGCCAACGCAGTCACTTCATGCAGTTCCAATTTTTCCTTAATTAGTGGATCTCAATTTTTTATTGAGAGGAATTAATGCAAAGCTTGTATATATTTGGTTTTTCTTTCCATATTCTAAAGTTCAGGCGATTGAAGAAAGGATTAGTCACCTGAAGGAGATAGCATATAGTGTTGTCATAGTTTTAATATTTAACAAGTTTTCAAGTAAGATACTTCAAGATACTCTTTTAACAGTTTATGCAATAAAGTCATTTTCAAAAAAATTAGTAGTTAAGTGATGATGTTAATGAATCATATTCATTCATATGTCAGTGAATGATGTGCATAATTGTTTCTTATTTGATGCAAATCAATAGAAGAATCTGGATCTAAGACTATTTCATTGAGTTATCTCTAAATGGAATTTATTTATATCTTTTGATCTGTTAATTTTAGCATTGAGTTGGTGATGTGTTTTGGTTTTGAAATGGAGCTTTGATGAATGGTTATGGTTATTTAATTTTCACTATGAATGTATGCAATAGTATAGGTCATGATATAGATTGCATCATATTATAGTTGTGGTTAGTTAAGGAAACACTCATTGTTAATATACATGTCTGGATGTGAAGAGATTTATATTCATATTTGTTGTTCAAAAGAATTGTTTAAATTTACTCACCTCCCAAACATTAAATTTACTCATAGGATTCAGTTTAATTTCCTTTAACTAGCAATCCCCTTGAATATTATAGTTGCATTGGCCACTGAGTCACACCAGCACAGTTGAGATCCAACTACAAAGACCTTGGAAGATAGATTACTTTAGGTTAGCTTTCTTTTTCAGGAGAAATAGAGTAGAAGTATTTTATTGAACATTGTTGTGCTAATTTGACCATCAAAAAATCTAGTACTAGGAGGAGGACCTGAAGGAACAGACTGGCCTGAATTGGGTCATTTTCACCAGAATGGTTTGAAAGAGTTCTTAGATTTGCTAAAAATCTAGAACCATTAGTTGAACTTCAAATGCCTGTTAGACCCAAGGACTATAGAGTTTTGATCCCACCATTGTCACCACCACTTAATCCACCAAGGTTTCCACCAATACCATAAGTGGCTCAACTAAATCCACCACCACCACCACCTATGGCATTCTTTGCCAACAATCCTTCACCACTAGGAGTCATTCCTAGTGGCATACACGAAATGCCAATGAACCCAGAGAAAATTTTCCCCAGGTACACTCACAGTGAATCAAGAAGTGCTGAAGAGAACATATAGGTTTTCAAAGATGCATGTACCCATGCTTAGATTACCCACCATGATGTTCCATGTAGTTTGTTTCCTTATTCATTAGCAGACATTGCTTACAACTGGTATCTGAATCTGCCTACTAGATCCATGTCCTGAGTTGAACAAATTGAGAGGATGCATTCATTAACCAATTCAGGGTCTATGTAGATCTTGCAATATTATATCACCAAATTTCCACCATCAGGAAAGAGCCACATGAACCGTTACCCGTATTCAATAGCAGGTTTTAGAGGATGTACAAGAGGTTGCAAGATCCATACCTGGTGGCTAAAAACATTGCTATCCAAGATTATCTGAAGGCCATAGATCCCCTGATTGGCCCATTTTTGCAAAGAACATACAATTAAAATGACATTAATTCTCTTTCTAAAGTTTACCACATTGCTATTAAACTGTAGCAATAGATTTTTTCACAATCAAGAAGTCTAGGAGGAGTTTTCTCTCCTCTAGGATATCCCCAGATGCCTAGTCCTACCCCGTAGTTCAATACAACTCTGAGGATGTATCACTCAGTAGATGGACACTTATCTAAGTTAAAATCCCCATATCAACAATTATTCTTTAGTGGACCAACTTCTGATCCCTCACAGCAAGTTCAAAACTCCCATAATCAAGCTAGAGGATCTAACCCCATCACACATATGTCAGCTGTAACCACTACAGAAAGTGAGTGTACTAATTATTTGACAACAAAGTTGGAGACCCTTACTAAAACCTTATCACACATCACTAATGAGGTGGAAAAACTCAAATTCAACCCCCCTCAAAACCAAAATTAGGGAGGGTATTCCAATCAAGGTGATTACTCCAATTAGAATTCTAATCAAAATTCCAATCAGAACTAGAGGAACTTCCAAAACCAGAATTCCCCTAATCAAAATTACCAGAATCAAAATAGGGGATATAACCAAAGGTCCAACAATAATACACAATGGAATACTTGGCCAAACAATGGTGGAGTTTCCCATAATTATTAGGCTAGTCATGACAAGCCACACACTGCAAATGTTGCAAATCTCAATTTTATGACAAATTTGTGTAGGTTGCATGACATTGTGGCACATTCTGAGGTTAACGACCCAGAAATGGAGAAGATGGTTAGGATTGCCCAAGTTGATGCCCCATTGCAAGGAACTCCCAACAAGTCTGGTGGATCTATAGATAATGCTAGGGCTTATGAGCTCTTTGATGAGGAATCTCCATTCCCCAGTCAAGAAGAAAATGAACCAATAGAAGACGTATACAATGCCCAGGCCTTCCAATCCAAAGGTCATTTCCTAAGGAAACAAAATAAAGGCCCATTCACCACATCTGTGCCTCCAAACACCATGGTTCCACCCAATCAGAATGTGTACAACAAATCGTCACCACCAAAAGGGCCACTTGAATCTCAAAATAAAGGTAACTCATCGTTTGTACCTAAATATCAGATGAAAAATGACATTGAGTTTGATTTTATTGCAAAGATGCAAAAGTAAAAGACTTCACTGTCATTCTTCGACATCTTGAAGTGGTGCCCTGCCCAATGGGACATTGTGTTGAGAGCTTTGGAAGAAGTAGATCAATCAAAAGGAAAGAATAAGGTGACTCAAACCAATGAAATGAATGTGACCTTGTATAGAGGTAAGACAAGAACCCCACCATTCCTTCTAAGCTTGAGAATCTTTAGAAAGAATTTGCAAAAATACCTCTTGGATTCTAGAGCATCAGGTAATGTCATGCCCTTCTCCATTTGTAGAAAGTTAGGTTTGAATCCACTTCAGACTAACAAGAAGGTGATTCAGTTAGATAAAATTGAGGTCAATGTGGTAGGAGAACTAAAAAATATTCATGTACAAGTTGGATCTGACCCACAAATCCAAACATATATGGATATTTAGGGGGCCAATATCCCTAAAACATATGGCATGCTTCTAAGCCGAGAACTAATGAAATGCATACGAGGATATCTATCTTTGGACTTTTCACATATGTGGCTACCATGGAAAGGGGTAGCAACACAAATAAGGACTGAAAGTGAGCCCCATCTCAAACACATGATTACGGAGTATGACTGCCCTAATGAGGTAGCTTACTTTGAAACTAAGATAGGAGTATACAAGAGGGAGGAAATCATGACCTTTTCAATGATCAATCCTGATAATCTACAACCTTTAGAGCATAGTGATCCCATGACCACTGTCAACCAACAATTTCTACTTAGAAAATTACAACAAGATAGTCTAGTTTTAGGAGAATTTGATCTATGGAGCTTACTACTCCCTAACTGGTGAAAAATTCATTACCAAAGTCATTTTGAGTTGACATGTCAATCTTCTGTTGAAATTTTAAACCATGTCTATCAATTTGAGGAAACCTATGAAAACTACCCTGAAACACCCACCAATTAATTTCCATTTTAAGCCAAGGATGCCACCATCCCGACAATATCTAGTCTCACTCAAGAGGAAGATCTTTCCCAACATGAGTAGACTCAATTTCTATGTTCTGATCTCTAGAGAAAGACTGAGGAATCTCAATATTTTTCTATCACACCTGACCCAAATAACCTTCCAATGCCTAAGGAATTGATGAAAAACATACCAAATTGTAAAGTGATCCAAGAAGAAGTTCAGGAGGTAGGTTTTTGAACAGGTTTTCAATCTAGGAGAATATTTTTGATAAACATTGTTCACGATAGCCTTTAAATATATATAGCCAACACTAGTCTGAGCCACCACCCACTTCTAGCAAGAAATCACCATTAGTCCAAAAAAAGAAATAAATCCTAGCTCCTGATCAACTGTGGATTCTTAAATTTGATGGATCTAAGTCAAAATCAGGGAGTGGAGTGGGAGTTGATCTAACTAACCTGAAAGGGAAAACATAATTTGCATCTTACAGTAATAGTTTGGCTGCACAAATAATGTGGTAGAATATGAAGCGTTGGCTCGAGGACTGATGTTTTCTCATCAGAAGAATGCTACAACTCTCATGGTTATGGAAAATTCTGAGGTTATTGTCAAGAAATTCTATAGTCAATACACCTACCATAAAAAATAATTGGCTGCATACAAGAACATAGTCTAGAATTTGATCAAATATTTTGATGCTTTTGGAGTCACTTTGATTCCTAGAGAAGAGAACTAGATTGTTGATGCACTTGTTGATGCTACTAGCACCTTGGAACCCATGCAAGACTCCAAGTTGAAGATATTTTCAGTTGAATTGGTGTGAATCCCAGTTGTCGCATATAACATCCAAAATTTTCAAGTCTTTGATGAATTAGACAGAGACCAGGGAGATTGGGACCCTAAGAATCATGATATAAAAGGGATAATCAACTTGAAAAGAAACAACATTCCCAAGGGGATGGTAGCTCTGGAATGTATCTTTGACTCAGACCCTTGGGCTCATCAAAGGGTACCAACATAAAGCGATGGAGGGAAGTATGAATTTTTCAACTTGGCTGATTCAAGTCTAGAAAATAATGTGTATATAGGAAAAACCTTCCCCGAGGAAATCAAAGACAAAATGATTAAGGTGCTGAAAGAAGAAATTGAAGCAATTTCTTGGGGATATGAGGATTTGAAGACCTTTGATACTTTAGTGATCACACATACCATACCCTTGAAGCCAAAATCAAAGCCCTTTTGCCAAAAGCAACGCTCAGTCAATGCCTTAATTGAACCCTTAATTTTCAAGGAAGTACAAAATTTGTTGTCCACAAGGATAATCTTTCTAGTACGACATTCCACTTGGGTTGCTAACTTGGTTCCTATTCACAAGAAAAGTGGTGATATTAGATTGTGTGTTGATTTTAGAAATTTAAATAAGGCCTTAGAGAAGGATAATTACCCACTTCCTTCTCTTGATGAGGTGTTGCAAACTATCAATGGATCCCAGATGATGTCATTTTAGGATGGCTATTCGAGATATAATCAAGTTCTGGTTAGTTATGAAGATATAATGAAAATTTCCTTCACTACCAAGTGGGGGACATTTGCTTATCGGAGAATGTCGTTTGGTCTTATTAACACTGGCGCAACCTTTCAACATGCAATGGATGTGGAATTAAAAGACTTAATAGGTAAATGTATATTTATTTATATGGATGACTTAACTATGTTTTCTAAGAACAAAGAAGACCATGTTGCGGATTTAGCAAAAGTTATTAAAATATGTATAAGTTATGGTGTGTCTCTCAACCCCAAAAAGTGTATGTTCAGAGTTTCTGAAGGGAAACTCTTGGGTCACATAATATTAGAAAAGGTGATATCCATAGATCCTAACAGAGTTGAGTCCATCCTAAAGCTAACAATGCCAGGAAGCAAGAAGGAAATGAGATCTTTCTTTGGAAAGATCAATTTTGTAAGGAGATTTATAACTAGTTTTGCGGAGATCGTCAAACCTCTAAATGAAATGATGAAAAAGGATGCAAAGATAGAATGGAGTAATGAAGCTAAATCTACTTTTTTATAGATTAAACAGTTAATTTTAGAGGCATCGATTCTAACCAACCCTGACTACTTAAATCCTTTTTATATCTATTCTTTTGCATCTAATCATTCGTGTGCTATTGTTTTGATATAGCAGAAGGGTGAGGGAGATGGAAGGCCTATTACTTTTATGAGATCCTCATTTATGAATGCAGAAGTGAAATATCCACCTCTTGAAAAGAAAGCCTTTACACCTGTACAAGCAGTCAAAAATTTTAGACACTATATCCTTCATAGTCAGGTCATTGCCATAGTTCCTGATCCTACTGTGAAGTCCATCCTCATGCAGAGTGAATTGGGGTAGAGGTGAGGAAAATGGATGGCCATTCTGTAGGAGTGTGATATTGAGATTCATCTAATGAAGCTAGTTCGAGGCCAAGGTTTAGCCAAAGCAATGGAAAATATTGATACTAAGATCACCTATCAAAAATACACAATACAGTCATTTACAGGTGATCCTTGGTACTCAGATTTGATTTTTCTATTGTTGAATACAAAATTCCTAGAAGGAATGAACACCACTCAGAGGAGAGCACTGAGGCTAAAGAGTTCACATTCCATGCTTAAAGCAGGAGCTCTATATAGAAGAAATTTTGAGGGTGTCTATCTGTGTTGCCTTGATCAACAACAAGCAAAACATGCCATTACATAGTTCCATGGAAAACATAGTACCGAACATGGATCAACTGATTCCATTGTGCATCAAATCTTAAGATCAGGATACTATTGGCCTCATCTATTCTAAGATGCACACCAACATGTGAGGATATGTCATACATGTCAGACTTCTGCATCTAGGGAATGCAATCTAGTGATGCCCCTACAGCTAGTGTATGAGGTAAAACCATTTTCCCAATGGGAATTATATTTCATAGGAGTCATTAATCCAAATTCATCTACAAGGAATAAATTTATTTTGATAGAGATAAATTATTGCACGCACTAGACTGAGGCTCAACCCTGTAAAAATAGCACCACTGATGTGGTCATCAAATTTCTCAATGAATGCATTAGTACCAGGTTTGGAGTTCCATTTTCCTTGGTATGTGACAATGGCCCTACTTTTCCTTTCGTAGATTTCATTCAATGGGCCTATGAACATAAGATAGTATTAAAATATTCTTCTAATTACTACCCACAAGGGAATGGAGTAGCTGAGTCTACAAACAAAAATCTGTTGGAAGTGATTAAAAAGTTGTTAGAAATCAATCTTAGGGATTGGCATACCCAATTGAGATTTTCCTTATGGGTAGATAGAACTTGCATTAAAGCCACCTTAGGGAATTCACCATTCAAGTTGGTCTATGTCCAAGATATGGTCTTTCCCATACATCTGTAGATACCTGTCCTAATGTTCTTGCAAGAATTCTATTCAAGAGATGATAGGATAGAAGTTAGGCTAACCAATTTACTAAATTTGGAAGAACAAAGGGATGCTAATTTATAATAGATCTCTAAACATCGAGTTGTTGTCAAATGTTGGTTTGAAAAAAGAGACAAAATTAAGGCCTTTAGAATACCAAACCTTGTACTGTTATGGGATAAGGTTAGGCAAAAGAAAGGATACCATCAAAATTTTGATAGACTTTGGTTGGGTCCCTATCAAATTGTTGAAATCTTGGGTGAGAATGCATTTTTTTTAGCACTTTAATAGGAGAACCTATTCCATTGCATGTCAATGGTCAGTTTCTCAAACACTACTTTGGCCCATGAATGTCTTATTTTCTGTTGGTTGTATATATGCAATTAGTTGTTCTTTTTGTTTTGGTGTGTTGTTTGTTTGTTTTTTTTTCCTTTGTTTTCTTTCTATTGTTTTGTTTTGTTTTTTCTTGGGTTTTGGGGACATTCATTTTCCTCCATTTCAGAATGAAGGGGTTGTTATTCAAAGTATACTGCAGGAACTAGGAAAGAAATTGGTTTAGGTATTTTTAGGTATGTCAGTTGAAAGATTTTGTTCTAAACTTGTGTCTTATGATTGTTTTAAACAATGGTTTAAAAATTTATTTATAATAAGGTATATTGTAAACAATCTCATGAACAATGATTGAAATCTGTCACAAAAGAGATAAAACATTTGTCTATGAAAGATACCTATTTATCTCAGGGTGGCTGCATCTTAGATTCAAGTGAAAAATTTTATTCCCAACATAGTCATGAAGTCCACTGTAGTTCTCAACCCATATTTTAGATTAAATATATCTGAGTATTGAGAAAAGTTAATAAAGAATTCCTACAAGTGAAGCCTATAAAAAAAAGGAAGAGAAAAGAGAACCATTGAAAGAAGGAAAACTCAATATCAAATGGGTAATTCAAGTATCTCTATCGGGGCTATGGACACCTAACTGGCAATAGAGAAATACTTTGAGAGAACTAGAGGTATCTCTGTCGGGGCTATGGCTGCCTGACTGGTAGTGGAGCAATGCCCAAGATATCATTGCATGACAGTTAAAGGACTCAACTTATGTAGCTTGAATCTTACATATAGTTGTTTAGGGGTAAAGAAAACTTCATGGAGAAAGATGCACCATACATACACACACTCAGATTCAAAGTAGTTCATGTTGATTTACATTTGAGATTACAACTTAATCTTGTTCAATATATCTGATCCTACTTGAGTTAACATGTTCATAAACTAGAGGTTTTGGGTGACTGAATTCTTCAGTGTCTTGAAAATGGGTAAACCATTTTCCCAGCCAAGTCGCTAATTGTTATGCCTTGCATAACCACCCCATTTTGCTTTTGATCAAAATGGGTCCCCCTTGTTTTTTTTGTTTTTGTTTGTCCTTGGTGTTTTTGTTTGGGTCTTAGGAGTTTTTATTTTCCCTCCTAAGTCCTTGTTCCTTTTTGGTCTGGTAGAAGCAGATCTGGAATGGAAACTGGAGTTAGAATTTTTTGAAGGTTCCAAGTCTGGGTTCAATTCTGGTCTTGGCCCCACCCTTGCCTTGTTTTTCTTTTTCTTTTTTGTTTTCCTTGCACTCTTGGGTCCATTTCTCCCTTGAGTTGTCTTTCATTTGGTTATGTTTTTTTTTCACTCTGGCGAAAGTGGAACAGGAAATGGAATTGAACTTGGAACTTTGTAAAAAAATTGGATCCAGTTTTGGTTCCAATCCCGATCTCGCTCATTTGCTTTGTGTTTTTCTCCTCGTTTGGTGTCTTGTCTGGGTCCGATTTTTGTTCCGGTCCCATTTCCTATCATTTATTTTGTCATTGTTTGTTCCTTTGTCAGGATCAGAACCAGAATCAACACTGAACTTAGAACTTTGTAAAGGTTCCAGGTCCAGTTTTGGTTCCAATTCTACCCCCGTTTCCCTTTGTTGTCTTTTCCTTGCCATAGGACTAGAACCGGATTTAGAATTAGATAAGAGACTTGGGTAAATTTTCTTGTTCTATTCTGACTCTACTTCCACATCTTCCCTACCTTCTATTTACACATTGGTTGAATACTCGTTTATGGTTTTGGTTTTGGGCCTGACCAACCACATTTGTTGCATTAATTACAACCTCCTCACATGCACAAAATGGATTTTAAATTTAATCAAGGTTAATTGGCTTATTATCTTTATTACCTAAGTTTTTTTAGTGAACCAGAGCCTAAGTAACTTTGAGAGGAGAACGATCTAGTTGCGGGCACATGTTGGTGAGAAGGTTCTTGTCATAGTTTCGACCTTTCTTGGTGGCTTTTTGAGGTAGGTGGCTTTCCTGTTTTGTGTGTGTTTTACTTTTTTGTCATTTTTTGTGTTCTTCACACGTTCATGAGACTTTCTCTCATGGATCTTCATGTATTTCTATTTGTGTTTCACTTGTTTTTTCTAGTTTGGTTTTGTTTTCCTCCTATTTTCCATTTTTCTTTTTTGGCTTTTCCTATTTGTTTTGTCATTTTGCTATCACTTTCTTCACTTTGGTGGCGTGTCCATTCTACCGTGCACTAGTTTTAACTAGGGTTTCATTTTGAGGGGTCTTTTTTGCTTTAAAAGTATTTGAATCTATTTGATGACCCCTTTGATCTAATCTAGTGGAGATTCAGTTCTTTTCATGTTGGGTTCTTGATTCCCTAATTTCCTGTATCGACGAGTCATACAAACTAGGGTTTGTACATTGACCTTTACAATACCATGCCCTAAAAATTTCAAATTTTGTTTTTTCCTATTAAGGGTGAGGTTAAACCCCTTATTTAAAGTTTCCTTATGGTTTCATGTGACAGTCTAAAGTTAGTGTGACCGTGTGTTTAAATGTGCTTCAATTGAATAATAAACTGGTAGAAGCAGATCCAAGAATGAACTCATCCCATGAGTGTTTACATAAGAATAAATTCCTAAAGTGATCCCACTTCTAATGAATGTTGATTCTATTTTACACCCTTATTCTTTTGGTGGAAGCATAACCAGAGTGGGAAACGAGATTGGAACCATTAGCTGGTTTTGGGGTCAATTTTTGTTTTGATCCCAATTCCTGTCTCATCCTAGTTCCAATCCCAATCCTGCCTATGTTAAAAGGATTTATGTTCTTGTTTCTCTTTTGACTTCGTTTCCAGTAAGTGAAAAATTTGACTAAGTATGTAGAGTTTCCTTGGATGAATAGAGGATGATATGAAAGGTAATATCGATGTAATGGTTTCCAAGTCTTTGTTAATCTACTATAAGACTACTTTGCAGGAGTGAAAAATGTCAGGAGAATCCAAAGAAGCTTCTCAAAGAGGGAGCCAGGTTGCAAAAAGTTCAAGGCCAACAAAGCCTAAGAAGATAAAGGTGGAACACCTCCCTTACACCTTGAGGTACAAACATAATTCCCACTCTTACAACCAGCAAGGTGGATTCTGACTGGGCTAATATCACTAATACAAACTTAGGTCCATTCAACTATGAGAAGTTGGTTGAAGAAAATTTCATAGAGGATGCGACAAGGAGAATAGAAAGAATTGTTCAATCTGGATTGGAACATGTTTCCCTCTTTCCTCTATCAGTTCAATGTCCAAAACTAATACTTACTTCAACATGAGCTTACAACCAGACAACCAAGAAATGTATGGGATTGCAAGGGAATAATATCATTTATCTCACTCCATAGATGATGAGGTTCATGTTTGATGCACCTAAACCACGTAACCCCAAACAACTCAATGAAGCAGAGGCATTACAATTGTATAAAAACCACAAGGAAGCTAACAAGACCCACATGAACAAGAAATGGATGAGGGTGGAAAAGAAATCCTTGACTAAGCTTCATAATTAGCCAAAGAGAGAAAATTTCAATAAGGAGATTGGTGACATAATCATGATGCTTTCCAAGGTGTTCAAAAAAGAGAGATTCTTCACACTTTAAGGAATGGATGTTTCCATTCATTCAAACCATTTTGGATGGAAAGCAACAATTTGATTGGTCAGTGATTTTGTCAGAGAGCCTACATAATCAAATGCTTAGAGTGGGGAAAACAAAAATTTTCTTCATGACTTCTTATGTAGTGTATGTAGCTGCAAAGAGGGGGGATTTTTCCTGGTTTGAATGCAATTGCAGTATTGGGAAAATCCCTTGGATAGAAGAAAGTGTGGGATCATTATGATCAACTAACTTTGCAAACATCAGAGTTGCACTATAGGAGAGTTAATGATGCATTCTTGTATGTTATCATTAACTGGCTGGCAGGTGATGCATGGTAGAGATTAAGTAGGGAAGCCATGGCATTCATTGCATAATGGGGACATTGGTACATTCAATACCCCAAGTTTACTTACTTTAGGTTGGCTAGTTTTGATGGCCATCCTCATCTGCTTCAAAGATGTTGTAGTAACAAAATTGTCCTTATCAAATCCATCTATTAGGCCATATGATTCAATCTTAAATTTGTTGGTAAGCATAAGACTGGGTGCCATAAATTTCCCATGAAGTTAGGAGAGTATAGTTGCGCACATAATGTGGTTGCTAAGGCTATTTATGATAAATTAATTTATTTTACATTAGGTTTATATGCAGCTCGGAAGCATTTTTATCCCAAGCATAAGATGAATGCTTTGATCCCTACTATCTTTGAGAATCAATTCAATTTGCTAGAAGATTTTTGGATTGATCTACAAGATGAATATGATGTCAGAAGGAGGAACTATGAAAGATTTCCCATCCCATTATTGATTGAGTATGGGGTGAAGGAATATATTCCTAATACATTATCAGATGATGGTGTAACCTTGGATCCCTAGTATGAGGCTAAAATCATAGGTACCAAGGACTTGGATCCAATAAACTGGGATGGGGAAGAGTCCATTGTTATTAAGAAAATTGCAAGGACAGTGATGGATCAAAGTATCTAGTAGGTGGTGATGGGGATCAAGAAGCCAAAGGCTCAAAATTCTAAGAGGAAAGCTCCAAGTACCCAAGGGTACAAAAGAATGAAGAGGAGGATAGCTCCTAAAGAGCCATTAGGGTTTCTCCCTTCTAACTCTAGGGAGGAGCCTCATCTAGTAGTACCAGCTCAAGATATCCTTGAATCAAAAGGTGAAGGAACCTCAATTCTTGTAGAAGAAACCTCATCTCACCCCGAGACCTCAATTGATGGAGAAGAGACATCATCTCAACCTGGAGCTTCAATAGTTGTTGGAGGTAAAACCTCAATTCAACCTCCCCTTATAGAGAAATCTATTGAGGAGATGCCAACTAGTAGCCTTCATAAGGACGTTGAATCTTTAAAATGGAAATAGCATGAAGTTGAGATCCATGATATCAATTTTGATTCAGAGGCTACATAGTTAGATGATGAGCCTCCCAAAGTTGTGTCTATAGAGAATGTTGGAAGTGTTGAGGAAGAGTATTTTTTCACTAAGGAGGATCAATGGAAGTTGTAACTAAGGGTTATTTTTAGGATTAGATTCAATGAATTGAAAGCACAATAATAAAACCCAAAGAGATATGAAGCACAATGGAAGCAAATAATAATGAAACGATTATACCAGATTCGCGAAGCTTCCATGAATCACCTCCATAGCACCTCCTAGCTTGCAGTGTATGATTGATGCCCTTAGATCGAGTGTGTGAGCAATTTGACTATGCCATTGTCCTATGCAAGTTTTGAAGGATTTAAGTAAAATTATGCCTATGCCTATGACAAATGATAAATGATGATAAATGATAAATGACTATTATGCCTATAATAACAAAGTGGTCCCTAAATTATGAACAAAATTTACATTTTATAGAAAACATAATTTTGAATGGACAGATGAGAGCGACTCTTGATAGAAACCTAAAATCAGAGGATGAGATTTAGTTTGATAATACCTAATTAGGGTTAGGGAAAAATCCTTAAGTGAGTGGTCAAGATGTCATCTGAGAAAATTAGATCGGCAGTGGAGAAAAGATGAGATAATTAATTTCAAAAATAAAGATTTTCAAAATTAAGAAGATAAAGATAGCCTTCTTTGTGAGATTTGAAAAATCAGATAAAAGATGGACTGAAAAGCAAATTTGATAAAATCAAGAATCTACTTGCTTTATTTGATTTTTGGAAGAAAGCTACCAATTTGAATTAAATCAACTCAAAATATGGATTTTGTGAGACAAATAAATAATCTTTTTCAGATTATTTAGCAAAATGGACTACCAGTTAAGATTGTGATGACATTTTAAATAATTTCATTTATTTAAAATGAGAGGAATATTAATTTTGTCAATTTAAATAATTAAAGATAATTATTTAATTTAGCACATATGATTAAGAATTAAATAAATTAATGAATTTATTTAATTATGACAATTAGTGACATATTAAATAAATAAATGAAATTCATTTATTTAAAAATCAGGAAGAATTAATGAATAAAAATAATTAAACAAATTTAGAAATTTATTTAATTAGAGGAAGACTTAGACAATTAATGACATATTTAATAAATAAATAAAATTTATTTATTTAATAATCATGAAGAATAAAAGAGATATGAATTAATTAAATAATTATGAATTATTTAATCAATAGTCAAATGTGAACCAAGGACATAATTAAATGTTATAATTATGCTAGGATGAAAGTGGTAAAAATGAAGCTTGTAGGCCTAGGTCATTTTTAGGTGTCTACATTTTTCCCCTCTTTGTCATAATGTCACTTGTCGCATTGTGACAAAGAAAATAAGTCAAAAATATGCCCCAGTGCAAAATAAGATGAGGAAGAATGATGAGGAGGGTAGTGGTATGCCCCCTCGAGAGGACAAATGGGTTCCAAGATCACGGGTGTGCTCTCGAAATGGACGAGAAGACTAGAATATGAAGAGACAAAAAAAATGTTAGTGCAAAAGATATGGATGATGAAGATGTAGACTAGATGAAAGAATCCTTCCAAAACTTTCCAAAGAACTTTAATATTTATTTCTCTTAATCATCATTGGGCGGTAAAAATGACACAAATGGACAACAAACACCATGATATGACATAGACCAAGGTGTACAAGGTCATCCACTTGAAAAACAGACAATCACAAACAAGGAATGCCCTAACTCATACTAAGGGTCATGTTGCCTTAGTCTTTTTGTCGAGACAATCCACATACAGTAGTCAAAGAAAATAAAATAGGTCAGGAGACATCATCGCACCTCTAAATCCTTCATGGGACATCCTTGAGGAAGCTAGTAACATGACCAAAAAGACAAGACAGTAAAAATATAAGACAAAATAGCCAAGATAGTCAAAAGATAAGACAAGATAGACCAAAAAAATTAACAACCATTTAATTTTGTTTGCCAATGTTTGATTTCTTGTCGGTTTGACAGTTTTGACAGTTTAAGAGTTCTTCCAATTTGACGATGTTGATAGTTTGATGGGGCCTATTGTCAGGAAGGACCCATCCTGAAAAAGGAAAAGGAAATTTTGACGAGGTCTAACTCCAAGAAGGACACATCTTGAAGAGGACCAAAGAGTGACGAGACTGATATTGTTTTGACTAATATGTTTTGGTAAGTTGACTGATGTTGACTATATGATTGGTTGGACTGTGCTGTCTGATTTTGACCAATTTTGACATTGACGTTTTGAATGACTATCTTGTGTTTGAGTTTGACCATGTCTGATTTATTTGACTGATGTGATGATTGTGACAAATGCCATGATTTTATTTAGACAAACCTAAAAGGATTGACCTAATGTCTCGGGGACTCATCGACTGATGGCCTTGCCTATGTAGCAAATGCGTAGAGACAACGTAGTTCGACAATGACATGGACTGACTGACATAACTGAATTTGACTCCATTTTTAGGATTTTGACATTGATTTGGATGTTTTTGTGTTTTTCTTCAAGACATTTTATGGTTTTTAGGTCTTTCTTCAAGACATTTTATGATGTTTTTGGTCTTTCTTCAGGACATTTTATGATGTTTTTGTCTTTTTGTCATTTTATAATTTTTTGGATTTTGATGTTTAAGAGGATTGTGACAAATGCACATGACTGATTCCTACACATGAGAATCCAAGGACAAACATGATTGTGCCCCTAGTCAAGCTAAATACCAATTGACAGGTGATGACAATGTTGTTTGATGTGGGAAGGATACATCCCAAAACAACGTGAGGACGATGACGATAATGTGACGAAAGTATGGAGGTCTATAGTCGGGCCAGGAACACAGTCAAGTAAAACTTTGGATAATGTGCTTGTATGGATTAGACTCGTTGCATTTGAAATGACTTGGTTAGGACTAGATGGGATGATGATTATCCTTAGACCATTTGACAAGGGAAAGCCAAGATAGGTGACGGGCATGAAATGATAGGGGGTGGCCTTGGTAAAAGATGGGAGACATGAAACTAAGGGAATTGTCATATGATTTTCAATGACTATGTCGTATAAGGACAATATGACTATGACGGTCAATGACATGATGTTTCATGAATCGTGTAGGACTGAAGGATAGACATGTCAAGAGTTTTCCCAAAGCATGATTTATGTGTGCCAGTTTTATTTCAAGACCAAGGTAAGTCGGAAAAATGCGTGGAAATGATAGGGCTTAGATGGACGTCAATGTAATGAGGAAGGTATGGGAAATGAGATGACTTGCCCCCAAGTGTAAAAGTCCACATAGATGATTTATTTTACACATGACACCTGTTTGCCAGGTTTTCATCATGGTACTTATCTAGGGTGCCTGTTTTCCAAGTTTTCACCATTGGATGAAATTTTTCTTTTTACTATTTTCTTAACTTTTTGAATTTTTTGGTGTCACCAAGATGCCTATTTTCCAGGTTTTCATCAGGGTGACAATTTTTTAATTATTCAATTTTTATCTTTTTTGTATTTCTGATTTTGCAGATAGCCTGGATGCTTTAGATGACCACTGACTATTCTGAATCCACTGATGGTGCCGATGTAGAGATTGGTGCCATGATATGCCAATAATGACTTTGCTGAAGGAGTTATCTTGTCAGGATCGTAGCGCTTGTATACAACTGATTGATGTCATTCTGATCCTTTCTAATACTAGAGTTGGCCTTATCAAAATATGCACATCGCAATAGAGTACCATGAGAGTTTTTGTGGTAAAGAGTTGCTGCCATGATGTGACGGATTTGTGATGTGGGATTTTTGGACTTTAAGCGAGATGTAGGATTACAACAGATGATGGTAGATGTGGAAAGGTTGTTTGGATGTTTGGATGAATCACCTTTTATTCTCCAAACTTGGTATGGTGTATGACGGATTTTGGAGGGATGGTGTTTGGAACCAACACTCTTAGATGCCTTGTTTGATGACCATTTTGAAGCAAGTGGACATGTGTTATATGTGGGATTACTCTTGTCTTGTGGCTCCACATTGTGATTGACTTTTGTATTTGACTTGGTGTCTTTGTTTGATCCATCTTTCTTTGGGATCCATTTTAATTTCATTTGTCCACTTGTCCTTTTGTTTGATTCAATGGCCTTTGACATTTGATTTTGATCTTTTGATTTGTATGACTTTTGTTTTTGTTGGTTCCAAAGGGAAGGTTTAATATGTTGAGAATGATGGTCTATGGTGTGGGTGGACGAGGTGTTGGAAACAATCTTAAGGACAGAAGGATTCTCATAGACTCCATTTTGACGCTTGTATCCTGGCTGAAAGTTTCCTATATCAAGGAGGTAGCACCTATTAGACGCTGATTTACTTTAAACCGAGGAATACAAGACCTTGATGTCTATAATTTTCTCCGGGTTGTATTGATTCCTAACGCCTTGTTCATGCATGCCTAGTCCTTTGCCTTGATATTGCATGCTTTGATGATTTTGCTGGCAATGGGCATTATTATTTTGGAAAGCAAGATGCTAACTGCATCATTAGGTGGATACCGGCTACTTGTAATATTTTTCTGCAAAGAAAGCCCCGCCTCACAAAGATAGATGATGCTAGTTGGATAAAGTGTCTTTAGATTTATCACAGCGTTACATATTCCGACGCCAATATCTTTGGTCGGATCATGTGATACGTCAGTCTAAAATGATTCTCTATCGTGCTTCCAATGCAATGTCAAAGCTCTATCATTATGTTTAGTGTCATAGAGTCCAATGATTTTAGCTATAACTTGATCATATGCAAGCATGTCCCTAGTGGAAGATTCTTGTTCTAGAGGAATATCGTCTATGTGTCCCATGGAGGCAAGTGTATCATCGTGGGAAGTGTCAGTAGTTGAGGGCTTTATAAGGTCGGCAAGTGTTTGATCATGAATGGCATAAAAGGTCAAGGAGTGGATCATTTTGGACTTCTTGGTCAATGGTAGGGTCTTGGTCGAAGATGGGGTTGTCATGGATTTGGACTTCTTGGTCAATGATGGGGTCTTGGTCAAAGATGGGGTTGTCATGGATGATACGGTTGGAAATAGAGTCATTGTCAAGGAGAGGTGTGTTTTGGATGTCATGAATGTCTTGAAGGACTTCATGGATGGACTGAAAGATAGGGTCATGAGATGGACTACCTTGTTCTTGACACGAGGGTGACATTATAATGTCATGCTTTGAGCTTTCATTTTGACATGTATCCTCAAGTTTATTAAATGGGATTTGACTTTGAGTAATGATAGAATTTTCATGACTAGATGTGGCTTGTGAGGGGATGACTTGAAAAGGATTAATGAATGACGAACTAGGATAGGATGTGGGGACTTGGACTGGACTAGTATGTGAAGGACTAGGATATGACATGGGTACTTGCATTGGACTAGTATGTGAAGGACAAGGGTATGACGTGGAGACTTGGACTGGATATGACATGGAGTCTTGGATTGGATTAGGATGTGATGGTATAGGATGTGACATGGGGACTTCGACCGGATATGCCATGGAGTCTTGGACTGGATTAGTGTAAGGTTGACTAAAATAGGACATGGAGACTTGGACTGGATTGATATGGTATGATGTGGGGACTTGACATGAGTTGATAGATGGTTGATGGGGCATGTAGACGTTGACAGAATTGATAGGTGAAGGACTAGCATATGACGTGGAGACTTGGAATGGACTAGTGGACAGTTGGTTTCCCTTGTCAAAGTTAGGATAAGGGTGATAAGTGGATTTTTGTTGTGGACTAATGTCATGAATGGTATTAAGTGAATTTTGGTAGTGAGGGTAGATGGATGGAGGACTAGGACTCATGGATTGTTGGTACGAAGGACATTGATTGTCGGTTTGGAGGAATTGTCTCCTAAGGTCTAAGGATTGTTGGTATTGACCTCTACAGAGTAATTGGTATTCAAATTTACTAGCAAGCCTATCAATATGTTGGTGAAGGGAAGACAAGGTGGTGGATGTCATGATATTAAATGCAAAGTGATAATGACGTATGTCTAGGGAAAATAACTAATGCAAGATGATGATGTTGTCAAAGCCAAAGTGTCAAATGTGGACTAAGATGATAATGTTGATGAAGGACTAAAATGATTAATGCAAATTCTAGGTTCAAAATGAGGACTAAGATGAACAATGGAAATTCTAAGTTCAAAATGAGGACTGAGATTGTTTTTTGATGTTTTGTTGAAAAGTCTGAGTTGTCTAAGGTTGATTGTTTGTGTCTAGATTTGTGAATGTTGTACATAATGTTGGAGTAATCTAGCAAGCACTTGACAAACACAATGTTTTGGGTGTAAGCAAGCACACATAAGACAAGTACAATCCTAAAAGGCCAATAGGCCAAGGGTTTGTATACTTGATATACCGATATACCCTGGATTAGTGATAAACACCTTTCCTTCTCGAGAGTGGATAGCGTAGAATTTTGGTGGCATTGGCTCCCCTCCACGGCTCATTAATGTCATTCAAGCACACCAAATTTGGATTATTTAGGTAATGACTTCCCAAGAATTCCTATCTCTACTCAAGGGGATCAGTAGTGAGTGTCTTCGGGCATGATACTGTACCCTACACTATATCAAGTAATGGCCAATAGAACGGTTGGACACTAAGACAAGAGGTGTTTAATACGAGAATTCCATTCATGGGGCATGATCCATGTGGCGAGAGTCCCCTTTTGGATCCATCTCATCGGAACCACACTCGTGATTCTTTTGTTTTCCCCAAGAATCCACTTTTATATACCGACTGGAAGTCCCTCGGGTTCAGGGTGCTACCGGTCTGAGTCGTCTTGGGGTGAGTACTTTTTCCACCAGAACAGACCCAAGTTCTAGAGTCAGTAACTATTTCTCTTACACCCAGGATTGCTCAAAAGTGCAAGGGGAGAGGATAATTCGATTACCAAATTGTGAGGGTGACACAAAAAATAAGGTGGGTCTGGTTTTCTGATCACCTAATTTTCACAAGGTGAGAGCATAATCACCTACCACCTTCAAGCACAGTCAGACATAATCAAGCACACATTCATTTTAATGCACCAAAGGAAGTGTGTACTAATCTAAAAAAAGACAAGCACAATGTATAGTATTCAGTCTTCGACACTTGAACCTGCAAGACCACAAGTTAGGAGTTTCTTTGATTTTTAGTCTTCGAAAAATGTATGTTTATGCAAACCCAAAATTTTTTGCTTTCCAATCTGTTATATATGATTGATATTGCTGCTACTATAGATCCTTATGATCACCTACAAGATCAAAAAACAATATTATAATGCAGCCAAAGACAAAAAAAAAAAAAGCTCATCAGAAAATTGCAATTTCAGATACATGTTTTTGACATAGCCGAATTAGATTTTATTATTTCACAATTTTATTGATCTGAAAAATAAAAACTCAAAGAAAATATCCCTTCTAATTTTCTGGGAGCTTTCCAGAAATGTAAAGAATTCGAAAAAATTCCTTGTTTTGCACCCAGAAACGTGGATTTGTGAAAACCATACAAAGAACGAAGATTAGATTTTTTTCCATTGTATTTGACCTCCAAATTAAATATATAAAACATAGATCCCCATTTAAAGTTATTTCCAAAAATGTAAAAATTTCTGAAAAATTCATTGATTTGGGTCCAAAAAATAAATTTTATGAAAATAATTAAAATTGAAATAACTCCCACAAAAATGATGATAAACCCTCAATTATTTTACTGTAGCCTCTTGAGATGATGTAAAATATTTTATAAAAATCTTGTAGAAAAATTCATAGTTGTGTAGAATATATGAAGAAATTGGTAAAACCTACGGTTTTGTCCAAAAACTGACAGATCTACAACAAAAAGTCAATAAAACCTGCAAAAGGAAAACTAGATCAAATGATTCATGTCGGGTTCACCAATGTAACTAAGGGTTATTTTTAGGATTAGATTCAATGAATTGAAAGCACAATAATAAAACCCAAAGAGATATGAAGCACAATGGAAGCAAATAATAACGAAACGATTATACCAGATTCGCGAAGCTTCCATGAATCACTTCCATAGCACCTCCTAGCTTGCAGTGTATGATTGATGCCCTCAGATTGAGTGTGTGAGAAATTTGACTATGCCATTGTCCTATGCAAGTTTTGAAGGATTTAAGTAAAATTATGCCTATGCCTATGACAAATGATAAATGATGATAAATGATAAATGACTATAATTCCTATAATAACGAAGTGGTCCCTAAATTATGAAAAAAATTGACATTTTATAGAAAACATAATTTTGAATGGACGGACGAGAGTGACTCTTGACAGAAACCTAAAATTAGAGGACAAGATTTTATTTGATAATACCTAATCAGGGTTAGGGAATAATCCTTAAGTGAGTGGTCAAGATGTCATCTAAGAAAATTAGATCGGCGGTGGAGAAAAGATGAGATAATTAATTTCAAAAATAAAGATTTTCAAAATTAAGAAGATAAAGATAGTATGCTTTGTGAGATTTGAAAAATCAGATAAAAGATGGACTGAAAAGAAATTTTGAATTGTGCTATGAAGCGCTGCATAGATTGTACCCTGCCTTGTAGAGTTTTGAGTTCGCTAATTCCTTTGGGAGGAGGCATGTCTATGATGTCTTTGACTTTTGCTGGATCAACCTCAATGCCTCTTCAAGAAACTATGTAGCCCAAGAGTTTACCTGATGTTACACTGAAGACACATTTCTTAGGATTTAGCCAGACTTTGTATTCTTCCAGTCACTTGAAAATTATATCTAACACTTTCAGATGATCTTGCCTAGTTACAGATTTAGCCAATATGTCATCTTCATAATCTTCCATAATGTTGTGCATCATATCATGGAAGATTGTGGTCATAGCCCTTTGATATGTGGCACCTGAATTTTTGAGACCGAAGGGCATGACATTCCAACAGTATGTTCCCCATGGGCAAGTAAATGCCATTTTGTGCTGGTCTTCTAGGGCAATGCGAATCTGATTATAGCCAGAGAAACCATCCATGAGGGACATCATCTCATATCCTATTGTAAGGTCAACTATGATGTCAATGTTAGGTAACGAAAAGTCATCTTTTGGGCATGCCTTATTTAGATCTCTAAAATCTGTACAGACGTGGATCAACCCATTTGGTTTTGTTACCGGCACCAAGTTAGATATCCATTCAGGATAATCAATAGACCATATGAACCCCGCGTCTAGAAGTTTCTTCAACTCTGCCTTGACCAATAAAGCGACTTGAGGGTGCATTTTGCGTAACTTCTGCTTGACTAGTTTGACATTAGGCGATAGTGGCAGATGGTGTAGGACCAGTTCTGGGTGTAATCCTAGCATGTCTGCATAGGACCATGTGAAATTTATCTTACGTTCAACAAAGAATTTATGAAATTCCAGCCTCTCTTCTTCAGTTAATGATGCAGCAAAGAGGACCATTTTGGGATCTTCTGCAGTCGATATGTTGTCTTCTATGGTATCTTCTACAAGCATAGCTGACTTCTCTTGTTGCACAGGAAGAAAGTCTAGTCCTCCATCTTTGGGCATCTTAGAGAGGTTTTCACCCACAGATACGTCCTTTGTTTTTACTATTTTATCGTCAAAAGGTTCCTTTTGGTTTTCACCTAGAGATGTTTCATTTTTTAATTTATTTTTATTTTTACTTTTGCGACTGGAGGATAGAGCAGTCTTGCTGAAGTATGTCATACAATATAGATAAATAGTGAATCCCGCCTTGTGGTCACCATTGGGTATGTCCTCACGTAATCCCATAAATTCTACAATTGCCTCATCATTCTAAAACATATCCAGGACTGGCGGGCCTTGTTGGTCCCAATTGACTAGTTGAGGATAAACTAGGGAAATGCCATCATTAGTGTTGGTGAATTGTGGGGAGGATGTGGAAAGCATGCAGACGGATTCAGTGATATTGTAGATGAGGTTATCATCATCCAACTCCACATCGAATTCTATCCAATATTCCCCTTCGCTTGTCTCATATTTGTTGTCAAAATAAGGGGTGAAGGACTTAGAGTCATGATTATCAATGTCATTTGGTAATTCAGATGGGTTGGACTGATGGGATTCAGATAGTGGGGTTTGCAAGTCATGGGGGGTGGTAATGGGAGTTTGACTATTTGGTGCCTGATCAATTTTAAATGTTTTCCAAAATTTTTGTTCAGAGGTTAGTTCCCCCTCTTTGACAAACAAATTATCTAGGCAACAATCACTTAGGGATTGTTCTGAGCCAAATTCCCACTCTTGGGAGTTAGTTTCAGTGAGGGTTTCCCTAGAGGTCTCGACACTGTCTAAAGCATGTACTCGCTCACTTGAAAGTCCAAAGGTACATTGATCATCATGGTCGGGAAATCCAAACCCTAATCCAAGATACTTTGGTATTTTGAAAGGTTCTATGGGCTCTCTTCGACCAGCTTTATTTCTACCCAGGCCACTAGTACCATCGTAGCCCTTAGCCCTCATTATATCATAACCCTTGCCATATTTTTGAACTGGTAATGGGGGTAGTGCGATAGTATCCTTATAGATCCATCATGTGATGTCAGCAAGGTCCTCATTACTCATGTCCCCCCATTTGATGAAAACTGTTTTTGGTGGAACCTTAAAAATAATTTGGGGTTCCATTCTGAAACATGGCCTACCGTAGACCTTTGGCAACTTGGGTATTGTTGTTATGCTATATGATGTGTGCAGTTTGAATTCTCTGCAGCCAAGGTCCTGGATCTTGACAGTGGATTCAGCCTTAGGGCTTGCAGAAGGTGGTGGTATGGCGGAAGACGTGGATGGAGCGGATGTGGAAGATGATGTGAGTGTAGATGGGTTGATGTATTTGGATGACGAGGAGCTAGGTGCTTCTCAGTTAATAGGTACTCGGTTTTCAGAGATACCCCTTAAGTTTGTACAATATTAGAAAGGGTTGGGGTCTCCATATATGGTTATTTCTGTGCCGTCAAATGGAAACTTTAGGCATTGGTGATATGTGGACGGAACGACTTTTAAGGCATGGATCCATGGACGGCCGAGCAAGATGTTGTATGGTAGTTCCAAATCCAGGACCTGGCAGGTTGTGTCCACAATGATTGGTCCCACTCTGATAGGGAGAGAGATAACGCCATGTGAAGAGCATTCTTCGCATCATATGCTTTGATCACTATACTCTTTGTTGGGTCCACGCATGAATCAGAGAATCCTAGAGCCTTAACTAGTTTGAGGGAGCATATGTTCAATCCTGCTCCGCCATCTACTAAAACTCATCTGACTTTGTGTTTGTGGAAAAACATTTCTATGTGCAAGGCATCGTTGTGGTTGGTTTTAGGTGATGAATAGTCCTGATCCAAGAAGGTGACATGGTGGGGCGTAGTGAGGTATCCCACCATGGTCTCAAACTGATTGACATCAATGTCCTTGGGGACTGACGGCTCTTGCAGGGTTTTATCTAGTATATCCTTGTGTGCGGGAGAGATACGAAGCAGCTCAAGTATAGAGATTTGCGCGGGACTCTTTCCTAGCTGGTCGATAAGGTTGAACTGACTTTTGGGTTGCCCTTGCTTTGTGGTCGGAGTGGGTTTTGACTGTTTAGCAGATGGGCCAGGTATGGTAAGTTTGGGTTGCCTAGCGGGAGACGGACCAGCTATGGTGACCTTGCCACTTCGAGTAGTAGCATTACACTAAGGTGCCCTCTTGATCGTAATGGTGTTGATGTATTCGTCATTAGTTCGTACATTATTTATAATTGGTCCACTAGAATAGTCGTACTTGGCTCGGGCGAAGTTAGCTTGATTATTGTTTGTCTATGGACCTAAGGTGGAAGCATTATGAGAACCATGGTCCTGCAGTGGGTTCTTATGGATAGTATGATCTAAATTGGAAGCGAATTGAGATCCGCCAACTTCAATGATACGACTTTCGATAAGATCTTGTACTAGGTTTTTCAATTGTCGACAGTTAGAGGTTTTATGTCCTTTTGTACGATGATAATCGCAGAATGCATTATCGTCCCACCATGCTAGTTTGAATTGTCCTGGGTCATATGGTTTTGGTTCCTGAAGTGTGATGACGCCAGTCTGGAGGCATTTCTTGAGGACTTCCTTAATGGGTTCACCCAAAGAAGTGTATGTGCGACCTTTAGGAAATTGTCTCATATGACGGTATTATCCCTGATTGTTTTGGCCACTCTAGTTGTTTGAAGGGACATTGGGAGGAGGTGTCAATGTCGTTGTTGGTTTGTTTTGTTGTTGAACCCCTTTTAGGGCCAGTACAGGACCCACAATGTTTGCAGTCTTGGCATCAACAACACCGTCATTTGTAACATGTTTATTTTTAACCCAATATTTGTTTTTGTCGGCGGGTGGATTGACGTTTGTGTTTTTGGGACCATATCTTAGTTCTCCCTTTGCGATAAGGGCTTTCTCAATCTAGACCCCTTTTTCAACTAAGTCTGTGAAGTTTGTGCAGCAATGTACTTGCAATGCATATTTTAGGGGCCCAAGAAGTGTTTGCATGAACATGTCGACCTTTTCCCTTTCGGGTATATCAATATGACACTGACTAGCTAGGCTTCTCCATTTTTGAAAAAATGGGATGAAAGTCTCACCAGCATCCTCTTGCGTGAGATTGCACAAGCTAGTGATAGAGGTATCCATGTCGATGTTGTACGCGTAATTTTTTATGAATTTTTGTTTAAGCTCATCCCATGTTTGGATATCCTTTTGATTGGAAAACCATTCAAGGGCAGGACCCGCCAAACTTTTAGAGAAAATCTCATCAAGTATGTTTGTTCATAAGCGATGTCCATACAATTAGTTGCAAACTCGCGAACATGTTCAATGGGGTTTGTCTTGCCTCTATATTTTATGAAATTGGGTGACACATATCCCGGAGGAAATGGAGGCATGTATAAGCTCATGTCGAATGGGTATACGTTTAGATCATATGATATTTCTGATTTCTTGCCTGATACGTATATGTTTTGGATAGTTTTCTCTAAACCCATCAATCACGTTTGTAAGGCATCCATAATAGGATCATTTGTGGTCCCGTGTGTTGGGTTGCCTGGTACACCATAGGTCCCTGTTTGTTGTGCGTGAATATTGGTGAATTGTGGCGATATGGATTGTTGTGACATGTATGATGTGTGTGGATTGGTGTGTTGTTGGTATTGAAAGTTAGGGTTGGGTGTATGTTGGTGAGTATGAACGTGGGATGAGTAGGTTGGAATATGTCCCCCAGCCATTTGTGTTGATATTTGGGGAATATGGTGACCATGAACATTTTGATTTGTGAATGATGTCATGGGTTGTGTTTGTTGACTAACTTGTCCAAATTGTTGACTTTTTGCAAGGGGAATGTTCGTATTGTGCCCTTGGGGTTTGATGGTATTTGATAGTGTTGACATGTTCACATTTTGTTGTTGTCCTTGAATGAATACATGTCGTTTGCCTCCCCCCAAAGGATTTTGTGAGATACCAATGAGAGGGTGTGTCGAAGGTGTACTCATGGTATTAGATGTGGTTATCAAGGGAGGATTGTTGTGATTTGATGATGCCCCTATGACATTTTATGTTGTGGTAAAGAGAGGGTTTAAATAATTTTCCCATGTTGCCGAGGGGCCATAGGTGGTTCCAGCCGATTGTGACAGTGTCGTGGATGTTGGGGGAATTGTGGCCGATTGTGATCCTCCAATGGATGTTGCATTTATTGAGTTGGAGGTGTTTGGGATGTTGGGAGTAGCATGTACTGTCATTGTAGTGTCAAAGAAAGTGTTGCTCGTAGTGTTGGAAAGTTGATCACTGTTTGACAAGTTATGTGTGTTATTGATCTTAGGGTCTGGGGATGTTGATCTCAACGTGTCGATGTCGAATCCTTTAGGTAGTTTGGATCCTTGAATTAAGAGTATGGCCAAGTATCTGTCTCTGTCGTATAGGACCATTTGTTCGATGAATTGAGAGGCCTCTAGATCTTGTGCCACTACCTCTAGGTTTTCCTCAAGTATTTGACTGTATTCATCTTTACGCAAGAATAGTTCAAATGGACTATTTGATGAGGGGGGTGTTGTTGTGAGAGGTTGGTCCTTTGTGTTGGCAAATGGATTGTCAAAAGTCTAGTTTGGATTGTATGTGGGATTGTTGACAGTGGACGTGGGGTCTTGTCGAAATTTTTCCATTTGTCTCTTTTGTTTTTGGAGTCTAGTTTCCACCATAAAATGATATTGCCCAAAATGGAGATGACAACTAAGTGCAAGGATGACACTATGTGAGGTCTAAGTTCAAAATGACAACTAGAATGTGTAATGTTTTTGGATTTTTGGGAATAAAATATGCAATGTCTAAACCTATAATGCAATTTAAGACAAGGATATCTAAGCACTTCTAAACTAACTCTTTGTTTTCAATTTTGGTTACTAAAGGACTTTGCTGAAAATAACAAGATGACAAGGTCAATATGACCAGTGAGTTTTTCTAACTAGACTTTTGAGTTGGAAAAAATCTCACAAAAAGGGACAATGACTGAAAAAGATAATGATGGTGAATTCTAAGATAACCTAGTTTCAAAAATAATGACGTTTGCGAATTGGTGCTAAGATTTATCTAATCCAAAGTATGCAATGATTTCAAGCCTAGGGACAAACTAATGTCAAATGTATGCACCTAAAAAAAAAATGAATGGTGAAACCTATGGTGAAGAAAATGCAAACTAATGGACAAAAGTTTTGAGCAATTTCAAAATTGGTTTCTGACAGGATTCCTTTGGAAACAGTGTTTGACAAAATATTGACAAAGTGTGGACTCATATTTGGATCTGTTTCAAGGTTTCACTCGTGACAGGCGAATGCGTCGTTTGAAGCTGTGAATGCATCACAGTTTGTCGAATGTGGTTGGTTTTTGCGATTGCGGGTTTTGGAATGTCAAATGTGACTCGGTTTTGCATATGCAGCTCTGTAATGTTTAGATGTGTTGCAACGCGTACATATGCAGCGTTTTAAATGGAAAATGTGGTTTAACAGAGCAATTGTGTCTCAGAAAATTGATTGTGATTCAACAGATGCAACACAGTTTGTGGAAATTGAGTTTTCTTGTCATTTTTTATGGAAAGTTTGATCTATTTGGTGTTGAATGTTTTGTTTAGAACTATAAATTTGATGAATCCAGAAAGCACTTGACAAGCACATTGTTTTGAATGTAAGCAATCACACATGAGACAAGTACAATCCTAAAGGGCCAATAGGCCAAGGGTTTGTATACTTGATATAGCCCACTGATAAACCCCGGATTGGTGATAAACACCTTTCCTTCTCGAGAGTGGATAGCTTAGAATTTTGGTGGCATTGGCTCCCCTCCACGGGTCATTAACGTCATTCGAGCACACCAAATTCAGATTCTTTAGGTAATGACATCCTAAGAATTGCTATCTCTATTCAAGGGGATTAGTAGTGAGTGTCTTCGGGCATGATATTGTACCCTGCACTATATCAAGCAATGACCAATAGAATGGTTGGATACTAAGACAAGAGGTGTTTAATATGGGCATTCCATTTGTGGGGCATGATCCATGCGGCGAGAGTCCCGTTTCAAATCCATCTCATCGGAACCACACTCGTGATTCTTGGGTTTTCCCCAAGAACCCACTTTTATATACCAGCTGGAAGTCCCTCGGTGTCAGGGTGCTACTGGTCTGAGTCATCTTGGGGTGAGTACTTTTTCCCACCAGAACAGGCCCAAGTTCTAGAGTCAGTAACCATTTCTCTTACACCTAGGATCACTCGAAAGCGCAAGGGGAGAGGATACTTTGATTACTAAATCGTGAGGGTGACACAAATAATAAGATGGGTCTGGTTTTCTGATCACCTAGTTTCCACAAGGTGAGAGCATAATCACCTACCACCTTCAAGCACAATTAGACAGAATGAAACACACATCCATTTTAAAGCACCAAATAAAGTGTTTTTCTACTCTAGAAATTGCAAACACGTTGTTTTGAGAAATGAGTCTTTGACTAACTGGGTTGCAAAACCACAAGTTAGCAGTTTCATCCACCAGTCTTGGACCCATGAAACATAACCGCCACACGCTACGAAACACGATTAGTAACACAAAAGCCCCTACTGGGTAGAAAGCAGAAAATAAAACCAGAGTACTAAAAAAAAAACTAGAAAGAATAGAAAAACCTCAAAAACCTGAATGCAAATGAGAAGAAAACATTACCAAGTGAATGTGTCATGACCGAGCGAATGCATCGCTTTGTATTTCAAATGTGGCTCGGTATTTCAACTGTGGCTTTCTAGATTACGATTGAGGTGTTTTGCTCTGCTAGTGCGTCGCAACGCATCAGATGTGTCACAATGTTTTAAAAAAAATGACTGCATCACTCCATACCTGTACCTACAAAAATGACAGAAAACACTTGAAAACCGTACGAAAATAATAACAAATAATAGAGTCGTGTTCACGTCGGGTTCACCAATGTAACTAAGGGTTATTTTTAGGATTAGATTCAATGAATTGAAATCACAATAATAAAACCCAAAGAAGTAATGAAGTGCAAAGGAAAATAAATGAAAACATAGAAAATAGAACAATCTCACCCAGTGTCTTAAATCTCCATAGTTGATCTCCATTACACCTTCTAACTTGTTGATTTGTGTTGCCCTCAGATTGAGTGTGTGAGCAATCTTGACTATGCCATTGTCCTAAACAAGCTTTGAAGGATTTGAATCTTAAATTCCTATGCCTATGACAATATGATAAATGAAAATAATAAATATGAGTGCTAAATGACTATAATGCCTATATTAATGAAGTGGTCCCAAAATTATGAACAAAATTGACATTTTATAGAAAACATAATTTTGAATGGACAGACGAGATCAACTCTTGACAGAAACCTAAAATCAAAGGATGAGATTCAATCTAATAATCCCTAATCAGGGTTAGGGTAAAATCAGATTGAATCTCATCCTTTGATTTTAGGTTTCTGTCAAGAGTTGATCTCATCCGTCCATTCAAAATTACATTTTCTATAAAATGTCAATTTTGTTCATAATTTTGGGACCACTTCATTAATATAGGCATTATAGTCATTTAGCATTCATAGTTATTATTTTCATTTATCATATTGTCATAGGCATAGGAATTTAAGATTCAAATCCTTCAAAGCTTGTTTAGGACAATGGCATAGTCAAGATTGCTCACACACTCGATCTGAGGGCAACACAAATCAACAAGTTAGAAGGTGTAATGGAGATCAGCCATGGAGATTGAAGACACTGGGTGAGATTGTTCTATTTTATGTGTTTTCATTTATTTTCCTTTGCACTTCATTACTTCTTTGGGTTTTATTATTGTGATTTCAATTCATTGAATCTAATCCTAAAAATAACCCTTAGTTACATATCGCTCTGTCCTTCCTGAATTCGGCAATTCTCGACATTTTTCATCTAAGATCATCAAAACTTTAAACATTCAGCATCTTAACACTATCAAACATGGCATCTTGGCATCAAAACAATGGATATCCAGATGCACTTGGCAAACATTTGACACTTGTCTTTTTGGCTTTTTATCATGTTATTAGTTTTTCAGGGAGATCCCACTAACAGGATTTAGAGAAGCAACAACATATCATGACAATTGACACGCATGACTACTAGTTTCTCAGCAAGGTCCTGATTTTGGGATTTAGAAAAACAACGACATATCATGATAAGGGCTCTATTTTTCTATTTTTGACAATCATGTTGCTAGTTTCTCAAGGATGTCTTGGAAACAAGATTTAGAGAAGCAACGACGTTTCATGGATTTTCTTTGTCTTTTTCTGCTTATGGTTGATTATGGCAAAAAGATTGGGGCAATCATGCTCTACCTTGAGTCATGGTCATCTTGGTCTGTGATTGTTTTTCTTATGTGATGGTACAACCTTGCACACCTTGATCTATGTGATATAATGGTGTTTGTCGGCCATTACAACAGTTTGTCCAATGATTATTAAGAGCAATAAATATTAAAGTCCTATGGTAAAGTTTTGAAGGATTTGGTTTAGGAACTAACATGCATCTCCGTCGATTGGTCCTCTTCTCTCATCAGTCTGGTCGCCTTCTATCATCAGTCTGGTCATCTTCTTTCGTCCATCTCATCATGATATCCCGTGACATACAAAAACCTGAGTGCATACATAATCATATAAACATTGCATTAGGTCCATACATACATCATCCATAACATTTAAATAATCACAAAAAGTGCATTAACATAACCATCAACATTGCACCCATTTAATAAATACATTATGCATATTATTATCATCGTCATGGCATCATAATCATAAGCACACATCATAGGACATACATGGCATCATAAATTAAGCAATAAAATTTATTTATTTAATAATCATGAAGAATAAATGGACATGAATTAATTAAATAATTATGAATTATTTAATCAATAGTCGAATGTGGACCAAGGACATAATTAAATGTCATAATTATGCTAGGAGGAAAGTGGTAAAAATGAAGCTTGTAGGCCTAGGTCATTTTTAGGTGTCTACAGAAGTTATTTGAAGATGCCAAGGCACAAATTGAGGCACTTTCCAAATAGAAAGACATTGATTCCAAGGAACAAGCTGATGTATTGGATAAACAACAGGAATTAGAGGGTAAGGCCATGGCTGAAGAACTTTCCTAGAAACAAGAATTTGAAGCTAAATCTAAAGAAGAAGAGCTAGCAAGGAAACAAAAGGAAAAGGAAGATTTGTTGTAGCAACAAAAAGAACAAGAATTGAAGATTAAAGAAGAAAGGGATAAGTTAGCTATGTTGTAGAAAATACAAGAGCTAGAAGAATAAAAAGGAAAAAAAAGAAGAGAGAGAGAAGCCCTTGAGGCCAAGTTCAAGGATATTGAGGTAGCTCGAAGAAAGAAGGATGAGGAGGAACTCTTGCTTAAGAAGTTGGAGGAAAAAAAACTTGCTAAACATGAGCAAGAGTCTAAGAAAGCATGGGATAGAGTTAGATAATTAGAGAAGTAGAGGGATGAAATGTATGAGTAGAGGAGATTAGAGGAGGAAAGGGAGAACGCTGAAATTGAAAGGCTTGCAAAAGAAGCTACAGAAAAGGAGCAACACCAGGTACAAGAGGTTGATTCTCAACCTAAGACCACCATTCTGCAACCTCTTTCCTTTATAACTGCTACTTCTTCTTCCACACAAGTGATAACTCCTCCTGCTGCTCCAACATGGTTGAAACTCAACCTAGAAAGCAAACAAATAGTTCAACCTCATTCCTTGAATTGGGAAGACATGATGAAAGAATTAGAGAAAGAGAGGCCCAAGAAAAAGGCTAGGGTCCTTCATTCCACAAAGCTAATAGATGAAGGTGAAATCATAGCTGAATGTGCCATTCCAATGATGGACAAGGATAACCAATATATGCAATTGACTGATTATCAGTTGGGTATGGTTAATTTAGGGAAACCAACAAAAAATCAATAGATGAACCTTATTGACATAGTGGAATCCTCCAACAAATCTAGGATGATAAAGGAAAAACAAAGAAAAGATGAGCTTAAGGCTCTATTAGACCTACTGCATAGGTTCTTGGAGGATGTATCTACCCTTGTTTCCTCTCAATTTTCTACTCTAGAAACACCAATTTTGTTGAGTAAGAAGGAGGCCAATGATCTTGTACACATGATGAGTAAGGTTGGAATGCTTGATAGATGGATAGATCGATTGAACCAAGAGGTGGATGAATTGCTTGTTGATAGTTATAGGCAACATGAGGGTTCATTAGAGTTGGTTGAGGACATGAATTCACATGTTGAAGTCTTGGGGAAATAAGAGGATGAGTATAGAGAGCATAAAAAGAAGTTGAAAGACATCAACAAGTTGCCAAAGCAGAATCTCTTGGAACAGTCTATCCTCCATGAGGATAATGTGGAATTCATTGAAAAGACAATTAGCATTATCGAGTTCAAGTCCACATTCATTTATGAACATAGAAATGAAGTTCAACAAGCTAGTAAAGATTTGAATGAGCAGATTGATGAATTGGAAGCGGCAATTTCCATTTTGGTTAATCTAGATATCCCTATGAAGGAAGGTCTTCCTCTTGAAAAATTAAAGGAAAAGTGGAATAATAGGTTTGAGGAGGTGATGTAGAATGAGGAGGATGGTGATGAATTGTTTCTTGATAGACTCATGGATATGAAGGATGAAGTGAAGGCTGCTAGGAGGGAGTTAATTAAATTGAAAGATATGCAAGAGTTTTCCTCTTCAAAATTGAAAAGAATCAAATTTGAAGATGAATGGGTAGATGGGCCCGATGCAGACATATTCCAAGAAGTGTTCACCAGCTATGATGAGTACCTTCTTGATAAAAATACGTAGGAATAAGGTAGGAGTGGAATGTTCAATTCCTGATAGGACACCTGGTGACATGGTCTACTGGACATCTCTCTCTCTTTCCCTCCTATTTTGTAGGATCATGACCTCACTTCAACTAGAGATCCCCAACAGTTCTACCTTCCCTTTTGGTACATAATATTTTTGTAATAAATTCATCAACAATTGAACTGAAGATCAGCCAGTGTAGTCACTTCATGCAGTTCTGGGTGTTCCTTAATTGGTGGATCTCAATTTTTGATTGAGAGGAATTAATGCAAAGCTTGTATATATTTACTTTATCTCTCCATATTGTAAAGGTCGGGTGATTGAAGAAAGGATTAGCCACCTGAAGGAGATAGTAGATGGTGTTCTCATAGTTTTATGATTTTACAATTTTTCAAGCAAGATACTTTGAGATACTCTTTTTACAGTTTATGCAATAAATTCATTTTCAAAAAGTTTAGTAGTTAAGTGATGATGTTAATGAATCATAATCATTCATATTCCAGTGAATGCTGTGCATAATTGTTTCTTATTTGATGCAAATCAATAGAAGAATCTAGATTTGAGACTATTTCATTGAGTTATATGTGAATGAAATTTATTTATATCTATTGATTTGTTAATTTTAGCAATGTGTTGGTGATGTGTTTTGATTTTGAAATGGAGCTTTGATGAATGGTTATGGTTATTGAATTTTCACTATGAATGTATGCAATAGTATAGGTCATGCTATGGATTGCATCATGTTATAGTTTTGGTTAGTTGAGGAAACACTCATTGTTAAGATACATGTCTGGATGTGAAGAGATTTATATTCATATTTTGTTGTTCTAAAGTCTTGTTCTATCTTTTTTTGTTTATTTACACTCCCAAATGTTAAATTTACCCATAGGATTCAGTTTATGTTCCTTTTACTAGAAGGCCCTTGAATATTACAGTTGCATTAGCCACTAAATCACACTAGCACAGTTGAGAACCAACTACAAAGACCTTGGAAGATAGACTGGTTTAAGCTATCTTTCTTTTTTTAGGAGAAACAAAGTACAAATATTTTGTAAAATGTTGTTGTGCTACTTTGACCATTAATTGAACTTAGCTTTGATACCAATTGAAGGGAACATAATCTACTAAGAGGGGGTGAATAAGTAGATCAAATCAATTTAAAACTCTTTACTTCAACATATATATTTGAACATGAAACTTGAATCAAAATAGCTATCACTAATCAAGCAATAATATAAGTACACATTAACACATGAGAACACTAGATATACATGGAAACCCAAGAAGGGAACAACCATGGTGAAAATAGTTGCTTGGATTTCCTATCCAAATCTAGCCTCACAAAGATAAAAAAATAATGAAGGAATTTGAAATATGAAGTAGGCACCAACCTACTAGAGACACCTATCCCCAATGGAAACAACTCAATAAGTATAACACTAGTCCTACGAGATTACAAAGGTAAAGCTATCAAATATTCAATGTTGGTTACATAGCTTACACAAGATCTAAAATTGATTCATACACTCGCATCTACTCCTTATGATCTTTTGATGATGGTGCATAATGATTGAGATACAATTCACATTTAATAACACTTTCTCACACAATGGATTCTCACACTTGCATACTCATGTATATTCACTTACCACTTTATCTACTATTCCACTTATTATGTGAAGTGAGATGATTATTATATATAACTATAGTGTCAAAAAAAGTAATTATTTTTCACACTTAATTTGGATAATTGACATAAATTTGAATTAATTATGTCTTGGAATAGTGTTGTAATGTGCTATACACATTCACATCATTCTAGGGTCCTTATTTAATTAAAATGTATCTTAAACTGTCCTTTGTAAAGGTGTTTTAAAGTGTTGTAACACACTTTCACACTTTTCTAGGGTTTTATTTAATGAATTAAGCCTAATGGGCTCCTTTTAGTGAAATGTACATAATGTGTACCCTATTTAGGTGTTGTAAAGTGTTGTATAACACTTTCAAATTTATCTAGTGTCCCCTTAGTTAATTGTGGTTAATTGGAGTTAATTCACCCCTTTAATTAAAATTTAAGCCTTATCTATGACACATCCCAAAGATCTATCCCAACACCTAGTATTTAAATTGCATAACATTTAATGGAGTGGATTCAAGTTCTTAGAAAATGGTGCTAGGACCCATTCACCCTAGGTGGTGAATGGATCCCACCTTAATAGGACCCCATTTATTTACTAATTTAACATGGGTTTTTCACCCTCTTTCCATCCCACGAGGTTAGGTCCTAGAAAAATGAGCTAGGACCCATTCGCCCTAGTTGGCCAATGGGTCCTCCCTTAATGGGGACCCCCTTCTTGAATTTAATTCTGGTAGGATTTTTTATTATATTCATTTCTAGATCTAGTGTCAACTTTTATTGTTTGAATTTTGGGCGTAATTCTACAATTATGTATAAATTCAAGATTATTTTACATAATTTCACCTAGAAGAAGATTTAAAGCAAGCTAAAAGACAAGGAATTTCATGAGATCAAGCATTCATAGTCAAGAAGAAAGAAAAAGTGAAGTTTGGAGCAACATTGTAAGGCCTTCAAGCTCATTTTGTATCCAAGGTCAAGAATTAGTGAAAGCTAATGGTAGATGCCTATGGAGAATCATGAGGGATTCTAGGTGTTGGGAGATGCACAAGTCATACAACCAAGCTTAAGGAATTATTTCGTAATTGGTTCCATCTTCTATGATCATCCTATTTGCAGCGTACAAGAGGTATTTTCAGATTTATGATTTATTAAAGGGGTTAGACCTCTTCTTTAGTGAGTCATTTTGTATTGTTCACATTAAATTCAAGGGTTTTATCCTAACACAATTGGGAAGAATTGATTTTAAATTCTCATAGATCTTAGTCTTAGAGACAATTAAGATTAGGATTTCATGCACAATTACATGTTTTAGTTTTGCATTCATCATCAAAGGTTTAATTACCAACAAGGGGTTTGATTAAGGAAAATCCCTATCCACCAACAAGCTATCAAATTTTTCTTACAAATTTTGATAGATCTAGATCTGAAACAAGAATTTCAAAGTGCAAAGGAGAAGAGCAGATCTAGAAGTTGAAGACCACATCAAATATTTATGAAAGGATCTAATAGGACCCATTCACCTTTAGTGGTGAATGAGACCCTATTAGGGTTTTAAGGGTAGAAAATTCTATAGTTTTCAAGCTTTTGTTTTAGGTTCAGAGCTCCCCGAACAATCCTACCAAGACCCATTCACCTTTGGTGGTGAATAAGTCCTAGTTAGTAATTCAAGAAAGTAAGATTTGACCAGGTGCACAATTTTATCTCCTTGTTCTACTAGAAAATTTATAGATTCATACTATTTTGTGTCATATTTCTACATTTCAAGTGCTAGACCTAGAATTAGGGTTTACATATTATTTGAATTTATTCTCCACAAATTGTGATTTAGCTCACCACCCTATCCTTACACAAAGGAAAGGTTACAAGATCCCTCAATGTTGAATTATTCCACCTCTTTTGTTGATGTTTATTTCAAGGTTCTTGGATCTCATCTTTTGAATGAAACCCTAACTATACTAGAGGGGGTTAGACTTCATTTCCTTCTCCCTTTTCTCCATGTTTCATTTTGGTGAACTCGATGTCTTTTAACATCTTAGTTTCTAATTTGGAGTGCATTCAAAGCCTAGGTTTTAGTTTGCATTAAAATTGCATTGCATTTAGGGGTTTTTATTATGCATTAGTGAACATTGCATTTAGGATAAAATTTCATGTTTGCATTGCTTATATTCATTAAAATTTGAAAAAAATACTTTAAATCTAATTTATTTTTTCCTTTTGTTCACATTGAGATCATCATTCAATTATGTAGATTCAAATTGCATTATATATTTAGTCATCTTAGTCATCATTTAATAATAGTAAAAGTTCCATTTATAGACATCATATCTACAAAATCTATTACAAAATTCATTGTTATAGATGTGAGATAGTATATACACATAAATAACTCAAAAAAACTGAAATCAAACCAAGAAAACCCTAAAACTAGGACCCATTCACCTTTAGTAGTGAATGAGTCCCAAGACACCTTGATCAACGAGATTTTTGGGTATCTTCTAGTGTTTTAGACCCAAGTGAATGAGTCCCTCTACAACTTTTGATAGCAAAAATATTGAGTAGTTTTTGGTTTTTGATAAGAACTTGTCTCAATTTTGAAATATGAGAAGTGATACTCTAAAACAAATTGTCTTTACATTCAAGTTCTTGTTTATTTAGATAGATTTAACAACATTGGGAAAATAATTTATTGCATATTTCAATTAAAAGTGGCATTATAATTCTACATTTTTAGTATTATTGCATTTATAGAAAAGTTAGATTACATTTTTCATTCATTAGAACAAAAAAATCAAAAAAATTTATGACAAGTTTCCTTTCAAAGGTTGACCTATCCCTCAAGCCTTTTATTAGTGATGAATTTGACATGTTAGATGAAACCCTCAAGGACTTCATCTCACAAGGTTCATCCACTAATTATTTTCATGAAAAAAAAAAGTACAAAGGTGTTAGCACCATCACATGACAACTCATGATGTACCCTCCACACAAACCATAAATTCAAAACAAACTTGTGCTTATCCTTGAACCACTGGAAAACAAGACTTCGCTTGAAAATGGTAATACTTCACAAAAAATGAGCTATAATACCATTGCACATACCTACAATACAAGAAACAATAGACAACAACAAACAAATCATGTTTCATTACCATTTCCTAATCTCATCTTGCTTAGTGCTCCTCATTTGATGGAAAACAATGGAAAGGAATATAATCTTGTTGAAAAGCTTAAGAGTACTCTTGCTAGTATTTATATATGGGAAGTACTTCAAATATCACATAGTTATCATAACATACTCCAAGAGGCCTTGAAGCAAGTTGCAATTCCCTCTAACAACGATGTAGCAACACTAATTTAAGAGATGAATGAAATGAACTTGAACATAGTTTTTCACCAAAGTGAATTACCTCCCGTAGAAATCTAGAAGAAATATGAAGCATTCAATATAATAGCCTATGTGAAACAAATCAGAATAAAATGAACCATTGTTGACAATGGTTCAACCTTGAATGCATGTAGTGTGAGCCTTTTAGAAAAGATTAACATGAAAAAAACAATATTAAAATTGATTCTTTGTTTATTCACAAATTTGATAATATAGGAAAAAAATTGCTTAGGGTCATCACATTACCTATTAAAGTGGGGAAAGTAATGTTGCAAACTCTGGTCCATGTTATGCTTGATGATCTTTCTTACAATATCTTTTTAGGGAGACCTTGGATTCATGAGATGAATGTTGTGCCTTCTACTTTGCATCATTTCATGAAGTATGTCTATAACAACAAAGTCTACACATTAAAAGTTGATCCCACACATAAAAGATGCTTTATGCTCGAGAGAGAGAGAGAGGGACGAGATCCTTTAGAAGCATTCAAATATAGTGCATCACAAGAAGCTATGAAAGAAGAGAAAGAACATGAAACAAACATTGATGAACTTAGGAAGTTGTTGGAAGATGATTGGGGTTCCTTGGTTTTCACACCAACATTCATTGGAGAATATAAGATAACAACAAAAGACAATGAAAAGAAAAAAAAAAAAATTGTAAATTCAATGTAAAATTAAAACTACATCTCACAACCATCTACCTCATCTACTTTGGAAGAAGGAACAAGCTATACAACAAATTTTGATGACATATACTATCAACAACCACCAAACCCAAAAGAAATGGAAAAACTTTATGGGAGAGGTTACGAGCTTATGAAGCAACTCGGTTACAATGGAAAAGGATGTAGGAAGAAAGAGCAAGGCATACATATTCCTATAGAGCCTAACACACATGAAACAACAAGTGGTTTGGGATATCTCCCTTCTAAGATATCACAAGCAACAAAATGACCTTCACTCAACATCAACACTATCATATGTAACTCTAGAAAATCAAATCTCACCATGAAGCATCCTGAGTTGATTGATATAAATTTTGATGAATCTTTGGAATGCTTTGAAAAAGATGAAGCTTTGAAAGAAATGTTGGGATTCTATTATAAATCATTCACCCCTCTCATAAATAAATATGTTACATGTGCTATGGTCAGTACTAAACAAGAGGAGGAAGAAAATGAAAACAATGAAAGTGTCATGGATAAAGAGGAATATATAATGCTTAGATAGCAAAACCAAAAGCACTTCATTTAGGAGATACAATCAACATACCGATGGATATCAATAATGAAGAGAAATTAATTCAAGTAGGGAAGTTCCTTGGTGAGATGAGCAAGAGGATCATGTAAATTTACTTCATGAATTTCCTGAAATCTTTGCTTGGACATACTCAAACATGTGGGGAATTGATGCTAAGATTGTGGAACATAACATAGTCCCTATGGAAGATGCTAAATTGATGCAACAAAAAATATGAAAGATGAATCCTAAGATAGCATTACTGGTTAAAGATGAAATTGAGAAACTTCTTGATGCTAAATTTATTTGAACTATTGATTATTCTCCATGGATCTCAACTATTGTTGCAGTTGCAAAACTTGATAATTGTTTTAGGATGTGTATAGACTTCAGAGATTTGAATAAAGCATCTTTAAAAGATAACTTTCCCTTCCTAATATCAACATGATAGTAGAATCAACAATGAGACATGCTTTGTTCTCATTAATGGATGGATTTTCTAGATATAACCATGTAGACAAGTAAAATTGACTTAAAACCTATCACACACCCTAAATGACATTTACACATCATCGACATAAGTATGATCAAACATCACTGAATTTCACATCAATTGCATCCCAAAACCCTAGCTTCCCCTATTAATTGAATAATACAACATTATTTAATTAATTCACTTTTTCATCATTTTCGATGAATTAATTTTTTTTTGTTTATTTAATGAAGTCCTAAAACCCTATTTCTGCTACTAATTGAATAAAACAACCTTATTTAATTAATTCACATTTCTATCATTTCAACCAATTAAATAAATTACATTTATTTAATGAAGTCCTAATCTCACTTTATTTTGTCTTTATTAGTTAAATAACACCAATTATTTAATTGCATCGCTAAATCACTTTATTTCCCTAAATTTAATTGAATTATTAAATCATAATAATTTAATTAACTCACTTTCCCTCCAAAAATTTGAATAATTAAATCAAACTATGCAAAACATCATCAAAAATAAAATCAAACTAATGCAACTTTATTTGCAAAATTCAAACTTGATTTGCACGTTCAACCCCAAAATTAATTAATTAATTAAATCAATTAATTAATCTTTTTCAACCACTTTCCTGATTGAGTAAATTATGATCCCCTGATTTCTCAATCTAATCCTAACAGATCAATTTATTTCTAGTTGGGAAAATTATGATTCCCTAACTGATCAATCTATTCCTCAATCCCTTTGATTATTCAATATAATTCTTCAATCACAGAAATTGTGCAATCTATTTTGCATGGATTTTTCATGTCTAAATCCTCTCAACATCTCTCAACCATCAATCTTGATTCAACATTGTTTAATCCTGATCGTCCATTTTGAATCACATTTTCTATATAACAAACCTCTTTCCTCACAAAAAAGGATCAGAGAATCAACCTATTCATACAACAAAGTAATTTGAAAACACCATTGGTATAGCTTCAACATTTCTTCGATCAACCAACCAAGATATCATTCTTCAAGCTTTCGTACACAAACTATGGAGGATTTATAGTGATACAGACAACCATATCCTCATGAATATACTCTGATACGAGATGGATAATAGTTTTATTGTTGAATTCAATTGTTTACATATTTCATTTTCATGTTCTTGAATTTAGTATTCTAAATTGTACATTGCATAAGTGTAGGAATAGATCTTAGATTAATGTTCTTGATCATAGATTAAATTCTAATTTCAATTACATTTCTCTTGTTTATTTCTATGATTTCCCCCCTCACACATTTTGGCATTCCCAGTGGGACCATGGTACTAAATACTAATGTTTCTATTAGTTTAAATTGAAGTTGTAGGTTTCCAAAGTGATTTTGTAAAACTTTCATGCACTGTTCCAAAAATTTTCACACTTTCCTATTAAGAAATATGTGCATTTGAATCTGAAAACCACACACTTGACACTAAGACCTATGCATTTGCAAATTTTTAGTGCATCTGACTGATGGCAGAGGGTGCACTTTCAATTTTATTGCACTTTTACTCTCTGACACATGGCACACTTACTATTTTTTTAGCGCTCTTTCTTTGTCAAACCTATGTCCAAGATCTGCTAATGTGAATTTGAATTTTTTACTAGCAAATTCTTGATTTTGAGTGTGTGACAGGTATTAACATTCTGTATGCAGGGTCGAGAAACCACTAACACATTTTTTGTATAGAAGATGAACAGTCAAAGAACTTCAAATTTTCCATACCTTTTTAAGTTAGAAATTTTTTTATTTGGTGCATTAAAAAGAACAACACATTTGTCTCTCAATGCTTTAAAATGAACCATTTCAATGTTTTCTAAAGTTAGGAATTTTCTTATAGTGCTTACAAAGAACCTAAAACAAACACACTTTATTTTTAAGTGCTCTAAAAATGAACAATTTTAAAGCTTTCTTAAACTAGGAATCTTGATTTTGGTGCTTAAAAAGAATAACACAAATGAAAAATTCATTTTTGGTGCTCTAAAATAAACTATTTTGAAGTTTTCTAAGTTAGGAATTTTCATTTCGCTGTTTAAAAAGAACCCTGCAAACCACACATTTCAATTTGGGTGTTCTAAAAATGAACTCTTTCCAAGTTTTCGTAATTAGGAATCTTTATTTTGGTGCATAAAAAGAATGCAAATGACCAAAATGATTTCCTTTTTGTTGACACATGCTCACATTTAATTTTTTTGATCAAGTAAGACTAGGATCAATTTAGAAACACTCAAATTTGGGCTTAAGAATGGAAAAATCATTCTTTTTGTCTTACGCCTGTGCTATGATATTGACTGATGTCTAGAACACTTCCATTGGTTGCAATTAAAAAGAATCATTGATATCTTATTCACATATTTTTGAGGACAAAACTTCTCGAGGTGCTTAAAAATAATCAAATTGCTATGAATTATATGTTGTGCATTCAATGTTTGGCGAGCTAGATGTTTGTCTTCTCCCCTCGTACCTTTTGGAAATCTTGGGTGAGTGAAGACATCTTGAGCTTCACACTTTTATTTTTAAAGCATACCTTTAGAGGGCCTACCTATTGAGACACATCTTTCACTAGAGAACTCATAAGCAACCCAAGTAGTACTCTCATTCTAGACCACTATATAAATAAACTATGGGTGTGAGGAAAGTTCATCACCGATTGGGTGCTATTGGCCTATACCAATATCAATCTCCCCCAATATCTTTGTGATATGTAAAAACCTGCAAGGGCTAGGAGGACTCTTAATTAAGGAAAATGTTGCATGTATAAGGATCCAAAAATAATAAATCTAGAATATTACTATGATCCAAACTATTTTTAGAAGCTACCCCTTTATCCAAAAATATTCTTTGAAAGTGGTGCATCAGAATTTACTTCTGAGAAGTTACTTTCCAAGTACAAATACAGGTTTGTGACATAAGTTTCATGTAAAATCACCCCTTTGAGGCATGAGGTAGGCCTACCTAAAATAATGGTTTCTATCCCTACGGTTATAAATGCTTGTTTATGTTAAACTTTAATGGTTTCTATCCCTATGGTTGTAAATGCTTGTTCATGTTAAACTTTCCAAATACATTAAAAAAAAACTTGACATAAAAATCTATGCTTGATCTAAAATGAACACATTCAAACAAACACTAAACATGATGGCTGAATCACAAACCCTTTGACTTGTTTTATGCTTTTAAGAGAAGCCCTATATTTTCACTCCTTGAAAGGATTTCCTTAAAAATTTCTAAATATTCAGACTTTAATTTTATGTTGCATTGGATCAAAGTAAATATTTGGGAACTATGTCTTGGGTGTCATGATTTCACAAGTTAAAGCCATAGACATGAAGGTCACACAAGTCAATGCTATTTGAGTCAGTCAAGTCTTGTTGTATCACTTGCCATACTTCAAACACAAAGAAGTTGAGGAAAAAACAACTTAAACTTGCAAAAATATAGAGAAAGAATGTTCAAATTGGAAACAAAACACATAGAGAATTCCTTTACACAAAATTCTAGCGTAGTTACCACATTTTCTACAATAGTTGCTAAAATTTCATTGCATTTTCTCTTTGTCCCAGAAACTTCACTAATGAAAATCAGTTGCATTTGACAGAAACTATGCACTTGATGTGGAACCTACGCACTTTCTATTATTTGCTCGCACTTGCTTATGAGAAATTAGTGCACTTGCCACTAATCTGCTTGCCATTTCCAAAATAATTTTTTTTTTCCTGAGTAATCATTACATCTAACAAAAACATATAGTTTTTGCACTTTCCATTCCAGCTCACACTTGCTTCTCAAAAACCTATGCACTTGACACATTTTTGGTTGCACATGATAAATTTGGTCATTCTTGCTCATAGTTTTATGCCTTTGCTCATAAACCAATGCTATTGCTCTATCCTGCTGAAAATTGGGAAAAGAAAACTAAAGTTGCTTATAGGATCTTTCATAGAATGAAACAATTGGAAAACTAGATAAGTCATATAGTCCCTCATCCATTATTTCCATCCTACTTGTTAGAAATAAAAATCAAAACAAACCATTGGGATCATTCCTTCACTCAAACGTCTAAAATATCAATAATTACTTGGGACTTGCAGATAGTTCAAGTAAGCTTTTATGCAACATATCCTCTAGACAAGGAAGTGAAATATTGACCCTAGTCCTTCAAAATTTTGATTTTCAAAAAGTAGCACCATTCCAAAACAACACTCAAACCTTATGTTCTTGAGCTTCATAGTAGCCATCTCAAAACAACATTACATTTTATGACCATCTGAAAACCAAGTGCTCCAGTTCAAGAACCGAACCTTATAGTAGCCGAAAGACCTGTGTTACAACCTCATGCATGGTAATAGATATACACCCCTCATGATCTCTGGTAAGAGAAAAATTCTTAGATCAAGCAAGAGAAAAATACTTAGGTGGAAATCCATATTATGACTTTCAAAGAACCACCCTACCCTAAAGTTCTCCAAAGGGTACATCTCAAGAAGATACTGCATTTATCAAAATACACTATACTTTTTCTATTTGAGCTTCTCAATGGGCCAACCACCCTTAGATTTAAAGCAATGAAAATCCAAAAAACAAAAGCAGCTTTCATTTTCCTTAAAATAGAAAATCCAAAAATAAAAGCATTTTTCTCCATAGATAGGAGTCAAGAAAATAGTTACAAGAGCTTGGCGGTTGTTTATGACAACTACAAGATCACAACACAGGAAGAACATGGAAGCAAGGAAGAACAATGCCAGCATCCAACCAAAAAACACCACAAATGGCGAAGGTGGTCCATGGGGCTACAAGCCAAGCCACCTTGAAAGAACCCAAAAGTGACCTATGTATAGAGACACCTTCAGTGATGAAGAGCTAAATTAAAAATGACATGAAGTGATAGAAAAAAAACAACCAAGACCTAGAAAGAGTAATCATAAAGGAGGTAGATCCTAAAGAGGACATAAATTATGAGGAACTATTTGAACACTCCAACAACCCAAAAGTGCTCAAACTAATGGAAAAATTGTTGAGAAAGGACCCAAACTCATATTTCTTCAAGTTAGCACAAAGTGGTGCTGAATTGCCAATGGACTTCAACATGGAGGCTCTCAAAGATCCCAATATTATTCCCTTAGGGTATAACTTAGTTGTGAGATAGATATCTAAACCCATGGAAAATCCAAACATGCCACTTGTATTCTCACAAAACAATGTTCATCCCAAAGAAAAACCCTTGTATAGAAAACAAAGTCAGATCGAACAAGTAGCAGTGGCACAATAGTATCAAGGAGGGCCATCCCAATATGTACCACAAAGCAACAATCCACCACTAGGATAGTATGTACCTCAAAATACTTTCAATTTCAACCTTTCCTAAAATAATTAGTACCATCAACAAGGTGAGCCACAAGGTCCCCTTCCAAATCATTACCAACAATAAGGTGGACCACAAGGTCCCCTTCCAAATCAATACCATCAACAAGGTCGACCATAGAGTCCTCTTCCAAACTAGTAGCACCACCAACAAGGTGGACCATAGGGTCACATTCCAAATCAGTACCATCAACAAGGTGGACCATAGGTTCCCCTTATAAATCAATAGTACCACCAGGAAGGTGGACCATAGGGTCCCTTTCCAAACTAGTAGTACCACCAACAAGGTGGACCATAGGGTCCCCTTCCAAACCAATAGTACCACCAACAAGATGGACTATAAGGTCCTCTCCCATATTTGTCCCATCAACAAGGTAACCTACCAACGCATCATTGGAAAAATGGTTAGTACAGTCTATCCCAATAGCAAGGTGTGCCACAAGGCACCCTTCTTTAGTTGTTCCATCAATAAGGTAACTCACAAACAGATCACCACGGAAACCTTTAGTACAGTCCATCCGAACAATAAGGTGTGCCACAGGGCACCCTTCTTTAGTCATCCCATCAACAAGGTAACCTATCAACACACCATTAGGGAAACCTTTAGCATAATTCATATCACCAACCAGGTGTGCCATAGGGCACCATCAGGGAAACCTTCAACATAGTTCATATCAACAACTAGGTGTGCCACAAGGGACTCCTCCTAATTCCTCCTCCCAATAAGGTAACCCACTAATGCATCAATAGGGTAACCTTTAGTATACTTCATCTCAGTAATAAGGAGCTAACCCTCCTTACACACAAAATGGACCTAACCCATCATGTGTTCAAAAGAGCTACCAAGGTTCAATACCCCCATTCTATCCAACTTATGACCAAACAAACGGTATGTGACAACAAAGTTATTATAGATAGGACTCATAGATAACTGTACTAAAAATAAAGGGAACTAAAACTTGAGGCTGCCACCCAATAGATAGCATATATGCAAGTATGGAAAACAAAGAATACCTACACACTTCAAGAAATATACCCATTCCCATTCGATCACTCCATCATTGATTACCTTTTCTAGAAAACTTTGAGATACCCAAGTTCGACAAATACAAAGGAAGAGGAGATTTGGTAGAGCATGTATAAGAATTTTAAGTGTTATGTATGGAGGTACAAAAGAATGACACTTATTGCATGAGGCTCTTTCTATGGAGCATTATAGGTCATGCTATGGAGTGGTTAACCTGTCTACAACCTAGAATTAAAACCTTTGACGAACTACCTATCAAGTTCATAAGCCACTTCTCATTTAACATAGAAAAATTCATCACCATCACGAGTTTGTCCACAATCAAATAGAGTCAAGGAGAGTCCTTTACCTCCTACCTATAGAGATGGAGACACAATGCTAGTTGATGCAAATGACCCATTCCAGAAAAGGAATTGGTAGATATCTTCATCTTAAATGTCCTACCCAAGATTAACTACCAACTCACTATGTTATGTTCTGCAGACTTTGAAGAAACAATAAAAAATGGATTAAATTTTGAGAGAGCCCGCATTGCAAGGGGACTCCTTAAATTGAACAGCTCAAAAGAAATTCCCTCTAGTTCAAAAGAGAAACCTAAAGTTTGGGAAAAAAATAAGAACATCACAAACGATGGAGTGGTTGACACTATAGCACTATGGCATGCATAGAACACACATCAAAACAAACCATAGGTGGCACAAACGATCTATGTTAAAAATAACACACAAAACAACTAACTCACCTATCCCAAAAACAATCAGGTTATCAACTTGCAAATGATTCATGGAGGGAAATAGAGGTAGTACGATCAACCCATGAGATAGTTCACAGTACTAGATGAGTCACTTGAGATAGTCATGCCAAAGCTAGTATAGGGAAACCTCATCAAACTTAATGATCACCCAAACTATTAGGAACCTAGCTTCAAGACATTGTGGTATAATGATAAATACTTGTGCGAATTCCATAAAATCAAAGGACACATGACCAACAATTTTATGTGACTCAAACATCTCATCCAAGACTTGATAGAAAAAGGGGAAGTGGACATTGAGCATCATCCTGAAAACAAAGATCTTCAAATATACTCAAATCCAAGCCCAAACCACACCAAAAGGAATGATAAAGGAAAGAAACAAGAGTACCACAAAGCTAACTAAACATATGGTGACATGATTTTAGGAACCCTCCAACAAGTAGATGAAAATAAGGAAAATGTAGTGACAATACAAGGTGGAGACAACAACTGTAACATAACTACCTATCAAGGGAGAGTTACAATATAAGGAGGTCCACCTAAACCCACAATTAAGTTATAAAATGACTACAACATTATATTGAAGAAAATTATTTCCCTAATCTCAATCCTAGAGTTGTTAAGACTATCACCTACACATAAGGAAATATTGGAAAAAGCATTGGAAACATTGGTCCCTAACGACCTCGATCCTAGTCAGTTCAAATCCATGGTTGGAAAAATCATAGAAAGAAATCATTTATTATTTTTAGAGAAAGATCTTCCACAAAGGACATTCCACAATCAAGCTATATATATAGAGGTTGATGTCCACAAGAACATGGTCAAATCGGTATTGATAGATAATGGTGCAGGTCTAAACATATGCACCTTAAAATTCATCAAACAATTGGGGTATTCTAACGATGTGATAGACAAAGGAAAAAGTATCACCATAAGAGCCTATGATGACCTTGAAAGGAATTCAAAAGGGACAGTTAGGCTACTAGCACAGATAGGACTAGCCATCACAAAAACTACTTGTCAAGTACTTGACCTTGAGTTGCTCTATAACCTCCTCCTAGGACACCCTTTGATCCATACATTACAAGTAGTACCATTGACCTTTCATCGATGCCTAAATTTTCCCCATGAAGGAAAAGAGGTGACCTTATATGCTAATCCTGAACCTTTCCACTTTTATGCAAAGTTCGAGGAGATGTATAATAAGATCCAACTCATACCTAGCAATGACCTAGCCTTCCACTCATTGTCATATGTTGACCCTTCCATGCTACCATCAACCTTAATCAAGACCACATCAAATGAACAAACAAAAATGGAAACCAAGGTTCAAATACTGGACAAGGGTAATGGAAACTACCACTTCAACCAAGCATTCTATATTGGGATGCTTCCACCAACACCCAAGGTCTATGGAGGTCTGAAAGAGATCAAGTAGGCTTAGACAGTTAAAATGATAGAAAACCCACGATCTTTACCAAGTGGGGGGACATGAAGGATGAAGAAATATTCAAAGAGGACTTCTCATCCATGATTTACAAGGAGGACCAAAAAGAACTAGAAAAGCCACAACCCATTCTAATTGATCCTAGAAGTAGAGGTTATCAATTAGCTAAACAAATGGGGTATTGAGGAATAGGTGGCCTTGGGCTATAGAAACAAGGCCAATCAGAGCTAATCATAGTGGAATAGGGAAAGAAAAATATGGGGCTAGGTTATAAGCCAAAATATGTGGTTATTCCAAAATCTAGATGAACCTCTTTTAAGAAATGAGAAACTTTTGCTAGCACTAAGGCACTAGATATGTACCACATAATGGACAATGATTTACCTGTCGAAGAATTATTCGACAAATTTAGCATGGATAAGTTCCCTCTCCAATATATTGAAACCATTCCCAATATCTATTATCATTTTGGAATGGACTCTAATGAATATGAATGAGATTCTCCTTCCTTTGTCACTAGATATGATTCCCCCACCTCTAACAATGATGACATAGACACCTAGTCAGAAAAGGATACCAAAGCCATACTAATCCTTTTGGAAACCTCCATAAGTTTTGTGGATAATGATGATAACCTACCACTCTACTACCCATAACTGATAGATTGGGAACAACAACAATAGACACCTTTTTCGGATTAATTCCAGAATGATGAGGAAATCACAGAGTTCATGGGTCTTCGAATAGGCATACCAATAGGAGATTACAAAGATGGATTCATCAAGGAACTTGAACAAGATCCATCTTCGATGGAGAGATTGAATCTTCTACTCACAAAAATGAAAGAGAAAACCTAAAAAATAAACATGTGATCCCCTAGAGAAAACCACAATGTGGCTCTATCAGATCCAAAAAAGAAGAAAATAAAGGATGCATATGATCGTGAAAACCTCCTTGAGGTACCCCAAGATGGAGGGTTCTATCTCCCCATATCAAAATATCAAGAAAGATTAACGCTCCTAGTAGAAGAAGTAGAGTCCATAAATGTTGGCACAATAGAAGACCCAAAGATAACATACCACATGGTATCACTTGATCCTAAAGAGAAATAAAACTTCACAAATTTCATCAATGACAAAAAGGTAAATTTTTCCTAGACCTATGCAAACATACCTTGACTAAATTTGGCATTAGATGTACACCATTTAGTTGTAGTCACTAGAGCAAAGCCTATCAAGAAAAAACTCAAAAAAAAGCATCCTTAGATAGAATTACTAGTAAAGGTAGGAATAGAGAAGCTACTATATGTGAGTTTCATTAGACCCATTGATTATCCACAATGGATATCAAATCTAGTACCAATGTCAAAACCTACTTTGGACTTACAAATCTGTATAAATTTTAGAGACCTAAACAAGGCCTGTCCAAAGGATGAATTTTCATTTCCAATTATCAACATGATCATGGATCTAACAAAAATGAATTAGATGCTATCCTTAATGGATGGTTTCTCCAGATATAACCAGATAAAAATCTCTCCAGAAAATCAACACAAAACAACATTCACTTGTGCTTGGGGACATTATGTTGGAATGAAATTCCATTTAGTGTAAAGAACGTAGGAGCAACATATAAAAAGGAAATGATGACCATCTTCAAAAATATGCTACACAAAATCATGGAAGACTATGTGGATGACATTTTAGAAAATTCAATCAAAAGGGAAAATAAATTGATCAATCTTACAAAGGTGTTTGATCAAGTTGAATAGTATAATATGAGACTCAACCCTAGGAAATGTGTGTGTGGAGTAACATCCAAAAATTTGTTAGGGTACATAGTGTCAAGAATGGTGATTGAGGTGGATCCTACAAAAGTGAAAGCTATAATAGAGATGCCTCCACGAAAGACACTAAAACATCTAAGGAGTTACAAGGGAAGTTTCAATCCATCAGGTGATTCATCGTGCAACTTGTTGTAAAATGTCACCCTTTCACTCATCTCCTACCCAAGGATCTAGCCTTCAAATGGGTTGGGAGATGTGACCAAGAATTTTAGCAATTCAAGGAGTACCTACTTACTCCTATACTTATGCCACCTATTCCAGACAAGGAAATGGTACTCTACGTGTCTACCACACAAGTAGTGTTGGGAACTCTCATAGCCTAGCTAGATGATGATAACAAAGAAAGAGCAGTGTATTACGTCAACAAAGCACTGGTGGGATATGAACTAAACTACTTGCCCATAGAAAGAGTGTGTCTCTCAATCATGTTTGCAACACAAAAGCTAAGGCACTACATCTTAAACAAAAAAGTGAAGTTGATTCCAAAAGTAGACCCACGAAAGTACCTACTAGAAAAGGAATCCCTAACAGGCTGAATAGCCAAATGGGTGATGATCCTAAGTGAATTTGATATAGAGTATGTGGATAGAAGAGCTATCAAGGGACAAATAATAGAAGAAAAATTGGTCAAAGTAGCCATAGATGATCACAAGTCTCTCGCAACGGACTTTCTAGATGAGAGTATCTTTATGACAAAATAGATAGGCCATTGGACTCTATACTTTGATGGGTCACATGCTCAACATGGCTCTGAAGAAGGTGTTATATTTATCACACCACAGGAAGATAGCATACCCAAAGCCTACAAGATCACTTTCCCATGCGTGAATAATATCTCAAAGTATGAAGCTTTGAAGATAGGCTTTAAAATGGCTATTGAATGGATAATAAAAGAGTTACATGTCTTTGGAGACTCTCAGCTAGTGATCAAACAAGTGAATGATGAGTACCAAAAAAAAGATGACAAATTTCTACCATATAAAAGGATGGTGGAAAAATTCAAGGAAGACTTTGTTAGAATAATGTTTGAGCAAGTTCCTCAAATCAATAACAGAGCTTTTGACACAATGGCAACAATAGGCTCACTACTTGATATTTTACAAAATGTTTCTAATTATGAGTTCCTCGTTGAACATATTCTTTTACTTACATTTGACGTCCAAGAATTAGAAATTTTATGTGTTGTTGTTGGTCCTAACTCCCCATGGTACCAAGATACTTTTGACTACATCCAACATGGTATTATGTCACTTGATCTAATGAACACTCAAAAGAAAACCTCACCCATAGAACTTCTCGCTTCACAATCCTAGGAGATACCCGATACCATCGTAGTCTATATAGTATGTTACTCTAGTTTCTTAATGAAAAAGAAGCACAAAAATCCTTACAAGAGGTGCACAAAGGTATTTGCGGGTACCACTCTAGCAGACCTAATCTAGTCCAGAAACTACTTAGAATGGGGTATTATTGGCCCTCCATGGAACAAGAATAAATGCAATATTCTAGAAAGTGTCATCAATGCTAGCAACATAGTGATCTTGTTCATGAACCAACATAGGAATTGAGACCCATCACAACACCATGAACTTTCTCACAATAGGGATTAGACCTGGTAGGTAAGAGTTTTCCTACTTCATCTAATGGGTACAAGTTTATTATCACAACAATAGAGTATTTCACTAAATGGATAGATGCAATTACATTGACCTATATCACCAAAAAGTAGATATCAAAGTTCATTTTGAATTATCTAATTTGCAACTATAGAATTCCCCAAATGATAATAATAGACAAAGAAACCCCATTGAAAAATTAAGATGTCCAAGAACTCTTTTCCCAATTTTCTATCCAGTGTAGATTTTCCATGCCATATTACCCCCAAGGAAATGATCAGGTTGAGGAATATAATAAAACCATATTGAAAGTACTCAAAAATACTTTTAATGAAGTTGGATTTGATTGGAATTTTCAGCTAAACCTAACCATATGGGCTTATCAAACAAGCATTCAAACATCTATAGGTGCTACACCATTTTTCTTAGTCTATGGATCAAAGGTTGTCTTACCTATTGAGGTTGAAATCCCCTCATTGTGAATCTCCTTAAAAGACATGTTCAACAATGAAGAATACATGGTATCTAGGCTAAATGAATTAGAGCTCTTAGATGAAAAGAATTTGAGTGCGTTAAACCAATTGCAAGTTTATCAGAATTGGCTCAGATGAAGTTATGATAAAAAGATCAAGGATGGGAACTTTCAAATAGGTGACTTGGTCCTCAAGGAGAATTAGAAGGCACAAAAAAATCAATATGGAAAAGGAAAATTTGAACCCAACTGGTTGGGAATATTTATCATCACAAGCTACAATTTTGGGGCATACTAGCTAGCTACTCTTGAAGGAGAACCTTTGGCCAAACCGCTAAACAACAGTCACCTCAAGAAATTCTTCACATGAAGTGCATTAGAATACCCTAGGAAAAAGGGTAAAAAACCAAAACAATGGAAAAAAAATATTAAAAATAAAAAAAAATAAAAAAGCATAAAAACAGTAAAAAGAAATAAAATGTTCTTTAAGTGAAAACCACTTTGTGGCATTTCCAAAATAGGTACCATAGTGAAAACCTATAAAAAAGTTGTTATTTTTTAATAAAACACATCATATCTATCATTAGTATCCACAACATCCACCCATTTGTTTCATAATAAAACATGTATCCAACCATGGCTTATCACTGATTTAGGAAAGTAGTCTTGTCTCCAATTGGGGGAACCTTCCCAAATCTATTCATGGATTAGATCTTTGAGTGTACTATCATGGTCTAGAAAACAAAAAAATAAAAAACATTTGGAAAACATCAAAAACAAAACAACATCGTTGGATTATTCCTTCACTCAAATAGTCTATGATATCAACATTTGCTTGAACCTCATAGCTAGTTCATGTAGATTTCCCGCAACATATACTCTAGACACAGAAGTGGAATATCAATCCAAATTAGCAATGTTGTTTATCCCAAAAATAGTTTATGCTTTGATTCAAATGGTCCAACTACATGGTCTATGTGTATACAATGTAGGCAAGGATTAATAGCCCAGGAGAATGTAGGTCAGTCCTGTTATGCCTTGCATAACCACCCCATTTTATTTTGGAACAAAATGGGTTCCCCTTTGTTTTGTTTTGTCCTTTGGTTTTTTTGGGGTCTTAGGAGTTGCTCGTTTTTTCTCCTAAGTCCTTGTTTCCTTTTTGTCTTCCAGAAGCAAAATTGGGATGGAAATTGGACTTGAAACTTTTGTTTTGGTTCCAAGTCTGGATTCAATCCCAGTTCCAAGTTCGCCCTCTTTCTGTGTTCTTTTTGTTGTTTGTTGGTGTGTGTTGCACTCTCCATTATGTTTCTCCCTTGGGGTGTTTGTCGTTTTCCTTGTGTGTTGTTTTGATCGAGCGGAAGCAAAACCAAAGTTGGAAGCTAGCTTGGAACTTTGTAAAATTCTTGATTTTGTTCCCACCCTGATTCTGACTTTGCTTGTTTGTTTTGTGTTGTTTCCTTCGATGTTTGGGCCGGGTCCGATTTTTGTTCCAGTCCTACTTCCTATCATGTTTGTTATCCTTGTTTCATTTCTTGTTCCTTTGTCAGGAGCAGAATCAGAATTGGACCCAAACTTGGAACTTTTTAAAAGTTCCACTCCCGATTTTTGTCCCGATCCCACCCCTATTTCCTTTTGTTGTTTGTTTTTGTCACGGGACCGAAGCTGGGTTTAGAGTTCGATAAGAAACTTGTGGAGAAATTTCTTGTCTTGTTCCAAATCCAGGTCCACATCCACCCTACTTTTAGTGTTCACTTAAGTTAATGGTTCATTAGCGTTGATTGTTCCACCTCCAACCTACTGCATTTATGGCATTAATTGCAGCCTCCTTACATGCGCGAAGTAGTTTTAAAATCTTAATTGTGTTTAACTAGCTCATTATCTTTATTATCCAAGTCGTTTAAGTGAGAAAAATCTTGGATAACTTCATGAGAGGCAATTTGATTGCAGGGGCGTGTCGGTGGCCGAATCTTCATCAAGTTTCGGTCTTTCCTTGTGAGAATTTTGAGGTAGGGTTTATTTTCCATTATTTTCCCATTGTGCTTTATCGTTTCTTTCTCATTCTCTTGTTTGTAATGTTTTCGTGCATTCACATAATCTTTTTTTGTGAGTCTTTGCTTGTTTCTTTGTTTCTTTTTTTTTTTTTTTCGTCTTTTCCTATTGTCCCATTATGTTCTATTTCTTTCCATTTGTTGTTTTCCGTTGCTATCACTTTCATGACAAGTGCATTTTGTGCCCTAGTTTCTAACTAGGGTTTTGTTTGGTTGGGTCCTCTACATGTTAAAAGCTTCTATTTTGTTTGCAGACCCTTTCTAATCGTTCTTCCTTGTCGATTCTTTGTTTTACATGTCAAGTTTGTGATGCCCTAATTTTTTGAGTCAACACATCGTGCAAAATAGGGTTTGCTCAACAATCTTTGTAAAATATTCATGCTTAGGGTTTAAATTGGTATTTGTATGGTTAAGAGGTGGGGTTAAGCCTCTCTATTTTTATTTCCTTGTAAACCTATTTGAACCAATTCTTTAGATTCATGTGACCATGTCTTTAGAAAGTGTGCTCCATTTTTTTCATATTAAAATGGGGGAAGCAAACTCAGGACCGAATTCATCCATTGATGTTTGCATTGGGTTTCATTCCCAAAATGATCCCACTTTCGGTCATTGATAATTTTGGTCATCACACTTACCCTAAGTGAAGCCAGAACCAGAGTGGAGGTCAAATTTAGAACTAGCAATTAGTTTCAAGTTTGATTTTTGTTCTGATTCTGATCCCGGTCTCACCTTGGTTCCAATCCTAGTTCCACTTTGTACTAAAATAATTTCTTGTTCCTTATTCTTTTGTGGCTCCGCCTCTGACGAAGTTGAAATTTGACTAAGTATGAAAGTTGTCCTAAGGAGGTAGAGAAAGATGTTCATTGATGTATTGAATTTTATGTTTTTTTTTCATCTAATACAAGAGTTTATTATAGAGATTAGAAGATGTTAAGAGCTTCAGAAGAGGCTTCTCAAAGGAGTCAACCTGTAGAAACTTCAAGGAAAGGAGTTAAGCCAAAGAAGATTAAAGTGGAGCGGCTTCCTTACACTCTAAAATAAAAACATGAGGAAGCTACTCTCACTCCTAGGAAGGTTGATTCTGATTGGGCAGAAATTACTAATACCAACTTGGGTTCATTTAGTTATGAGGAGTTTCTCTTGGAAACATTTGGTGAAGAGGTGATAGGGAGGATAGAGAGAATTGTCCAATCTGGACTAGCACATGTTGCCATCTTCCCCCTATTAGTTCAACTTCCTGAATTGATAATGACTACAGCTAGGGCATACAATCCTGCCACTAGGAAATGTGTGGATTTGTAGGGGAATATTATTATTGACTTAACACCCTGGATGATTAGAATTATTTTCAATGCTCCTATTCTTCAAAATCCCATGCAGCTCAATGAAGTCAGAGCTCTCAAATTATATAGTAATAAAAAGGAGAGTAATAGAACTCACATGAAAAAAAGTTGGATGAGAGTTGAGAAAAAGTCTCCAGCAAAGCTTCCTGACTAGCCTAAAAGGGTAGACTTCTACAAGGAGATTTCAGATATAATAATGATGCTCTCTATAGTGTTTGGGAAGAGGGATTCCTCCCAATTTAAAGAATGGATGTTCCCATTCATCCATACTATCCTTGATGGTAGGAAATAGTTTGATTGGCCTATGATTGTGTTAGATTGTATATATAATCAAATGCTTAGAGTGAGATAAACCAAGAGTTTCTTCATGACCTCTTATGTATGTAGAAGTTGAAAAACCAACTTCACAGTCCTAAACAATCACTTGCAAGCAATCACCTATCACATGCAATAGATATTTAGAACAAAAAGAAGAGATGTTTTGTAAACCCTCAGAGAAAATATGTGCAAGCAAAAAACTAGAATAATGATTATTGAAAGTAATTGTTTTACAAATAATACAAAATCCTTCAAAAAGGAAATCATGCAAAAAGCAAGACATGCACAACCCTAATCTTCTCTTGTGCAAAAAAACAACTCAACTAGATAAGGATTAAAATTATCCTAGGAAATAAAATATGCCTAAGTTAACTTATTCTAAAGTGTAATTAAATAATTAATTACACCAACACCCCCCCATAAGTGCAACTTAGGGAGAAGCAAATTATTATGCAAGAGATGAGTCCCAGAAACAAGGCTTGATTAGGTACTCATTTACAAATTCAATGCAAACTAAATCAAATAGGGTAAAGGAGAAAACCACATGGGAACAAAAATCCTCCCCAAAATAGAATGAAAACTAAGTGATGAAAGATGGAGGACTCCATAAGACCCCCCAAGGACACCATCCATCACAAAGATACATGAAAGAATCCCCCTAGAAGAGAGGAAAGAAGATACCACATATCCCCCCCAGAATGAAGTAGCTCCAAAAAGTTTGAAGAAACTACATCTCCTAAAAGAAGTGAGAGGGAAGAGGCCAAATGAATGCAATCTATGAAGGTGAAGTAGGTGTAGCCCAAGATGTCTCCACAGAAGCAGGTGTGACCTCAACAAATGAAGAAGTCAAAGTAGGTGAAGAATGAATAGAAACCTCCAAAGATGGATGATCAATAGGATCTTGTTGCACTGAAATAGAAGAAGCCACATCGGTAGCCACAACAATAGAAACAGGAGGTGAAGGAGATGGAATGGAAGGCTCGAGAACAGGATTTGAAGTGAGAACACCAATGTTCAAGAAGCCAAATCTCTCCTTTGAATGATGATGCACACTAGAAGTGTGAGGAACAACTATAGGAATAGAAGCACCATCAGTAGCAAAATTGGTAAAGGAATACAACCGAGATGAGTGATCCACTATCCCAATAGCAATAACTACTCTACTCTCCAAGTCTCTAATGATAACTAAATCAGGTGTGAACTCCATAGATCTCCCATTTCCTCCATGAGTGATCTGATATATGGAAAGGAGGTTGTTTTTCAAGTGAGGGACACACTTGAGACATCCTGAAATTAGTGGTTCCCAAAACTAATAGACCCATTACCTGTAACACTCGTGTAAGTGTTGTTTCCCATCAAAATGGGAGACATAGTGCAAGGCTCAAAGGAAGTGAACATAGATGGTGAAGATGCCATATTATGAGATGCTCCTAAATCTAGAAGCCATCTCCCTAATCTGATACCTGAAGAAGCACAAAGAGCATGTCCCTTCATATCTGATGAAGTATGTAAACCAATTGTGCCTCTATCATGCTACTCTGAAGAAGAAGAATGAGGAGAAGAAGATGATGTAGACATCCTAGAAGGAAAATCAATATGATGTTTCTGAAGAAGATGTTTCAGCTCATCAATTTCCTTGTAACAGTTATGTTTTGCATGTACTTCCCTCTTGCAATATGCACATGTATTCTTCTCCTTCCTAGATGATTTCCCCTTAGAAGAGGAGGATGAATATGAGGACTCCTTTTTTTTCTCATGAGGTTTGGAATCCTTTTTTTTCTATTTCTTGCCTTTTCCTGTAGAAGCATTTCGATCTCTAGGCTCCTGTGATGCAATAAGTGTCTGTGATGAGGAAGAAGGTTTCACTATGCCCATGCTACCTAACTTAGCTTTCTCTTGAGTGAGAGATGAATCAAAGTCATCAAGAGATGGCATAGTGAATCTTGTACCAAGTGCATCCCTAGTAGCATAAAAGGTAGATACAAAAAATGAATAATCTAGTTCAAGCTTAGAAAGAATGGACAATATCAACTAAGAATCTTCTTTTTGAACACCACACTATGAAAACTACAATCTAAGAGACTTGAGTTTGGTGAAAAACTCCTAGATGCTGTCAAAATCCCTAGGATTTAAGCCAATAAGCTCATTCTCTAACTGAAACCCTCTCATAGTATCATGCTTCCCAAACAAAGACTCTAACGTAGTCCAGATCTCATTGGGTGTAGTGCAAGACTCAATATGAAAAAGAAGATTAGGAGAAATAGAAAGACATAGAGTACCAAAAGCTTCATCACACTTGTTAAACCATTTTCTCTTTTCAGTAGCACCTGTAGGTTCAATTTTTGTACCCATGGTTACCCTGTACAACCCTTTGTGTTTTAAATGAATCTCCATTTGCTTTTTCCAACCAAAATAGTTGAATGGAGTAATGGGTTCAATATTATGTGTATCCATGATAGAAAACAACAATATATACTCTCAAATAAAAAAAAATGCTTGCTGATTTTTAAAAAAATAGCCTAATTGCACGCTTCCCAAGAAAATAAATGAAAAGGTAAAGGCTGAGATCAAACAGTAATATTAGATACTTGGTAAAAAAATATGAAAAAATAGGTTTGAGATCTATGTAGAGCACTGAGCCATATTTCCAACGCCTATTTGTTTTCGCAAAACGGAGTCAGGACGCAAAAGTTATGCCTCCCAGAGTGAAAACAACAACTTCTAGCTTTGACAGGTGAAAAAGGCATCAAAAATGCAAAATCAAGAAATCAAACCTCCACCATTATGACGAATGTCAAACTAGCTTTCCAAAGATATCTTCTTTTCTAAAAAAGGCCTTAGTTTGCAAAAGTTATGCAAAAACAAAAAAAGGCCTATTTTAGGACCTGAAACACTAAACATGATCAAAACTTCAGCTCCTTTGTCTCAGCCCTCAGTTTTGCATATGATCAGCCACTGCAAAAAAAATCCACTAGGGGCTAAAAGGTCAAGCTCCTAGTTAGCGATAGGACCACCAGCTCGGTGCTAGGGGATGAAGACCAGCAGTGGGGGCGAGAGCTAGCTCCTAGTCCTCGAAGTGACCGTCACTGAGTCTGCGGGGGGCTAGGGACTGGCTCTTGGTCCCCACGCAACCCTGACGATGGAGTGAAGCCCTCAGGGGCTTTACAATGGTGGCAGACTGAAAAAATCCATCGATGGCAGTGCTATTGCGGTGGTGGTGGGGTGAATTAGAACTGGTTGCACCAAAAATTTATCAAAAACCTTTGATTTTTTAATTTTTTTGAAAATTTTGACCTCGATCTACGTGCCCTGGGGCCGTACAGCCTTAGGGCAATTTTTTTTTTGCCTTTTTGGTCATCTGTGGCCAAAATAGAATTTTTTTATATGAAAATAGGGGTTTTTGGATGCTGTGGACTCAATGGAGAGGTCTGTTTTGTCCCAAAATGCCCAAAAAATTAGGCAACCCCAAGATCCACAAAAAATATCCTTGCTTGAAACCCTTGCACAGAAAAATATGTTGTGAGGAAATATGTTCAAATCATGAATATGAAGCTATAGATCTAGAGCTCTATTACCATGTAGAAGTTGAAAAACCAACTTCATAGTCCCCAAGAATCACTTGCAAGCAATCACCTATCACATGCAATAGATATTCAGAACAAAAAGAAGAGATGTTCTATAAACCCTCAGAGCAAATATGTGCAAGGAAAAAAAAAATAATGATTATTGAAAGTAATAGTTTAACAAATAATTTAAAAGCCTTCAAAAAGGCAATCATGCAAAAAATCAAGACATGCACAACCCTAATCTTATCTTGAGAAAAAATACAACTCAACTAGATAAGGATTAAAATTATCCTAGGAAATAAAATATGCCTAAATAAACTTATGCTAAAGTGTAATTAAATAATTAATTACACCAACAATGTAATCTATGCAGATGCCAAAAGAAGGATCTTTCCTGGACTCAATATAGTAGGTATATTGGGAGAGGCTTAAGGGGAAAAAAATGTATGGGATCACTATGATTAGGTTACCTTGCAAGATTCTGAGTCACACTACAGGAGGGTTAATGATGCATTTCTATATGTCATCATTAACTAGCTAATAGATGTTGGTTATAGATTGAGTAGACAGGCCATGGCCTTCATCAATGAATGGGGAAATTGTTATATCTAGTACCCAAAATTTACCTATTTCAGATTAGTTGGTTTTGATGGCCACCCTCATCTATTGCCTAGGTGCTACAACAATAATTTTTTTTTAATGGAATGCATTTATCAAGCTCTTACAGTCAACCTGAAGTTTGGTAACAAACACAAGACTGGTTGTCATAAGTTCCCAATGAAGTTGGGTGCGTATAGTTGTCCACACCTTGTGGCAACTAAGGTAGTTTGTGATGAATTGATTCAGATGAATTTGGGTTTGTATACTTCAAGAAAGCATTTTGATCCTAAACATAAGATGCAAGCCTTGCTTCCCAACATCTTTGACAAACATTTCAATCTACTGGAGGACTTTTGGATGGACTTACAAGATGAATATGATCTTAGGAGGAGAAACTATGAGAGACTACCTATCCCACTCATGGTTGAGTTTGGGATAAAAGAAAACATCCCTAAGACATTTTCAAATGATGGGGTAACTTTGGATCCCCAATATGAGACAGAGAATGTAGGAACCAAAGATCTTGATCTAGTGGACTGGAATGTGGAAGAATCTATTGACATAAAGCATATTACAAGACTAGTTTTGGATAAGAGCATTTAGTGGGTTGTCATGAGGATTAAGGAGCCAGAGGCTCGGACTTCATAGAAAAGAAAAGCTATAGGTACCACTCAAGGGTACAAGAGGACTAAGAGAAGAATGGCTCCTAAGGAGCCCCTAGAGTTCTTCCCTCCTAATGCTAGAGAGGAAATTGAAATTCTTGCTCAAGATCCTCTTGAGACACATGGGGAAGAGATTATAGTAGAACTCAGTGCTTTAACAACTATTGCAGCAGAAGAATCCACTCAACCTCTTGTTATAGAGTAGCCAAGTGAGGAGATGCCCATAGGAACCCTCCATAAAGAAGCTGAGTTATTGAAGGAGAAGGAGCCCGAAATAGAAATTCATGATACTAACATAGACTCTAAGGCTACCCCATCTGAAAAAAGAAACTCATGTGGTGGCATCTCTTGATGTAACCGATGATGCAGGGACTCAACATGTTTTAACTGAAGAGGACCAATGTAAGCTTTTTGAGGAATCCAAAAGGGAAGAAAATGCTAAGACACAAGCTAAGGAACTAGCTAAGGCACTAGCTAAAAAATAGGACATTGATGCTAAGGCACAATCTAATGCATTAGCCAAGCAAAAAGAATTGAAAGCTAAAGTCAAAGTTGATGAATTGGTCAACTAGTAGCAACAAAAGGAGCAACAGCTCAGAATGAAGGAGGAAAGAGATAAGTTGGCTTTGTAGCAGAAAATTCATAACCTAGAGGAGGAGAAGGCTACTCAAAGAAGAGAGAAAGAATCCCTTGAGGCTAAATTCAAGGCTACGGAAGACACCCACAGAAGGAAAGAAGAGAAAGAATGCCTACAAAAAGAGAAAGAGGCTGAGGAACTTACTCAATATAAGAAGAATTCCAAAGAAGCATGGGACTATGTTGAGGAATTGAAAAGACAAAGGGACCAAATGCTAGAGGAAAAGAAGTTGGAAGAACATTTGCAACAGGAGTTGGAAGCTAAAAGGTTGCAAGAGAAAAAAGATAAGAGGCTAAGAAACTTGCACAAGAAGAGGCACAAAGAGAGCAACAAAATGTGCAAGAAGTTGACTCTTAGCCTAGGAACACAATATTGCAACCTTTATCTTCTGCCACTATTGCTTCTTCTTTAGCACAAATAGTCACTACTCCTACTACTCCTACATGGTTGAAGCTTGACTTAGAGAAGAAACAAATAGTTCAACCACAACCTCTCAATTGGGATGAGATGATGAAGGAAATTGAGAAGGAAAGACCCAAAAAGAAGGCTCAAGTTCTTCACTCCACCAAGCTCACTGATACAGGGGAGATTATTGCTAAATGTGCAATTTCAATGGTGGATAAGAATAAGGATGATATGCAAATAACTGATTACCAATTGGGTACTGTGAATTTGGGGAGACCTACAAGAAACCAACAAATGAATTTAATTGATATTGTAACTTCCTCTACCAAATCTAGAATGATTAAATACAAGAAAAAGAAAGATAAGCTTAAGGCCCAATTGGATTAGTTGCACAAGTTCCTAAAAGATGTCTCCACTCCAATTTCTCAGCAAGCTATTGCTCCCAAATCCCCAATCTTATTGACAAAGAAAGAAGCTGATGACTTGGTGTAAATGAGGAGTAAGGTGGGGATGCTTGAAATATGGATTGATAGACTTAATCAGGAGGTTTTTGAAGTGATAACTGATAGTTTCAGGGTTCATGAAATAACACTTGAGTTAGTAGAAAATATGAATCAACATGTTGAGGAACTAGAAAAGCAAGATGAAGAATACAAACAATATATTAAGAAGCTTAAAGACATTAGCAAAGTGCCCAAGTCAACTCTCCTGGAGCAATCAATTCTTGAAGAAGATAATGGAGATTTTACTGAGAAGATTGTGAGCATAATAGAATTAAAATCCAAGTTCATCCATCAACATAAGAATGAGGTTCAAGAAGCAAGAAAAGACTTGAGCAAGTAGATTGATGAACTGGAGGAAGTAGTTTCCATTCTAGCCAATGTGGACATCCCAATCAAAGAGATTCTTCCTTTGGACAAGTTCAGGGAGAGGTGGAGTAGTAGATTTGAAGAGGTAATGCAAAAAGGAGATGATGGAGAAGGATTGTTGTTGGATATATTTATGGATATCAGGGAAGAAGTAAAAACTACCAGAAAGGAACTAATTAAATTGAAGGATATGCAATAATTTGCCTCAGTAGAATTTAAAAGGACTAAATTTGATGATAATTGGTTATATGGGCCTAATTTAGATATCCTTCAGCAAGTGTTCTCTAGTTATGATGAGTATATCATGGACCAAGCAACACAGGACTGAGCTGGCAATAGAACATTCTCCTTTTTGATACAATATCCTCTCTTCTCCTATTTTGCAGGATTCGACACAAGTTGGACTCCAGTTCCTATTCCCCAATTTCACCTTCTTTCTTGGACATCAAAATTTTATGTAGCAGAGCAGTTAAGCCTTGATGTAACTAGAGATCAACAATCCAGTTTCTTCATCTAGTCTCAGTTCCTTAATTTGTGGATTTGAATTTTGATTAAGAGAAACATGTGCATAGCACCTCTATATGTACTTTTGAGCTCTATTTTGTAAAGGTCAACTCATTGAAGAATGATTAGCCAGTTGATGATAGCAATAGGAATCATAGTCTTCGAATTTCACAGTTGTTAGCAAGATACTTTGAAAAGTTTAGTTGAACTTGGTTAGATTTTACAATTTTATACATTTTACATGTTGTTGAGTTTGGACCTTTTGGATAAAGTTAACGAATCATAATGAATCTGTATGTCAGTGATTTTTTTGTGCCTAAATTCTTTCTATTTGATGAGAATCAATAGAGGAAACCAGATTCAAGATTATCTCATTGAATTATCTGTGAATGAAGTTGCTTGTATATCTATTTGATCTATATTTTAATGATGAGTGAATGATTTGTTTCAAGTTTTGAAGTAAAGTTTAGTGAATGGTTGTGATTGTGAATTAGCACTATGAATGTATGTAGTGGTATAGATTATTCTATGGATTGTATCATGTTGTGGTTTTGGTTAGGTAAAGAAACACTCATTATTGATATGCATGTCTAGATATTAAGAAGTTTTCATATTATTCTATTTTAAATCTCTGATCTATAATTTTTTTTTATCTTTATTTAAACCCCCCAAACTTAGGTTAGTTGATCTAATGCAGCTTTGTTCCTCATTACCAGCAAAGTCCCCTTGCATATTATATTTACATTGACCATTGAGCAATATCAACACAGTTGAGAACCAACTACCAGGACCTTGGGAGTTAGATTACTATATGTTGTCTTTCTCTTTCAGGAGAAATAGAATAGTGATATTTTGTTTAATTTTGTTGTGTTTTTTTTTAAATCAACAAGTCCCCTTAGGTTTCTATCATGCTTTATTTCAACTTAGTCAAAAAATAAAAATCCAAAAGAACATCCAAAAGATATAAAATCCAAAAACATTCACAAAACCAAAAAGGTCAAAAACATTCAAACCAAGTGAACTATGAGCCTTTTTGTGTACAATGTAGGAAAGTCTTATATTTGATGATCCCCTAAGGCCCTAGGTTAGTCCCCTGGAGACAACAAAAATAACATCATAGAACTTGAAAAATAAAAAAGACCTACCCCGTCATCACCATCCACAATAAACATCATCCATAATAAATAAATTTCCATAGTAACCCTTTGACAAAATAAACAAACAAACAAAGCAAAAATAAAAAGCTAGAACCTTCAAGCAAGAAATCACAAATATTTGATCTCAAAATAGACTAAAAAATAGCCAAAGTATCAAAAACCTATCTTTTGACAATTCACCAACAACATCTTGAGATATGCCTTAACATTTTTTTTCCTAATGTAGACATCATCAACAATGGATAATAGTCCTAAAACCTCAAACATATATGGCAAGTGATACTACAACTTTGTTTTTATCTCTCAAGGATGTCCATAAGGATTTAGAGAAGAAGGAATGGGGGAAATTTAGCATCATTTTGAATTTTTTTTTAAAGATATTTTTGTAATACTACCATGGCTAATACTTGATTTATTGACTGTATGAAAGTTGTGTTGAAACAATTCATGAAGTAGTTGCATGTTAGGTGTTCTATACCTATCTGTGTGACTAGTCCAAAATTTAACACAACTTGACTATATACTTTAAACAAAGTTCCTATATGTCTGGTATGAGCAAAGATACTCTTTGTTTGTAGAGTCAAATTCCGTGCAATAGATACAAAGTTGCCTTGGTCATTAAGAACCTGGTGCATCGTATCTATTTTCTACATCAAACATGATTATTAAAAAATGTGAAGCCTCCAAGCAAAGTGAAAGCAACTCATCAACAACTAACAACATCAAATTTCTATCCATCATCAAAAATTTCTTCTAATTAACATCCATCCTACATACACAATGTTGACAATACATATCATGATGATAATAAAGAAATGAAAACATCATGTATGATGTATAAGGCATACATCCATCATTTATCAACACCACATAAATGTCATATATCAAAATGATATATTGATCATCCATATTAAAACATCATATGATATAAAGTATGATCCATCCATACACATCATATGCATACATCAAAAAAAGTACAAAAACATAAATCATCATACATAGTCATCCATGTTCATCACATAAACACATTATAAGTTGAATTGAAGAAGGTATATCTCATATATATTATCATAAAAAATGGAGAATGTCATAGTACATCATCATCAGTGAAACAAGTTTGATAGGATAACACAAAATAATACATATATATGAGGCCTTGACTAGGCCAATGAATATATACAAAAGTCAAGTCTACAATATGTCTTTGAGCAATAAACAACATGAATATCAAGTACAAATATAATACTGCCTAGTAGAAAGGAGAGAACACTATGGATCAGGTTGTGGACCAACATATAGATCTAGTTGTCTAATAAAATTCCCGTCTAACTCAGTACGACCTCCACCTCCTATAGTACTAGGCTCTCCAAACTGTAAAGACCGAGCAACCCTAGCAATAGTAGCATCATATAAAGTTTAATAGTATGTTGACATCTATAATATTTGATCTCGCTCAATTTGTATATTGTCATGATCTACCCTCAAACTATGTCTATTAGTAGTAACACCCTATAACTATGTCTTAGCCATGAGATGACAACCAATCTTTGTGTCTCTCTTTGCTCTGAAACCATCTCACTCATGTCAAGCAATCTCTCTCTCCGCTATCGCTATGGCTAGCTATGCATCCAAGGCTTGTAATGGAGCTATCTCTACTAATAAATGAGAACCTCCATCCCTAGGTGGTGGATGGGAAGCTAGAACCTATCCTGGACCCTATGCCTAATCACCCTATGCTACATCTTGTCTGACTCAACTAAGCTACTCTACAAGAATCTCAATACATTGTCGCTCCACACAACAAAATATAATACCTGATCTACCTAATGCGAGATGACCTCCAAGATCTATAAATCTCAAAGGCACACATTGTGCCCATAACTAATCAAAATCAAGAGTGGTACCTAGATCTTCTAAACCAACCATCCAACCCCATCCAACTGGGGAAAGGTTTCTTAATACAACAATAACAACATCTTTATCTGCCTAATGACCCCATACTCATACCTCTCTAGTGGTTTGACCAAACTAAGCCTCATAAGGATCAGGAAACCGACCCTATCTCTATGTAAACTATCGACATACTCTGTCAAGTAAGTACTACTCTAGAAGAGAATGAGAGTGACCAATCAACCATCTAGTTTGTCCACAATACACAAACTACTCTTGATCCTCAAGCCATGCCTTAGAGTCCATATAGGGTCTCCAAATAAAACTTGGCATATCATCGAACACACAATGCTAGTATGGAAGATCCCCAAGCAAGGTGTAGTGTAAGAAATCTCCATAATAATATGAGTATGGATCTATAGTAGTATAGTCTTGTATCCCATTAGGTTGAGCAACTACAATATTCTCATAGGCCCAAATATGCAAGAGAGACACCTGCAAAAATAGATTTACTGCCCTGATATATGACCTCTTGCATATCTCCATATAGGTGCACGAGAAGACATGGATCCCATGCATATCTAGTCCCATACTCAAACATACCCTTGATACAAATACCCCATACAATAGGGAACTAATGGCCTCTCCTATTAGGAGAAACTAGTCTTGAAATAAAACCATAAAGGATAGGAGAAATTGGGTCTACACAATCTCAGGCTTTCGAACCTCCAAGTTTTTGACACCCAACACACATCGCATGGCACAGGTAACCCATTGAACATGGTATTTCATGAGCTCTCCATGGATAGAAATGTGGAGAATCCTCCACAAATCCTCAAGTATAATGGTGGCATCTCTTGTAGGTAAATGAAATGAAGAATTCTTTGAATGCCACCACTCCACAAGCGCGGTCATCATTGTTGTATGAGATTGAATGGGAGGCATGTAGAAAATATCATGAGTCTTGATCACATCTAAGAAATCTCACTCCAAAACATTGAAGTGGGAAATTAGATTGAATAGATCCTAAAGTTGTCTCTCCCTCAGCTACAATGATTTAAGGACCACCTACAATCATTTTAACCCACGATGTTAGGGTTTCGATCTAAATGCAAAAAATGACAAAAAATGAGACTTAGGGTTCCAAACAAGCAAAAGCAAGAAAAATTTAGAAAAAGTAATGAAATAGACCAAGTGCAAGGAAAATTTGCAAGTGTGAGAATATCAAAAGCGAAGAAAGTTTGCAAGTCCATAGGTTTAACTCAAATGTGTAAAAATAGTTTTAAAGCATTTTGTATAAGAGCATATTTGCATCCCCTATGCAAATCCCCTTTTTTCCCTTATCCACCTTAGGAAACCAAGTTTAGAGGCTTAATTTCACCTAAGCCCATTGTTGGCATCCCACTTGGTGCCTGTTTTGAGTGTCGGTGGAGGCATTTCTGTTGAGGTCACCCACATGGTGCACAGATGTCCACGCGACGCACTTATATCCCTGTTAGATTCCTACGGCTGAACTTGCAAAGGCATTACTCTTCCCATTGGCAATGAAGTTGTAATGCCCCATTTGACCGACCAACCTGAATATGGCCATTTCCTTCCATTCTTTCTTCAAATTCACCCCTTCAGAATTCAATCCAACTTCTTCTGACCTATTGCACACTTCAAGCTTCCATACTCAAACTCTTGCATTCAATTTCTCACTCACTCCAAGCATCCAAGCATTCCATTGTAGCAAATCCTCACTCCATAACTTCAGTAGAGCACATTTGGGACCACACCATTCCATTAGAGGCTTGAGTTCCTCTCATTTCTCCCCCAAGCAACCTTGCGTGCTCTTGTTGGAGGTTGTAAGCTTCCCTCTCCTCTCCTCTATCACTTGGTTGAGTAGCATGATACTGCTTTGTAGTGTTTGTATTCTCTTTACTATACTATTTCTTTATCTCATTTCCTTGGCTGTCCATGGAGGTGGAAACACCTAAATGGGGGTTTGACTAAGGCAAGCCCCTATACAACCACCCAACATTTTCATTCTTTCTATGTGTAGGTGTGCGTGCTTCTTAGAAGATCAACTGGTGAACGAGTTTCTTGGTGAGATCATTCTTGCTCTTTTCACTCTTGCATTTCTACCTTATAATATTACATAATACTTTACTTGCTTGTGTCATTCTGGCTATTTAGTTAGTTAGCTGGGTTGTTAGTTGTTTTAGCAAGTTTGACCTTGTATCTACTATTGTCTGACCGTACAGATGCCAACACACTTTAGAGACGACAGTGTACCACACTGTCATCCAAATACAATGCTTTTGTCTTCGGGCAAAGAGCTTCCTAAGGTGCAGAGTTAAGCCTGAAAACTAGCTCACATAGCCCCACTTTGAAACTCAAGATTCCAGAGTGATTGCAGGACTTTATAGTCCTCATCATTCTCATCCTCCTACCCTAAACATTTCACTTAGCTGAGGTAAGTTCGGGAAGTCTCTCACATCTTGACCCTCCATGACCTGGGGTCTTGCAAGCGGTGGTCCCCCTCTCTTACATTTTTGGTGAACCTAACATAAACCATTTTGGGTCCATTCTTGCGATATTGACAGTTCCTTTCCTTGTACTCTAGGAGTGTTTTAGGTGAGTGTTGTAAGGCTCTCTCCTTGCAACCCAACCTGCGATACCTAGTTGGCATAGTTGGAAGGTTCCATAGGTATTGCATGAAAAAACCTTAATTGGGTCACTATTTTATCTATCAAAATTTAGGGAATCTATGAAAGCATTGTCTAGTGTGCGTAATGGCCTCCTTCTTGCATCAACCCATCCCCTCTGTGTAGCCTGTGGATAGTGGTACTAGCATAACCTTTACTTCACAGGACCTGCTGATGGGATTTAACAGGGAACTGTCTCCTCTTTACATTCTTGCATGAATAAATGGAAATATCATATTTTGTGTTCTTGTTGATCCAACATCACAAGTGAACATAATAACAAAGGAGATTATTCTAATAAACTTTTTACATAAGGATGGATATGATTCTCATGTGAGTTTCATCTGCACAAATCATGGGCTTTTCGTACCCCCTTTAGGGAGTATTGTCCTATTGGTCTTAGTTGGACCTAAGTCCATGGAACTCATGTTTGATATCATTCCTGGATCTAAACTCTTTAGGGTGAAATTGGGTATCCCTTGGTTGGTTTCGATGAATGCGGTACCCTCCATTGTGCATACATGTTTAAAATTTATCAACAGAGGCTACATGCACACAATCCACGACACCAGTTATAGACCACCAGTGCATGTGGTAGCTGCTCCTTGGATCACCTATGGCCTATGTCTGTGGGTCATGTCCTGCCTAGGATGGATCTTTTGCACAAGACATATCAGAACTATAAGAAAGGTTGTCTGAGGCTGAAAGTGAGATACCATCCCTCACCTTATGCTATCTCACATAGGGCTTTCTTGAACACTGACAGTGATGCCGCTAAGGCTTGAAAGAAGAAAGAAGAGAAGTAGTCTTGTGATCCTCCTTCTTCCACTTCTGATGCCTAGTCTAACACTTCTTCTAGCTCATCCGTGATACCATCAGGTTTTGCTCCTCATTTGTAGGAGAACCCTTCAGTGCCCGCTTGGTGGAAGCCTAAGCATCCCACATTTGAGCTTCATGTTCTGTTGACGGAACCTAAAACTGTTTGGTATGATAGGAATAAGGTCTCCCAAGGAGAGTCTTCTTTGTCTAAACCTCCGGGGCCTCCTACTGTTGTTGCTCCTAAGGAAGTGAGCGGAAAGAGGCCCACTTTCAAGGCTCTCAAGTTGACTCCTCCTACTCCCATGTAGGAACCTTATTCTCCACCTGAATTAGCTATAGTGGACGTTCCCATGGTTGAGCAGGAACCTCTTGTCCATTCACAAACTCTAGCCTCTAACTCCAAGAGTTGTAGAAACCACCTTGCACAAGAACGCAAGCGCTGGAAAAAGGATCTCTTGGCCAAGCAGGCTACCTCACAATAAAAGGAGGAAGGAATGATGACTCCTGCTTCAAGACCTCCTACATCTTCTTCCTCCCTTCTTCTTCTCTCCAGTCTTGTCCACTCTCTACTTTCGTTGTGAGTACGAATTCACCTAACCCTAAATGGGTGTAAGTGTTCATCACTCCTTTGGTGGAGCCACCTTTGTTGATTTCTATTTTGGATATCCAACCCTTCCCAAAGCTTGTGGATATGGTTAATACTTTAGTTTTATTTGCTATAGTTCTTTCTTCCTCTTCCTTTGCACCCCTAGCTTTTTCTATGGGGAATTCATCTCCTCCAATGAAGAAAGAGGTGGAGAGTGGTCCTTCTAGCATTGAAGGATGTAAGAGGAGCCCACCTTCTTTCTCAAGGTGGTCTTGTGTTGACTTGTTTTTTCCTTCTGATAGAAAAATCTTGGCTTCCCCTAGGTTCATCACCTCTCTTGAGTCATTTTGCGAGCTTAGCGGTGAACCTCAGGTGTAGCTCATCCCGTCTGCCAAAGCTAGACATGACACTCCTATGGGGTGCATGTCTAATTATGTGGATGAGCTCTCGGCCTTGCCAGAAATCTTCAAAAAATCGTTGACTTTGACTCCATAGGAGCTTGGTGGAGAGTACCTTGAGGGGCCCTCTTCCTTGGCCCTTGTTGCGGGAGGGCCATATGCTCCTCCTCTTAACATCCCACCATTGCGGGCTTGTCCTCCTTCCCCTTATGAGGATTTAGATTGGGAATCGAATGACCTCTTGGGTGATCAATGTTAGGAAGAGGCCCTTTCTTGATCTTGTGTGTGTGTCTTGTGATGTGTTCCCCCACGCTCATGCTATGTGTGCATGGATGACCCTCATCACCCTTGTTGGTACTTAGATATAGGCATAGTTTTTGTGTTGTAAACCTTCTTCTATTTGTATCATCATTCTTCCATGTTTGTGCTTGACTTTCGATAAATTAGGGATGATGCAAAGCATTGGGGGAATTTAGGCTCCCCTTCCATGTTGACCCAATTTTTTATTTTCTCTTTGTATTTTCTGCATTCTTCCTGATCTGGTTGGGGATTGATGATCTTTTCCATTGCATTGCAGTTACCTATTATTACATGAGCTCGGATAGATCTGACCCCACTAAACCAGATCCCCTCATGTCTTTTGTTTGCATTTTTCCTCTCTTTTGTTTTCTCTTTATCTTTCTCTCTTCTTTTCTTGAGTTGTCCCTTCTATGTGTGACAAAGCTCTTCTTCAACACTTCAATTTTCATAAAACAAATTCATTAACAACGAATATTTTCTTGAAAGTCTTTGAATTTTTTTTCCTTAGAATCACATTCTCAACACAGAACCATAATGGAACATGTTTCCTTCATCACGAGTTTGTAAAGAAATGATTTGAAGACCTTCCTCCGAAGTGGGAAAATATTTTATTTTCCCGCACGTGTCGATATGTTCTTCCTTTTGAATTTTGTGATGAAGTGAACATCTTTTGAAAGGACTCCTTGATGACGAATCACTCTAAGAAGAACAAATACTTTTGAATTGTGTGTCCCTTGAGTGGACCCCCCTTTTTCCTCATGGTGGGTTCCCAAGGGACCCTTCTTTCAAAATTTCTATTTCGAATGTAATTCTTTCACATCTAGCCTGGTGGCAGCCTAACTAGACTCATTCCATTCGCCCTTTCACATCTAGCTTGGGGGAAGCTCGAGTAGACCTTATCTTTTAAATAGCACATCCCTTGAGTGGACCCCTCTCCTTTTGAAGGGTTCCCAAGGAACCCCTTTGAAATTTTTACTTATTGACGCTCTGTGTGAGTGTCTGCTTATTTTCCTACATGACTAATTTTGACATGTTCTATTTGAAGGTAGACATGTCACTGCTTCCTAACTCTATGGAGTCCGCTTTCTTGGGTTTCCTAGATGTGAGAGATCTTGGGGGATACCTCCTTGCAAGATAGAGAACTTGTAGGGTGCTTTCCTTTGAGCTTCCTCCATGTGAGAGATCTTGGGGGTGGCTTCCCTATAGGATTGAGAACCTATAGGATGCTTCTTTGGGTGTTCTTTAGGTTTGAGTTCATGGAGAATACCTTCCCTATTAGACTAAGAGCCTATAGGGTACTTCTTTGGGTGTTCTTCATGCTTGAGTTCATGGAGAATACATTCCCTATGGGACTGAGAGCCTGTAGGGAGTGTCCTTTGGGTCTCCTTCATGCTATAGTATTTGGGGGATACCTTTCTTGTAGGATTGAGGACTTCTAAGACGCCCACTTCATAGGGCTTCCTTCATGCGAGAGATATTGGGGGTTGCCTCCTTGTAGGTCTATAGGCCTGTAAGATGCTTTATTTTTCCAACTTCATAATTTTGAGTAGCTATGGAGTCATTTTCTTTACCTGCACCTTCAGGTTTTCCAGACCGAGTGTTGCTTCCTTGACGGTTCAGGTATACATTTCTAACCTTACACTCTCCTTGATATACTTTATTGAGCACTAATTAATATTTGTGCTCGCTAAAGTGGGGGAAAAATGTATAAGAGTGAATTTGCATCCCTTATGTAAATCCCCTTTTTTCCCTTATCCACCTTAGAAAACAAAGTTCGTAGGCCTAATTCCACCTAAGTCTATTGTTGGCATCCCAGTTGGAACCTATTTTGAGCATCGGTGGAGGAATTTTTGTCGAGGATGCCCACACGACATGCAAACATCCACGTGGAATTCTTACATCCCTAGTAGATTACTGTAGCTGAACCTGCAAAGGCGTTACTCTTCCCATTGGCAGTTAAGTTGTAATGCCCCCTTCGGCCGACCAACCCAAATATGGTCGTTTTCTTCCATTCCTTCTTCAAATTCACCCCTTCAACATTCAATCCAACTTCTTTTGACCTATTGCACACTTCAAACTTCCATACTCACAATCTTCCATTCACTTTCTCGCTCACTCCAAGCATCCAAGCATTCCATTACAACAAAGCCTCACTTCATCACTTCAATAGAGCACGTTTGGGACCACACCATTGTACCAAAGGCTTGAGTTCCTCTCATTTCTCCCCCAAGCAGCCTTGAGTGCTCTTGGTGGATGTGGTAAGTATGTGGTCGATATTGTGAGCATTAAATATGTAAAAACAAAATGAATCAATCACACCAATAAGACATTATATCAAATAGAATATTAAAGTAATAAAGATTACAAACTCAATATCCTGTTATCAATCTCGTCCTATCGTCCTCTATCTTCAGTATTTTCATTGATTCCAGCTGGCTCTCAGATTGTATGCTAGGCTCAATGAACAGTCCTCATAAAGAACAAGATTGAATATGAAATGCATGTAATGCTTAAGCTAAGACATGATTTGCTGAAAATGAAAGACTATTGATGATGCTATGAATAATAAAACTAGAATGTTGTAGTGCTAGAATGCAATTAATCTCTAATTACTCTGATATGTGTTGTGTAACACTTGCTTGGATTGGCTGTGCTATTTATAGAGTTTTTCAAAAGCTTCTAATTGGTTGATATGATCAACGATTGTGAAAATTCCTGGTAGATGGAACGGTTGAGGATGGATAAGACTGAAGAAAAATAGAAGAAAGCAGAAAGCAAGATTTGTTTTCTTTTTTTCTGTAAAAGAGGTAAGATAAGATGATGAAGATGATTTGTAAAAATCATCTTTTTGTGAGATTATGGAAATATTTTGAAGAAGATAAATAATGAATTATAAAATTCAATTATTTATTTATGGGTGACACAGAGGTTTTTCTTAAAATAGAATATTTACCCTAGATTTTAAGAATAATGGAAAATTTCATAATTAAATCTAATATTTAATCATGATTCTGAGAAGATATGGAAGATATTCAATTAAATAAAGATATTTAATTAAACCTTTGAGAAATGGTGTGCAAATGAAATTAATTAAATGATATATTTAATTAATTAAAAGGAATATTTGGAAAGAAATAATTAAATTTAATTAAATAAAAAAGACTTAATTAAATTCAAAGTGATAATTAATTAAAATAAATAAAGTGTATTTATTTAATTAATCAAGTGGACATATGAATGCAAAATAATTAAATTAAAATCAATTTATTTAATCATGATAGAAGAATAAATTTGAATGAACAATATAATTAAATTATTTAAATTTAATCATATGTAGAAGACTTTAGAAAAAATAATTAAATAATAAATATTTAATTAAATGCTACGATTAATCAGATATGACCAATTTTATGCATCTACATTTTTCCCCTCTTTGAAGTAGTGTGAAATGCATTGCTTCAAAGAAAATATTCCTGCTTTCAAAATTTGTTGTGTTCAACTTTGCCCTTTTTCTGAAAAATATGCCCCTGACCTAATTTTGATATGCTTCTGATCAAAAAATGTTGCTGGTGTTAATGATGCCCCTTGGGAGGTAAATCACTGATGATTATGAGTTTTTGATAATATTTGAAAAATGATGAGATTTGGATGTTGATTTTGAACTTAGTGATTTAGCTCTCGAACAAAAAATGATGTATAAGGATGCCCCAATGTGAAAATAAAGTCAAAGTTAGATAAAAAGATAAAAAAATGTCACAAAACTCACCTTTAGTTGACCTTTAAAAGGTAAAAAGGAGAAAAGAAAAAATCATTTGCACTTTTTGACTTTGAGAATCCTATAGCTCTGATAGTGACCTGGCAAAATGGAGATTCCATATCATCATCATAGATTCAAGTGGTCCCGCCGATACCAGAGACCAGCTGCGTATGCACCACTGGTGAGTCAATCCAACTTCGTATGCTTTTAAATTTTTCCTATTTTTCCACAGATTTAGGTTTTAGAACTCCGTTTTAGCACTTTTAGGAATGTTTGAGCGCTTTCGATAGTTGTTTGAGCGCTTTCGATAAAAATAGTAGTGCATATAGGATAGATTTAGCATGTTTAGCATAAAAACCAGTTTAGCGCATTCGATAAAAAGATGAGTGCATATAGGATGTCATAGAAAAATTAGGGTTTTAGAGCATCTAGGAAAAACAGTAGCACATATAGGGTTATTGCACATCCAGGAAATGAAGTGGTGCTTAGGTGTAGAGTTTTAGCGCTTAGAGGGAAATAGCGCATAGAGGAAATTTTTGAGCACATCCAAGGCAAAGAACGAAGCATTTGGGTTTTAGCGCATCTAGGATACATAATAGTGCATAGAGTCTGCAAAGTAGTGCATCTGGTAAAAAGAGACAAAATGTGTGTTTTGATGAAATTGATGTAAAAATGGTGATGTATATTGCTTCCTTGGTCAATAGATAGAGAAATTGTCTTGTCATCATGTTGATATGGATAGAAAAATCTAATAACTAATTGATAACTTTGTTTCCAAAATAGAAATCAAAGAGTAGATAGCTGATAACTCTGTTTCCCTTGTACCAAAAAAAAAAAAGAGTAAATGATTGATAGGACTTCTGATAAATTTGTTTTCTGTGATAGAAAACAAATAGTAAATGATTGATAGGACTACGGATAAATTTGCTTTCTGCAATAAAAAAAAATAGTAGATGATTGATTGATTTCTGATATATTTACTTTCTACGATAGAAAACAAATAGTAAATGATTGATAGGACTGCTGATAAATTTGCTTTCTGCGATAGAAAACAAATAGTAGTTGATGTGAGATTTAGATAGATAGATTGTGCTTTGATATGGGTCACAGATAGATATGAGTCAGATTGGTTTTGTTTGATTGAGATTGAAACATTGATATGATGTTGATTGCCTATTTTAATGATAACTGAAAATAGGTGTTCAAAAACCTCCAGATTAGGGAGCGTCACTCAGAAGGGTGGGATAGGATAGTCGAGCTAACACCAGATGAGGTAGCATTGATAGGGACATGTGGATTGAGACCTTTGTTGTCCATGCCATCGATTTGGGTCAATAGGGGATTGTTGACTACACTGGTAGAGAGGTGGCATTCAGAGCACAATAGCTTTCATTTTTTGACTGGTGAGGTGACTGTGACACCAGAGGATGTGTACAGGATATTGGGTATTCTTGTGATGCACAAATAGCAGGGTACTAGGTGCCATGGGCTGACTTCAGAGGATATCCAACCTTTCCTGCAGTTTTAGGTGCATTCATTGGAGGTCTCCTTTGTTCGGATCGCTGGTCAAAGGGACTATCAGTGGGATGGGGGAGGATCCTAGAGCAGATGTTGCTACAACAATGGAAATATGCATGGGGGAGTTGTATGTTAGCTCACCTATATCATGATTTACATCAGGTGGTATGCAGGGGTGCATCTAGTTTGTCGTACAGCGTGACACTACTACAGATCTAGGCATGGGAGCATCTTTCTATGACAAGACCAGCATGCCCCAAAGTGAGGCCACCAGGCAGGCCTTATGTATATGCATATTCGATGTTCCTTGTCTAGCCTAAGCTGGGCAAGGCGAATTACTGGAGACGGTGCTTAGATGATCTTGATGCAGTGATATGGCGACCATACCTAGATTTCAAGCCATGGGATATAGATCACCTGGAGATGCCATTCATAGGTATTTCATGGTTTTTGATAGGACGTACTCCATTTATTATTGAGAGGTTTTTGGCCATGCGAGTATACTGACAGTTTGGATTCACTCAGGGTATGCCTCAGGGAGTTGCTCACTATGCGTGCAGCAAGGATGAGGCAGGATGTGGACTTGGTATTTCATACCAGATAGCTTATACAGAGTATATGGCTCTAGCACCTGAGGCATGGGATGATAGGCGAGATATTTTTGATGCTAGTATGTCCGATGAGTACTTAGTATATTATCACACACATCCCTTTCCACGATTTACTTGTCTGGATGAGCCAAAACCCATTTTGGTGGTACTGCAGCCAGGGGTAGGGAGATAGGAGGATGTGGCAGGTGGGGAGCAGGCAGCGGTTGGGGGAGATCATGAGGAGAGTGGAGAGGAGGAGCAGAGCTCAGATGAGGATGATGGGGATGACGGTGGAGATGAGGGGTAGGTGCTAGGGAGGCCGAGGCTAGATATTTTGCGTGGTATCTAGATCATGTGGAGGCTGAGGACTGGGATTGGGTGGAGGACACTGATCAGGGTTGGTTCCTCATCGCAATAGGGATAGATAGATACCCTATAGGCCTAGGTGCAGACATTGCAGGGACAACAGGTGCAGTTACAGAGTCAGTTGGTGTAGGCATAGGGATTGGTCGCACAGCTACAGGCACAGCAGGCACAGTCACATGCACAAGCATAGGCACATCCCCCTACCCCAGATCCATAGTTAGCCCAGCTGATTACAAAGAGAGATTCCTTTAGACGGAGGGCGGTAGAGGCCAAGGGTGTTGCACAGAGGCTGATGGGCACTGTGGAGAGTGCATATTTACGAGAGGCCATTGCAGAGGGCTTCAAGATGGGCAGAGAGGCTGAGTATTATTGGGTCAGATATGAGGAGTTGTGTCCTCCTGAGCGCAGAGTTCCTTTCCCATGGTCCCATACTAGGACCAGGAGTAGGACACAGACAAGTACATAGAGCCTGGGGGTTACCGGTCCTCGACAAGATCCAGATGCAGGGACGAGTGGCAAGCCACCATCTATGAGACTAGCTCCATCAGGGGGTTCTACCAGCCAGCTATGATTGATATATGCAGGATTTTACATGATGTATCTCATATTCTTTGGAGCATGTACATTTATTTTTTTATCATATCTCATTTTTCTTTTGAGACTTTTCAGTGTCATTGGACTATTGGACATTTTTATGTATTTTTTTGATGAGCGATGATATGCAGCGGTGATGAGTTTTGATGATGTGTGGCATTTGTTATGATGAGATGAGATGGATATGCTTTTATTTCCTTGCTTATGTGATATGGATATTTGATATATGATATACTGACTAACATGGTTTGTAGGATGATGTGATATGATTATGATATGTTGATGTTTCATATGATGTGTACAAATGGTCTCATGTAGGTGGATGATGATGGTAAAATGCTGTGTCGAGGTGATATGATATGATATGAATTATTAATGATGTGGAAATGTAATGTTTGTGTTTTTAAAATTTTCAAATGCTATAAATGATGGTGATATAATGGATGTTATGCAATATCATATGTAATATGAATCCGATGTTGTATAAATGGTATTGAAAAATGAGAACAAATGTGAATGATAAATGATGTGAAAGGATTAATATGTATGATATGTAATGAATATGAAAAAGATTGATGGCATGATAAAATGCGATGCAATGATATGAAATGTAATGAAAATGAGATGATATGGAAAATGTAATGATGAAATGAAAATGAAATAACATGTAATGTAATGATATGAAATGAGATGAAATAAAAATGTAATGATATGAATGGACAAAATGAGATGAAATAAAAGGTAATGAAAGAAGATGATAAAATATAAAATTTAAATGATGTGGACTGATAAAATAGAATGTAATATAATGATATGACATGAAATGTAATGTAATGAAATGTATTGGAATGAAACAATAAAATAAAATGAGATGGAATGATATAAAAAATTTAATGTAATGAAAGAATATGATAAAAGAGAAGTAAATGTAATGGTAAAATAAAATGAATTATGAAGTGACCTAAGATGATAAAATGATATGAGCCATTGTGATGATAAATGATAAATGATAATTATATGAATAATAAGTATATGATAATGATGAGAAAATGATGTGAGGAATGTGAAAAATGATGAAATAATGATAGGATAGAAAATACAATGTAATGACATGAAAGGATGAAATGACATTGGATAACATGATATGCAATGTAATGTAATAAAATGGGATGATAAAATAAAATGAAAAATTGAATGATATGCTATGCAATGTAATGTAATAAAAAGATATGGGATGAAAGGAATGAAATGATATGATATGTGATGATGGAATGTGATGAATTGAAATGGGATGATGTGCAAATGGTATTAAAGGATGAAATGTAAAATGAAAATGATGGATAGGATAAGAATGAAAAATAAATGAATGATGAGAATGAAACCAAGATGAGAAAATTGAGAATGTTCGATGATATGCAATGAAATGATAATGCATCATGAAGGATACGTACATGGGAAAGGATCCCAATGATGGATGTTTAAACTATATGATATACACAAGACCGAGATGAAATGATAATGAAATGAGGATGAAACAAATGTCCAAATGTTCTCCACATATAATTTAAAGAGACATGACAATCATTGATTTATCTGTTCAACTTTGTTTGAAACTCTAATGCGAATCCAGTAGGCATAATGTATACATTGATCTAAATGAAATGCAACTAAATAAAACTAATTGTTCATTGAGCCTTCGGGTAGCTTTCTTGAATCATCATAGAGCATTATAAAATGTTAGAAGTATGTACAAGCATAAGAGGGGAGATTAGCACCAATGATGACCTGAGTACAACTTTCATGATTTTTTGATATAGCAAGTGAACACAAGCATCAAGGTATAATTGAACCAAGATGACCTAAGCATTTCTTGCATAAGAAAGCAAAGACTAACCACCTTCTGATGCAAATGTGGAACTGTCGTCAATGATATGCTTTGGAAATCATGTTTCACGACATATTTGCATCAAGTCGATAGTTAACCTTTAGACAACAGACAAAGAAAAATCATCCTCCTTCCTTGCCACTCTAGTTCAGTACATCATTGAGTGTTCTCCAGAGAGATGATATCAAAAAATCAAACAACCATTTGTTCAAAATGTAAAACTGATATTCCAATCATTATTCAGATTTTAGATCATCCAAATATGAGTCCTGATATAGTATTATGCTGAAAAGCCATTGTGATATGGATTGATGATTGGATATTTTCTCATGTTTTTTGATTGTTTGTTCGCATGACTGAGCTCTATATTGTTGTTGAGCTGTTTTGGTAGATCTTTGAAAGTTGGTTGCCCCAGAGTATGTCAATGCTTTGCCCCCACTTTTTGACACAACTTGTTGAAATGGATATGAACAATAATCAAGCCATGGTAAGACGTTATCGCTCTAGGAAAATGATGGTGATATGATGCTGGTATGACCCTAAGATGTAGGAAAGATGCATGAAATGAAAACCTAGTGCAAAAAATGAACTAATAGATGGAGAGCTACAAATAGTGTCTGTTTGCCAAATTTTCACTATTTGTTTTTATTGCATTTTTCTATTTTTCTATTTTTTATTTTTTATTTTATTTTTTCGTTACCGAGATGCTTGTTTGCCAAGTTTTCACTGGGGTAACCATTTTTTTAGGACTTTTTCTAATTTTTTTTTATTTCTTCAAGACTTTTTCTAATTTTTTTATGTTTCTTCAGGACTTTTTATGCTTTTTAAAAATTTCTTCAGGACTTTTTCTGCTGTTTTTATGTTTCTTCAAGACTTTTTCTGCTGTTTTTGTATTTCTTCAGGACTTTTTCTGGATGATGATGACTATTTTAGACATAATACTTTTTAGGTGCATGCTATTGATGGGTTCGTCAAATAGGTCCCCTTCTGGCATTGACAACTTGTATGCTCCTGAGCCATATACTGCTATGACAATGTATAGACCCAGCCAATTAGGCTCAAACTTTCCTTTCTTCTCTCTATCTTGTTGATTGTGTGGGTTCTCTTTTAGAACAAGATCACCAACCTGAAAGGTACGTGGTTTGAATCTGTGATTATAGCTGCGAGACATCATTTTTTGATAGGCTTTCAAATTATCAGCTGCTCGTTGTCTCTTTTCATCAAGAAGTTTCAGTTCTTGGAGTCGAATAACTCTGTATTCATCATCTATTATGAGACCTTTTAGTGATACTCTGAGTGATGGAATCTCAACTTCTAAAGGTAGGATAGCTTTTGCTCCATAGACAAGAGCAAATGGTGTTTCCCTTATTGGCGTTCGGATACTAATTCTATAAGCCCATAATGCGGGATTGAGTTGAACGTGCCAATCTTTTCTTGCATCATTTACAGTCTTCTTCGAAATTTTCAATATTCTTTTATTTGAGGCCTCTGCTTGGCCATTCCCTTGTGGATAATAAGGTGTTGAGTATCTATGTTGAATATGAAATCTCTCACAAAGTTTGTCAACATCCTGATTCTTGAATGGTCATCCATTATCTGTGATGATGGAGTTGGGAATGCCATACCAACAAATGACATAATTAAGTATGAATGATGAGATTTGTTTGCCAGTGACCTTAGTGAGAGGTACTGCCTCAATCCACTTGCTAAAATACTTTGTCGTTGTGATGATGAACTTGTGTCTGTTTGAGGATGAAGGATGAATCTTGCCAACTAGATCCAATCCCCATTGAGAGAATGGACAGGTTGGTACAAACGGTTGTAGTTCCTATGCTGGTGCATGAATGATATTTCCATGTATCTAACATTTAGAGCACTTTGTTACAAAAGTGAATGATTCCCTCTCCATTGTAGGCCAATAGTATCCCATTCTAATCAATTTCTTGGATAAGGTTAGTCCACTTGAATGAGTACCACAAATTCCACCATGAACTTCTTGTAAAGCCTTATCGGATTCATCACGTTCAAGACATCGAAGTAAAGTACCATCAAGACCACTGTGATAGAGAGTGTCAACGATAAGGGTATAGCGAGAGGATTGGTGGATAAAATTGCACTTTTGGTTACGGGATAAGTCAAGTGGTAAGATGCCATCTTTTAGGTAGGCATAAATCTTACCATACCAGGGTGAATCAAATCCTACTAAGTGGAAAATGATTTGGATTTCGGGTGTGTCATAAGCAGGTGTAAATGATTGTTCCACCAGAAATTCGTAGCGAGCCTGAGTTTCTGGGAGTTGTAACAATGAAGCGATTGTGGCCATAGCATCAGCTGCCTTGTTATCAAGCCTTGGAATTTGTATGAACTTGATGTCTACAAAATATTTCTTGAAATCATCAACCATTTTCTTGTATGGCAACAATTTGTCATCTTTGGTCTAATAGTCATCATTGATTTCGTTAATGACTAACTGTGAGTCACCATAAACTTTCAATTATGTGATTCTCCATTCCAATGCTATTTTGAGTCCAATGATTAAAGATTCATATTTGGCTATGTTATTAGTACATGGAAACATTAGCTGATATGATCGAGGAATGGTATTTCCTTGAGGGGTGACAAAGAGTATGCCTACCCCTAATCCGTGTTGAGTAAATGAGCCATCGAAATATAATGACCAAGATTGTTTTGACTCTACTGTGAAAACATCAACATCTAAAAATTCAATGTGCATGGGATGTTCTTCCTGTAGGGGTGCTTCAGCCAGTTGGTCAACAATAGCTTGTCCTTTGATTGCTTTGGGATCAATATAGTGAATATCGAACTCGCTTAAGATCATGACCCATTTTTCTAACCTTCCTGTCAACGTGGCCTTACTTAACAAATATTTGAGTGGATCAATCTTTGCAACAAGATTGATTGTATGAGTCAACATGTAGTGTCAGAAATTTTGTGAGGAAAAAACCACAGTTAGGCAAGCCTTCTCGATGAAAGTGTAGTTGAGTTCATGGCCTGTTAATGTCCGGCTGATATAATAGATTGCATGCTCTTTTCCTGTAGAGTCTTCTTGTGCTAATAGTTCCCCCAAAGATGTCTCTATGGCAGCAATGGATAAGATGAGTGGTTTGTCCAGATTTGGTGGTATCAGGACTGGTGGGTTCATCAAGTATTGCTTGATTTGTTGAAAGGCCACTTCACACTTATCATCCCATTTGAAGGGAACATTATTATGTAGTAGATATGTGAAAGGTAGACATTTATCTGCTAGTTGTGCAATGAATCTTCATATGGATTGAAGTCGTCCCTGCAGTGATCTCAACTGACTGATATTTCTTGGTGGAGGAATTTCCATGATTGCTTGTACCTTGGTGGGATCTACTTCAATTCATTTTGCTAAAAATATATATCCCAAGAGTTTTCCAGAGGTGACTCCGAAAACACATTTCTTAGGGTTGAGGCATACTTTGAAATTTTCCAACCTTACAAATATTTTAGATAATATCTCAAGATGTCCTTCTCTTGTGTATGATTTTTCCAATATGTCATCGACATACTCTTCCATGAGTGTGTGCATCATGTCATGAAAAATTGTAGTCATAGCTCTTTGGTATGTAGCCCTAGCATTCTTTATACCGAAAGGCATGACGTTCCAATAGTAAGTCCCCCAGGGACATGTGAAAGCCATTTTGTCCTAGTCTTCAGGTGCAATCTTGATTTGATTATAACCAAAAAAACCATCCATTAGTGAATACATGGAATGGCCAGCCATTAGATCAACTATAGTATCAACGCTTGGAAGAGGGAAATCATCCTTAGGACATGCCTTATTAAGATCTTTGAAATTTTTGCACACTCGAACACTTTTGTTAGGCTTGGATATAGGAACAATGTTGGAGATCCATTATGCATAGTCAGTTGATCTTATAAATCCCACATCGAGGAGTTTCTTAAGTTCATCTTTAACTAGTAGTGCCACATGAGGATGCATCTTTCTAAGTTTTTGTTTCATAGGATTTACTCCTTGTTTAATGGGCAAGTGATGCATTATAAGATCAGGATCAAGACCTGGCATGTCTACATAAGGCCAGGAAAAATTGACTTGATTCACTCTAAGAAATTCCTTGAACTCAGGTACTTCTTTATACATCATTGATGCAGCTAACTGTAGAATCCTCGGTTTCTTTGTAGTTTCAAGATTAACTACTTTTGTAGGCTCAATCAAGATAGGTGATCACTCATGATAGTGCTCCATGAGAGTGTCAAGCATCCCATCATCTGGTGCCTTAAAAATGTTTTCACCATCTGATATGCTCTTTGTTTTATCTTTTGTTTGATCTAACACTGCCAGATTCTGGTTTTCACCATTAGATCTTTCTTTTTTATTTTTACTTTTGTAGCTAGGAAACTTGACACTCTCTTGTGTAAGGATCTCATGCCAAAAATTGCCAGTGGAACAATCATTTACATCATTTGCGGAAAGGAAGTTTACGATAGATTCGTTAGTTGGAAATATAGGTATATCGGGAGGTTCAGATAGATCCCAGTCAATGAGATCATGATGTATTAGTGGTAGTGGGTCATTAGGTTGTGTGAAATAAGCTATGGTTATGGTCATAACGGATGTGTCTATAGGATCCGAGGTATGAGGTAGATCAAAGATGGTACTGTCCTCATGATAGTCTTGTTCGATTAAATCTGACTTGATATCACTAGAATCATAGTTGCATTGTAGTTTAGATTCATGTGGTTGGGTTCCTGAACCTTCTACCTTGATTAGAGTAGGCGTATACTTGTGTATCATATCAACCTATTTATCCCTCCAGAATTCATCATTATGGATGGTATCCCATTCATATTCTCCAGAGTCTGTGTCAAAGTTATTATCGATGAAATTCTGAATTGTTGTTAAGCATGCTTCCTTTGGATCAGATCTTTCTTGCAATGTGAGCACAGTATTATTCAATTGCTTGGATGTTGTTTCCTTTGAGCTAGTATCATAGCCTAGCCCCGTTTTATCTTTTGCAACAAGCCCTGGAGGATCAATAGGCTCAACTACTCCTTCTTTTCTTTTTCCAATAGGACCATTACCCTCATAGCCCATCTTTTGCATGATTGAATATCCCTTACCATATTTATCAATTGGTAACTTGATATTAAGGATTGTTTCATTTTCATCTTCATCTCTATAGAGCCATTTGAGCATTTCACTATCCTTAGGATCTTCCATCAAAAATTTCTCCTTGATAAATTTTCCATTGAATTTTGTGATTGGTTATGTCATTGATTATGTTGATGTTGATGCTGGAGATATCTAATGGTGTACAATAGAAGGTTGTCCATGTGATCAAGGTGATGTAGGAAGATTAGCCAGACATAGAGAATATTCTCCTACGCCATTATCCTTGAACCATAATTTCTTGTCAAAGGTTTTGGTTAGTTGACTAATTTGTGTATCAACTTTTGGAGAAGTGCAAGTAGTCGCTTCTTGATTGTTAGAACCAAAGTGTCTTGACTAGATTTGATGGTAGCACAAGTTTGACTATGAGAATTAGTGGCTGATATCGTAATCTCTTGTCTGTCATAAGGAAACTTAAGACATTGATGATATGTAGATGGTATAGCTTGCATGTCGTGGATCCAAGGATGACCCAATAGGATGTTGTATGTGAGATCACGGTCTAATACTCAACATAAAGTATTTTTGATAACGGGTCCCACTTTGATTGGTAGCATGATTAAACCTTTGGATTCTCTTTCCTCATCATCACAGGCTTTAATGGTAATCTTTCTTCTAGGATCAATGAAATCCTCAGAAAATCCTAAAGCCTAAATTAATTTCATGGTACATATGTTTAAACTAGCATCTCCATCTATTAGAACTCGTTTGACACGAAACTTGTGGACCATGATTTCTAAGTATAATGACGAATTATGGGGATGTGTCATGGAAAAATTCTCTTTTTTAGAAAATGAAAGGCATGTGGGTGAGGGAAAATGTCCCACCATGGCTTGAAATTGATCCACATTCAAATCATCAGATACAGTTGTTTCAATGAGGGATTTGTCTAGAATTTCTTTATGCACCGGGGAAATCTTCAGAAGTTCAAAGATAGAGATTTGGGTAGAAGTTTTTCCAAGTTGATTGATTAAATCATATTGATGTGACAACAGTGGCATAATAGATTTTGAAGGAGCACCTTTTAGGAAAACTTTAGCTTGTGCCCTTGTTGTTACGTTAACTTCTTGATACTCTGTTTTATCTTTGACTTTTATAACATTAACTCCCTTGTCATCAGTGTAGATATGATTGATTATATGCTCATCGAAATTATTAACATTTTTTCTAGAAGAATCACCCTTTTGATAGTTGGAAAAAGGATTTTGAAATGCTTGGTGGTCTTCGTTTGATTGTTGGTTCCCTTCTATTGTGACAATGTCTTTGTTGATTAAATCTTGAATAGCATTCTTCAAAGCTTGGAAACTATTCGTACGATGGCTTTTACATCTGTGATATTCACAATAGTATGCATCATTCCATGATGGTGGCTTCACACTAGGTTCGAAGTTACGTTGAGGCGGTAGGGTAATAACGTTCTTTGCCATTAAGTCTTTAAGAGTAGATTCCAGAAATTGCCCCAATGGAGTGAAAGTTCTTCTGTTGGAGAAGAATGAATATTGTTGTGTATTCATGTTTGATGTATTTTCTGAAGCATTGTTATTGTTGTTTCCATGATACCCTTGATTGTTGGTATTATTATGATTTGGAACGAAAGTTGGATTTTGGTTATTCCTCGGAGGAGGAGGGGAGTTGTTTCCCTTATTTGTAATCGAGTTGACATTGTTGTAGTTGTTGTTGCAAGGAACACTAAGAACAACTGGCTTAGCTGAGACATGATGTGCATCCACAACACCATCATTCACCATGTTTTTGTTGTGAGTCCAAAATCTAGATTTGTCATTGTGGTGATTTGAGGAGCTAGGATTGTCTTTGTCAAGTTTGATTATCCCTCTCTAGACTAATCCATTTTCAATTGTGATTGCATTTTCAATCATCTTCTGAAAAGGTGGAGGAAAATGAAGATTTAGATGATAACTCATCTCTTGATCCAAGCTATTTATGAATGTAGTGATCTTTTCCTTTTCAGGAACATGACATGGATATCTAGCGAACAATCTTCTCCATCTCTAAAGAAATGTGATGAATGATTCACCAGGTTTTTTCTTAGCCTTGCATAGATCAATCATTGTGATTTGGTGTTGTATGTTATAGGAATATTGAGAGATGAACTCATTGATCAATTCCTCAAATGTTTTGACATGCGGTGTAATTTTTGATAACCATTCCATAGATTGGCCTCCAAGACTTCGTGGGAATAAACGCATTAAGTATGTATCCTCGTGAGCGAATTCTAAATTCATGTTTCTAAAGTCTCTAATATGGTCAATGGGATCCAATTTTCTATTATAACGATCAAACTTTAGAATCTCACAATGCTTATGAAACAAAATCATGTTGAGACGTCGATCAAAAGGATATGGACAAATATCATCAAGACTGTATGTATTTGTTGTGGCTCCCCCTTCTAGGACTTTAATTTTCCCTTCTAATGTTTTAACATATTGAGTCAAGGCACTGAGACCAGATAAGGGTGTTTCATCAGGATTACTCTTTATGTTCTCAATATTAAAGTCATGAGGTAGTTTAGCTCCTTTATTAGCCAAAAATAGGAAATATTTTTGTTTGTCTCATTCTACGAGCCTTTCCACTACTCTGATAAATTTTGGATCTTGTTCAACTTCTTTAAGGTGTTGTTCTTCTTGTTCATCTTCACTATCCTCAGGGGTTTATCTCATATTTCTGTTAGAAGTAAATGGATTCTTTTCTCCTTCAGTCATGTTGTCCTCAAAGAGGGGATTTCTACTCATGCTATAAAGGGGATCACTATTTTCACCTTCTTCTTGAGTTGTTGATGTATGATCTTCTTGTTGAATATCCTCCTTCAGTTTATTGTATTGTGATCGTGTAAAAACAGACATATTATTTCAAGATGTTCTCCTAAACTTAGATCATAGTTTGATGAGTGCAATCAATGATGGTGTTTTAATCTAATAAGATGAAAATCTTATGATATGATCAAAACTATGTTTTCCTAATTCGTGGTTGTGGCTTCCAATGATAAAGGATGTCAGAATCCTGTTGGGAGAAGGTGAACCAAGAATTTAGAATTTTGCGATGGAAAGTGCACTTGTAGGATTTGATCTCTGTTTTCGAAGAATGATCAATATATCAAATAGCCTATTTTAACTCACTAGAGTATTTGACTAGGATGCGTTAAATATTCGATAGAAGGTTGTGGTATGTCATTGAAATCAAGGGGCTGATTATGATTATGTCATTGAGATAGCGCTCTTCTTAGAAAATAGGCTTATGAATCTAGAGGGTCCACAGCGTATTTGTCAGTAAATACTCTAACAAAATCTTGGTATCTATGGAGAAATTTGTGATAATGGAGCAAGACGTGTCGACTATTGTATAAAAACTTCCTTTGTTGTAAAATTTTCTTATAGCCTAGAGTTTTCTTGGGTTTCTTGATCCTATTGGTAATTGAATTCTTAACAAACTTGGTAGATTTCCACTCCCTAAGCATGAGAGAAAATATGCTACTAGACCAGGAACACTATAAACTCAGATCTGTCAGAAACAATGATTTGGGAAAAATGACATATGCGCTTTTCTATTGCCTATATGCACTTCAGAAATAGGGATCTGTGCCATAGAAATGGTCAAATGCGCTTCAATATGTCCCAGATGCACTACTCTATACCCTATATGTGCTTAAGAAAATGTTTTGATAGTGACCCAAAAATAGTTGGCAGAATACTCAGCCTATGTGCTAAAATAGACTCCAAATGCGCTGAAACAGACCCTAAAAGCACCGATGTAACCAGTGAATGCACTAAAATAGACCTTATATGCACCAGATTATACCCTAGATGTGCTAAAACAATTTTTTCAAGGTATTTTCCCAAATAGTTGAGAACAATTTTCAGCTAAAATTTTGATATGTTCATTTCAGATGATCCCTTATCTGAATTAGTGTGATTGAAAACACAACAAAACACCTTGAAAACAGTTGTTTTTAAGTCCTATACTAAACATAAAGTGTATGATCAAAATGTTTTTCAAAAATTGTTTTCACAAGTCTTACACATGATAGATAGTTCAAGCAGACTCACTCTTAGTACTCAGGTAGGTCATCATAATAATCAACAGCCCACATCTTAGAACTGCGTCGACTCACACAGCCGTGTCACCCCCGAATGGGTGCTCGTGTTTTTGTCTCTTCCAAGAACGTACTCAGAGTGATGGAAGTGGATAACGGATCCCTTGAGCAAATGGCCCTTGGCAGTTATATGGTGAGTATCTTGGGGGTAGATTCTTCCCTCCCCTACACTGTGATTATTATGATGTTTGGAAACTGACTTCGTTTGGATACTACACTAGGTTCGTAGTAAGGGTTTCTGTTTGGTGCGGCAATAATAAATTCCCTCAGGAGACCTCCCAACCTTTAGAACAAAGTCTTTAGGGATGGTTATCTTGCACACTACCGGAAAAAAGAGGATTTCTTCTTATTTGCTTTAAATTTTATAGTGGGGCAGAATAGCTTGGTTTTGGCTTGAACCCACTTGAGTCATTCCTCTTGGGTGAGTACTTTTTCCCACAAGAGCAGGCCCTCTACAAGATGTAATAAAGCAGTAAAATTGCATGAATGAAAAAGGAAAGTCTGGTATTCTGGTCACCCAGTTAAAGGGAGAGCATAGACCTATTGCCACAAACACAGTAGACACTGCTATTTTTAAAAGCCCAAATCACAATGATCTAAACTATGTGAAGATGTTGCTTCAAAAAAATCATGGGATTCATTTTAACCATAAAATCAGTGTGTGGTGACCATCCTAGATTGCTTTATTTCAAATCCATGTCTATCCTAAGGTTGCTTCCTTTTAAAACTAGTTGTGACTATCCTAGATTGGTTCTTTTTAAGCTAGAAAAAGGTTTTGTCTGCGGAAGGCATCAGACTCAGAAACCTATTTAGTTACAACCTGTAGGCATCAAAAGATCACCTATATGCGCCACAAAAAAAAGTAAATGCACTAAAACAAACAGTAAATGCGCTACAGAAAGTCCTAAATGTGCTACGAAAACTCCTAAATGCACTAAAACATAATGCAACTAAATTTCTTTTTTTGTGTTTTTCAAAAATATTAACAAACTAAGTCAAGCATATGCACCCTTCTATTATGTAGATGCGTCGAAACAGTTCCTAGATGCACCGTAATAGTCCCTGGATGCGCCTAAGTACTTGCAATAGCGCTGAAAGAAGCCATAGATGTGCTTTAAAAACCTGCAGATGCACTTCAGAAATCATCATATGCGCTAAAACAAAAAAAATTGTTGAAGATCCGAATTCCTGAACACGAGATCCTATCAGAAAACCTGCAAGAAGATGTTAAAAAATGAGGCAATGCCCCATGATGGGCACCAATAATGTGTGGTCAATTTTGTGAGCGCTAAATATGTAAAAACAAAATGAATCAATCACACCAATAAGACATTATATCAAATAGAATATTAAAGTAATAAAGATTGCAAACTCAGTATCTTGTTATCGATGTCATCCTATCGTCCTCTATCTTCAGTATTTTCATTGATACCAGCTAGCTCTCAAATTGTATGCTAGGCTCAATGAACAGTCCTAAAGAACGAGATTGAATATTAAATGCATGTAATGCTTAAGCTAAGACATGATTTGCTGAAAATGAAAGACTATTGATGATGCTATGAATAATAAAACTAGAATGTTGCAGTGCTAGAATGCAATTAATCTCTTATTACTCTGATATGTGCTATGTAACCCTTGCTTGGATTAGCTGTGCTATTTATAGAGTTTTTCAAAAGCTTCTGATTGGTTGATATGATCAACGATTGTGAAAATTCCTGGCAGATCGAACGGTTGAGGATGGATAAGACTAAAGAAAAATAGAAGAAAGCAGAAAGCAAGATTTGTTTTCTTTTTTCTGTAAAAGAGGTAAGATAAGATGATGAAGATGATTTGTAAAAATCATCTTTTTGTGAGATTATGGAAACATTTTGAAGAAGATAAATAATGAATTATAAAATTCAATTATTTATTTATGGGTGACACAGAGGTTTTTCTTAAAATAGAATATTTACCCTAGATTTTAAGAATAATGGAAGATTTCATAATTAAATAGAATATTTAATCATGATTCTGAGAAGATATGGAAGATATTCAATTAAATAAAGATATTTAATTAAACCTTTAAGAAATGGTGTGCAAATGAAATTAATTAAATGAGATATTTAATTAATTAAAAGGAAGATTTGAAAAGAAATAATTAAATTTAATTAAATCAAAAAGACTTAATTAAATTCAAAGTGAAAAATAATTAAAATAAATAAAGTGTATTTATTTAATTAATCAAGTGGACATATGAATGTGAAATAATTAAATAAAAATCAATTTATTTAATCATGATAGAAGAATAAATTTGAATGAACAATATAATTAAATTATTTAAATTTAATCATATGTAGAAGACTTTAGAAAATTTAATTAAATAATAAATATTTAATTAAATGCTAGGATTAATCAGATATGACCAATTTTATGCATCTACAGTAAGCTTCCCTCTCCTCTCCTCTATCACTTGGTTGAGTAGCATAATGCTGCTTTGTAGTGTTTGTATTCTCTTTACTATACTATTTCTTTATCTCATTTCCTTGGTTGTCAGTGGAGGTGGAAACACCTAAATGGGGGTCTAACTAAGGTAGGCCCCTATACAGCCACCCAAAATTTTCCTTCTTTTTGTGTGTAGGTGTGTGTTCTTCTTGGAATATCAGCTGGTGAATGAGTTTTTTGGTGAGATCATTCTTGCTCTTTTCACTCTTGCATTTTTGCTTTATAATATTATAAAATAATTTATTTACTTGCTTGTGTCATTCTGGCCATTTAGTTAGTTAGCTAGGTTGTTAATTGTTTTAGCAGGTTTGACCTTGTCTCTACTATTGTCTGACCATACGAACACCAATGCACTTTAGAGATGCCAGTGCGTCATGCTGTCATCTAAATACCGTGCTTCCATCTTCAGGCAGAGAGCTTCCTGAGGTGCAAAGTTGAACCTGAAAACTAGATTTCCTAGCCCCACTTTGAAATTCAGGATAGCAAGGTGATTTCAAGACTTTATAGTCCTCATCATTCTTATCCTCCTACCCTAAACATTGCACTTAGCTGGGGTAAGTTAGGGAAACCAATCACATCTTGACCCTCTATGACCTAGTGTCTTGCACGCAGTGGTCCTGCTCTCTTACACATTCAAAAGCAAAGAATTAGATCAAATGGAAATTTGAAAAGCAAAACTTTATGTCAAAAGTGAAGATCTAGAGCAAGTATGAATACCTAGAATGAGTACGATCTTTCCAACAAGTCAAATGCACAAAAAATGATGCAAAAGCATAAAAAACCTAAAAACCTCGCTATTGACTTAGGAAACTTTGCACACGAATTACAAGAACATGAGCAAATGAAAATAAGAAAGGAGAGTGTACATACCAAGCCACTTATGCTTTTGTGCTATCCAAACTCTTGAACCAAGTCTGAATGATGTAGAGCTCCTTGAATCCTAGGCATTGCTCCTCAACAACTAATAGAATGGAAAATCCAGAGACAAGAATTTTCTATAGGATCAAAGCACAAATGAGGAAATTAGAACATTAATTACCTATTTTAACCCTCAAAAACCCTATTTTTTATCTAGGAAACCCTAATTTTTAATTAGGCAACCTTCCTACATTCAAATTAGGAACTCCCAAGAACATTTAAACAAGCAACGAGGGACCTATAGACTTAATTTTTCATCCTAAACACATTGGAACTGAAATAGAATAGTGTCATGAGCTTGACCTCAAAATTAAAAATTTTGGTCAACCTCGTGAGGGGGTAGCATAGAGTCCTACTACCATTCCATCGATTGTCAAGGCATAGTGGGGAATAATTTTTTTTCAAAAAACTTGATATTAAAATTAGAATCTTTGAAACAAAGCAACTATTACTTTGTCTCAAAGAGGGGCAAAATGTAGACATGTAAAATTGACTTAAAACCTATCACACACCCTAAATGACATTTTCACATCATCGACATCATTATCATCAAACATCACTACCTTTCACATCAATTGCATCCCAAAACCCTAATTTCCCTTATTAATTTAATAATACAACATTGTTTAATTAATTCACCTTTCCATCCTTTTCGACGAATTAAATACATTTCATTTATTTAGTGAAGTCCTAAAACCCTATTTCTACTATTAATTGAATAAAATAAATTATTTAATTAATTCACATTTCTATCATTTCTACCAATTAAATAAATTACATTTATTTGATGAAGTCCTAATCTCACTTTATTTTATCCTGATTAGTTAAATAACACCAATTATTTAATTCCATCGCTAAATCACTTTATTCCCCTAAATTTAATTGAATTATTAAATCATAATAGTTCAATTAACTCACTTTCCCTCTGAAAATTTGAATAATTAAATCAAACTACTCAAAACATCATTAAAAATTAAATCAAAATAATGCAACTTTGTTTGCAATAGTAAAACTTGATTTGCACGTTCAACTCCAAAATGAATGAATGAATTAAATCAATTAATTAATCATTTTCAACCACTTTCCTGATTGATTAAATTACGATCCCTTGATTTCTCAATCTAATCCTAACAGATCAATATATTTCTGATTGAGCAAATTATTATTCCCTGATTGATCAATCTATTCTTCAATCCCACTAATAATTCAATCTATTTATTTAATCACACAAATTGTGCAATCTATTTTGCATAGATTATTCATGTCTAAATCCTCTAAACATCTCTCAACCATTGATCTTGATTCAATATTGTTTAATCCTGACCATCCATTTCGAATCACATTTTCTATATAACAATTTTCTTTCCTCATAAAAGAAAGGATCAGGGAATCAACCTATTCAGACAATGAAGTAATTCCAAAACACCATTGATAGAGCTTCAACATTTCTTCAATCAACCAACCAAGATATCATTCTTCAAACTTTCACACATGAACTATGGAGGCTTTGCAATGATACAAGAAACCACATCCTCGTGAATATACTCTAATTAATGAGATGGGTAAAAGTTTTATTATTGAATTCAGTTGTTTATGTATTTCATTTTCAAGTTTTTGAATTCATTATTCTAAATTGTGCATTTTGTAAGTGTAGGAATAGATCTTAGATTAATGTTCTTGATCATACATTGGATTCTAGTTTCAATTACATTTCTCTTGTTTATGTCTATGATTTTCCCCCTCACACAAACCAAATCTTTATCAATGCTCAAGATCAATACAAAATTGATTTTACAACTGCTTGGGGAACATTTTGTTGGGTAGTCATGCCTTTTGGATTGAAAAATGTAGGTGCAACATATTAATGAACATTGACTTTAATATTTCATGATTACATAAATAAGATCTTGGAAGATAATTTTGATGACATTCTAGCCAAATCTTTAACTAGACAAGACCATGTGAATGTTCTTCATAAAATCTTTGAGCGAATGTGAAAATACAACAAGATTGAATTTGTAAAAGTGTGTATTTGGTGTAGATAGCAGAATAATTTTAGGTTTTATCATATCTCATAGGGGCATTGAGGTGGACACAAAGAAGATTGATGCTATTATTAGTGTGCAAGCTCCTAGAAACATCTCTCAATTATGCACATTACAAGGAAGGATTTAGGCTATCCGTCATTTCGTAGCTTCCTTAGAGGATAAAAAATTACCATTCACACAAATCCTTAAGAAAGATGTTTAATTTAATTGGAATGGGGATTGCAAATAGGCCTTTGAGAGTTTGAAAGATTATCTTATTACTCTGCCTATTTTGCAACCCGCTATGCAACAAAAGCCATTCATCCTTTACATTGTAGCATCTACCCATGCTCTTGTAGAATTGTTGGCTCAACAAGATGATAACAATAAATAACATCTTGTTTATTACATTAGCCAAACTTTGATTAATTATGAAAGAACATCTTGTCTATTACATTAGTTGAACTTTGATTAATTATGAAACCTATTACACAATGATAGAGAAACAATGTTTGGCTTTGGTGTTCACTAGTAGTAAACTGGGACATTATTTATTGAACACCAAAATCCATGTCATGGAAAATTTTTATCCCTTAAAACATCTTTTTACTAAGATAGATTTATCAGGATTCCTAGCTAAGTGGGTTATGTTGTTAACTGAATTTGACCTTAAGTTTGTCTCAAAAAAAGTGATTAAAGAACAAGCCTTGACTAACCACTTAGTTGATGCTCCTTCTCCCCTAGCATTGCCTAATATAGACTCATTTCTAGATGATAATGTGTTTCCTATTGAAAAAATTAAAGAAACATGGGAATTATACTTCGACGGTTCCAAGTGTTGAACGGGCTCAGGAGTAGGAGTTATATTAATTCCTCCTTCAGGTAAGCCTATTCCCTTATCTTTTCATCTAAATTTCCTATGTACAAATAATACTGTGTAGTATGAGGCTTTAAAATATGGTATACGTGTCACGTTAGTGTTAAAGGTCAAACACATTATATGGGTATGTGCAGGATCATGATGGGCCAAAAAGTGGTGATATGATGGGTATGTGGCTGACGACTTTTTTTTACCCAAAATTGATGAAAGAAAAAGAGTTTTTAAAGGATATTCTAAGATATCCACCAATATAAACTATTGTTTACTTTGAATTTAATAAATAATTATTATTCATTTTTATTTGAATTATGACTAAAGTCCTGATTAATAGGCTCCTGATTAATAGGCTGATTGAAAAATATCTATAGCTTTCAAACGGTATCACATTTTTTGAATCTGAAACATGTGTCACATTTTATGCTTTGCATACTATGGGATTAAAAAAAAAAAGGAATTGAATTTCATGAAGTTTTGACCAAGTTAAGGTGGTCAGACATACGAGTTTTAATATTGTTTAAAAGTTGTAATAAAAAACTCATAATTAATTATTTACTTAGAAAAAAATTACAAAAAAATATGCATCACATTGGGACATGAGTCCTCTACTTCTATCTAAAATATTATAAAAAATATTATCATTTTATTGTGGTTAGGGTGGTCAGACAGACACCCACTTCTTATTTTTTCCCTAAAATTTAAGTACTACTGCATTGAAATTTCAAATTTTCATCAAATAGAATTTTTTTTTTAAATAAACCTAATAGTTTAAAAACTACATTCAATTTGCTATAGATTCTATTCATACATATTTTTGAAATAATATAGATAACTTATTCAAAATTTTACATCAAGTTTCCTAACTTTGATTTTTCTTAATTTTTCACCACTTAAGGGCATGTTTTTTCCATGATGATACTGTACATACCCATATCTATATTTGGGGGTTCTCTCTTAATTATTAAATAAATAAATGACACATGTCAAGCAAAGCATGATAATTTTGTTCGATATAGAGATCTTACAATTATATTATTAGACAAATTTGAATCATATACGGTACACAACATCCCACAAAAGGAAAATTGACACATAGATACAATGGCAAGCACCACTTCCCTTGCATCTCCCAATGATCCTCTAGTCGACTTCACATTTAAAGTTCAAATGATCCCTAAACCATCAATAGACGATGAGAGAAAAGAAGTGTTATCAATTGATACTAATAGTTTTAGCGAATGGTATACAGTGATGTTCCACTATTTGAAAGATGATACCTTTCCTATGCCTACAACTAGGAACACTCGAGCTCATATGTGAAAGCTTGCATATAAATACATAATCTTGGTAGACATTCTATATAGAAGAACATTTAATGGCCTCTTACTTCGGTGTCTTAGACAATCCAAAATCCCCATAGCACTTAAGAAAGCTCATGCAGGTGCTTGTTGGGGACATTTTTGAGGAAGATCCTTAGTTCAAAAATGAATTTACGTAGGATATTATTGGAGACACATGGAACAAGATTGTTTTGAGTACGCGAAGAAATGTCATAAATGTCAAAAGCATAACAATTTTATTCATGCCCCTACCTTTGAACTTCGTGCTCAAGTTCCTATTTGGCCATTTTTCATTTGGGGTTTGGACCTTATTGGGAAGATATCCCCACCTTCTACTATTGGACATAAATTTATCATTACTACAACTAATTACTTAACAAAATTGGTAGAAGCTATCCCTCTTCATTCCAAACTAGTTGATGTAATATTTCATTTCATATTGGAACCTATTATTGCTCGCTCTGGTCTCCCTTCTCCATTAGTTTTAGATAATGGAACTTCGTTCAAAAATAATGACATGAATAAATTATTGGATAGATTCAATATTCAACATCATTTTTCAACACCCTACTATCCGCAATCAAATGAACAAGCAGAAGAAACTAACAAAACTATCGAACAAATCTTGTGAAAAATAGTAAACAACAATAATAAATATTGGCATACGAAACTAACCTACACATTATGGGCTTATCATGCAAGTGTTAGAACATCAAGTGGAAATACTTCGTATAACCTAGTCTATGGTGATGAAGCAATAATGCCCTTGGAGTTAGAGATTCCTTCCTTGATAATTGCTCTTAAAGGGCATATTTATGACACTACTTACAAAGAACAATGAGTGCATCAGGTTGAAATGCTTGACGAACAACATATTGTTGGTGTAATTAATTATTTAATTACACTTTAGCATAAGTTTACTTAGGCATATTTTATTTCCTAAGTTAATTCTTATTCTTGTCTTATTGAGCTATCTTTTTGCTCAAGATAAGATTAGGGTTGTTTTTTCTTGCTTTATTGCATCATTGCCTTTTTGAATGCTTTGTATTATTTGTAAAACAATTACATTCAATAATCAATTATGTTGATTTTAGCTTGCACAATTTTGCTCTGAGGGTTTACAGATTTTGTTCTGAATATCTGTTGCATGTGATAGGTGATTGCTTGCAGGGGATTCTTGGGGACTGTGAAGTTGGTTTTTCAACTTCTACATGGTATCAGAGCTCAAGACCTATTGTAGCCTGTTCGTGTTTTGAAGATATTCTCTCATAGCATTTTTTCTGTGTAAGGGACTGAAGCTATTTTTCATTTTTGCTTCAGAAATTCAGCTTCCACTCAGTTGTAGGAATTTTTTTTTTTGGTTTTGTAGTTAGGGTCGAAATCTGAACTGGGTATCTTTTAGATTTTTGATATATTGTATGATATGGAGAAAATTGTTGTACAAAAATCGGCACGCGTCATTTTTCTCTTGGCTAAAATTTTAAAAAAATTATTTTTTCATCTTCTGCTTGCTGGATCAAAAAATGATTTCTGGGTTTTGTTTTTAGCTACAAAATATTTCTGGGTTTCTGTTTTTGTCCACTCATTGTGAACATATTTTGCAGAAATTAAATCAAAAGTAAACGTTTTTTGGTTAGAAAACCCATTTCCTACAAGCTAAATTCAGTTTTTTTTAAAATTCATAACTTCTGGCCATGGTGTCGGATTTTTGCAAATGAGATATCATCGGAAAGCTGGTTCCAACCTCTACATAGATCTGAGGTATTTTTTAATCATGGAGGAAGATGTGAACATTAGTTTGTGCATGCACTGTATTTTGTTTTCATGCACTATGTTTGCATTTTCTCTTTATTTTATGCATGTTTTACATTCTCTCCTTTTACAATCATTAGGTTATTGTAATAAATGAACTAAGATAAAGTTCCATTAGGGGGGTTTCTTGCATAATAATTTGATTAGAGTGTGCATGCACTTTGATCTCCATCTCCATCTTGATTTGTTGGCAACTCATATGGGTTATCTAGTTTCCTAGTTTCATTTGGCCACATTTTTTCTATTGCTTGACACATATCAGATTCATTGGTTCACACTTCAGTTGAGAGATTATATTTCTTGATCTACATTGGTTCAAATCCTTCTCAATTTCAGGGCCATGTTTTTATGGTTAATGTTCCAAAGTCTTTGTGGCACTCCTTCCCATGTAAGAGTTTTAGTGTCAGTTTGGCATCGACATCGAGATTCACAATTTCCAGATTTTGTCATCATTTCATATACTATTGCTTCACAGATTCCAGGGTTGTTCTAGTTTGTGAGTTTTCCAGTGTTCTGTGGCATCAGGTCTACTGTCACATTATGATTATGTTTTTAGTTTCTTGTAGACAAAAGTATCTTTCCTTGCTTGCCAAATTGTGGTTCCAGTGTTACTCCATAGTGTTCTTCTAGTGCTTTTTTGCAACAATTATCTCATTGTAGGGGGGGTTTTGTCCCACTAGTTTTTCCTTCTCTACCTCATCATTGCATTTGTAAATAAGTATCTGATTAGGCCTTGTTGCTAGGACTTATCTTTGCATAATAATTTGCTTCTCCCTAAGTTGCACTTATGGGGGGGTGTTGGTGTAATTAATTATTTAATTACACTTTAGCATAACTTTACTTAGGCATATTTTATTTCCTAAGTTAATTCTTATCCTTATCTTATTGAGCTATCTTTTTGCTCAAGATAAGATTAGGGTTGTTTTTTCTTGCTTTATTGCATCATTTCCTTTTTTAAGGATTTTGTATTATTTGAAAACAATTACATTCAATAATCAATTATGTTGATTTTAGTTTGCACAATTTTTCTCTAAGGGTTTATAGATTTTGTTATGAATATTTGTTGCATGTGATAGGTGATTGCTTGCAGGTGATTCTCGGGGACTGTGAAGTTGGTTTTTCAACTTCTACACATATCAATGCTCTCAAGTATCTACAAGATTACTCTAAAAAAATGCAACATGGTTACAATGATAATGTCATACATCGTGAATTCCAACAAGGTGACTTAGTTTTATATTAAAATCAATGAATGTCAATTCGCTCTCGAATGAGAAAGGAAAATTTAGCCCTAACTAGTTAGGAACTTACATTATCAAAGAAAAGTATGGATCTGGAGTTTACAAATTGACCAAAATGGATGGTACACCTCTAAAATAACCTATAAATGTTGTGTATTTGCATTGGTATTTGCATTGGTATTAAATATAGTATTTCCTCTTTTGAATAGTATATTAGAGCGATGCTAAACTTAAGTAGATAGTTTTCTATTTTATCTCACATTTCTTTCTTCTTTGATACATAATAAAATGTTTGTATCTTAGATTCGAGGGTAATTATTCAACTTCATTGTTTAATTACTTTAGTTGCCATATTATTCAAAATTGTCATGTGTTATGTTAATTTAGATCCTTATATGAATTTAACATCATTAGATCATAGGAGTATTTAAGTTAACATAGCATATTTTAATTATAATGTAGCATTTGTTGTATAATAAAAATTGGGTTTGAATGTTATCATATGACTTAGGACATAGATCATACCAACTTTCCACCTACTACATTCAATGGTAACCCTTGAGATCTCAATGCAAAAGAGAAAGAGATCTTGAAATAAGGTTGTCCTTGGGGCTGAATGTAAACTAATAAGGGGTTCACCACCAAGTAAGAACTTGTAAAGATAAATGAAATGCAAGATGTAATACTAAACCCTAATTCAATTAAATGACCTACAAAATAACCTATAAATGCAAATAAAATAGAACAAAAAGATGTAGGATGAATGGTGTGCACCTAGAAATTTGAAGCGGACTTGGATGAACTTAGAAATGCTAAAAAACTTGAATTTTTGACCTACTGGGACTCATTCGCTAACCTAGGTGAATCAGTCACAGATCTAGATTTCTACATAGGGATCTCTTTTGGGGAAAAGGGTATCTAAATCTGCAAAAAAAATTGGAAAACATCTACAGTGGGACTTGTTGGTTTCCCAAATCAATAGTTCCAATGAGTCCTAAAGAATAGCCAGTTTCTAATGCTTAGACTCAAAGATGGATTTGGACAATGAACAAGATTCAATGAAAGACTAAAATCTCCTACACTTTTGGCTCTATAGGACCAAGGTGGTTCTCCCTTCACAATTCCTAAATACTTATTTCAATTATGCACATACATTACATTTTAAAGAAGATAATTCCCAACTAAAGTATACCAAGGAAAGTCTTGACAACTTCAAATATAGCTACATTTTTGGTATCTCAATACTCACTCAGCAATTGGGAAGTAGAATCCTACACCAAACCTAAACCCAACAACAAAAATTAAAATGATTTTGAATTTAATAATTTGCTTCTAAAAATGTATTTAGATAAATGGAAAATTAGTGCCTAATTTTGGGCCATGGAGTGAAATATAGAATCATAAAGAAAATCTCATCAGCAAATAAAAGTTTCAACTAGTGGATTTAAAAATGCTAATTCCTTGCACTAATAGATCTCTTGTTGTCATAAAAATTATTCTTACAAATCCACCTTGCACACTTGAAATCTCAATCATCTACTCAAAGTAATTTAACTATTTCTTTGAAATAGAACCATGAAAAAACAACACAATCTCAAGGAAAGTGAGATGAAAAATTCAAAATACTTTGTATATTAAATTCATATGATTCAAAATATATAGATCTAGAGACAATTTGATGATAGTCATTCTTTTTTTGCACAAATTGATTGATATTTACTCACGAAATTAGAACATTACAATTCCATATTATGTCTATGACTCAGATTCAACATTTTTCTATCTACCCAACCCCATACAAAAATTCAGAATCCCTTAAAATGATAAAAGAAGAGAACAAGAAGAAGAAGACTGAGCCTGAAAATTAATCTGATGATGACACTTGGTAGCTTTCTTTTTCAATATGGAATATTCATTTGTTTTCTCTACTCTCATTTACCCCTTTGCTTTGGAAAAAAAAAATTACAATAGAAAAACCACTTCTCTTTTTGCTTATGAAAGCCTTTTACTTGTGAGAAAGCTTCATTCCTTATCCATTTTTACTCAACAACAAAACTGCTTTACTGTAGCTATGCATTTTAATTATTTCATGTTTACTCAGGCCCACCTTGCCTTCCTTCTTAGCACCCTGTGCACCCCGTAGCCTCATGTAAATTATTATTTTATTTGTGTCATGTTGGCGAGATGGGGTGGAGATTTGTCCATGTAGTCTCAACTTCAGCCAACCATTGATTTCAAGCTTTATTTTTTTCCCCTAATTTTCCATGTTGGTTCTCTTTGAGTATGGTGGCACAATCTTGCTCTTGCACCACTTCACAGTGTATTCAGGCTCGAGCATGAATTTCCCAAGTGTAGAGAAAACATGTACTAAGATTTACCCAAGGGTTTCATAAAGTCCACACACTAGAAGATGTATCCTATGGAAGATTCATGTATCAACGAAAAACTTTCTCTATAATACCAAGATGACCCCCACAACAAGCATGATAACACCAAAAAGTAGCATGATCACTTCATGGTCTACACCTATAATCTTCAAGCCTACTCATAGTGAATTGATGCTTTCTTTGGATCCTTACCCTTATGATGACATGTTGTAGGGTAACTTTAAATTTTCAAGTGGAAAGTTGATATAAGAATTCCTTGCATCAATTCATTGTGTGCACCCGCAACTGTTTCTCTTTGCCTCATGCCATCCATCAATTTGCAATCACATGTCACCAAGCATACACAAGATAGTTGATGCATTTTTATCCATATTGAGTGCATCCCCAGTCAAATCTAGGTGCAAAATATTCTCACCCAAGCCTAAATAATTTGTTGCCACGTTCTTGTATGCCTCTTGTCAGTGAGCCAAACTACAAAGTAATTCCAATTTATAATTGAAATTCCTACAAAATAATTCTTCTTGCAGAACCAAACCTCCATCCTCATGATTAATGGATTTGTCTTGGATAGGATCTTCTTAACAATCTATGAGGAAGATGCAACTGCAACACCAAGAGAATGAGGTTTCCTCCCTTTTTCCATCATAGTGATATAAAGATGTCATGTGGAGACAAGAAAGAGCATGGGAATCTCACCACACTAGCTCAACTAAATGCCATGGGGCTAAATGCAACTATTGCCAAGCCATGTCATGGGCTACCTCTGCACCATGAATATCCCCTATTGCTACATGTGTCTCTAAGGAAACATATGCAAAGCCTCCTTCCTTGCATACTTTATTCATAAGCTCATCTCTTTGGGTGTCAAAAGTTGGCATCAATAAAGACTTATCCATTCCAATTACCACTCAATCAACATAAAAAATATCCTAGACAATCAAAGCTCACTGATTACCTCAAGAAAAATATCCTACCAATACATGCTTAGGCACAAATTCAAATGTGGAAACTCTTGACTAAACTTGTCTAGTATGCAAGAAGTTTACAAATTTGTTGCTACCAAACATTAATCTTCTCTATATCTCTCCATTGACAAACATTTAATTTTTTCCTTTTATTGGCATTACTTGTGGCTTTAAATTGAATATTTGATGAAGTTTACCTACAAATACCTTTTCAAAAACATTCTCAGACTTGGAATCATTTTAGCAAGGAATTGATATTGTTGTTGCTAAACAAAGAGCCAAGAGCTATGATTGAGGATAATAAATACCACCTTTAATGCCTACAATTTTCCTAGTAATTCCTTCAAATAAAAATGTACACGTGTCTTCATATCCATGGAAAAAGCAAACAATGCCCTTCATAGGAATGGAGTCTGGAAGCCAAAAGAATATCTCTAGCCCTTGTGAATTTTTTTCATAACTCTTATTAGTCTTTACTCCTAATGGTGTCATGATGTCCAATGTATCTGAAGGCTCATCATAAAGGAGATTCAATCTTATTACATTGGTCTTCACTTCCTCTACATGATAGTTAACCCTTCTTTAGCATTACCAAATCTAGAATCAAGACAATAACACACCTCAAGGTTGTCATAAATGTAAACATGAAACTTCCATATGACTTCCCTATTCCAAGTAACTCACTTGAAGTGACTACAATATTGCAACACTTGTAACTTCATAATTGTGCAAAGCATGTCGGGTCCCCATGTGGGTCTAGTTAATTTTTTTTTGTTTTGAAAAAAATTCCATGCCCTGAATTGATCTAAAATGACATTTGAATTCTCCTAGCATGAAAAAAATGAACTAGGTAGACATTGAAATCCAACTTCAGGTATTTTTTACTATAGCTAAACAGGTCAAGTGGCCTCTAGAATCGCCTTGGAAAACAAGTCAACCAACTTCCTAGAGCCATGAAAATCCATAGGCATGTAGAAATTTGAACTAAAAACTCAGTGCAACAAACAGTATGGAAAAAGAAATTTGGAGGTGCAAGATATTCAATGTCAAAGTGGCTCAATTAGAATTTTCTACAATTGCACTTTTCCAAAACCAATTACGTTTCACCAAGTCACCACTTTGAAAAAATACCAAATCACATTCTAGGAAGCTACCACTGGAAAAATTAGATCATTTAGGTCTAATGAGCATATGTGCAAGAGGGATTTCCTTCAATCCACATTCTTTGCAATATATTAGGGGTCAAAGTTGAACTTGAAACATTCTAAAAATGTAGATGTAAAAGCAGAAGAAACTGCATTTGCTTTTGATCTCAAAAAAATATCAAATCAGATCCTAAGACTCTAAAACCAAACTAGGGAGCATATGAATATGAGGGGAATGTAGGGAACCAATCCATTTTTCAGGATGATCATCCATTTGTGAAATATCAGTCTGAACAGGAGGCTACTTCATAGGACTAAGAATTTGCAAACAACAAAACGGTCCTAGAACCCTCTGGCTTTAGATTTCAAAACCTTGTCAAAACTCATCACACAAAGCTGAAATCGAACATACATGTTCACATATGTCAAATGAACATGCTTACCAATGGATTTAATGTGAAATTCAACTAGCTCCAAATTATGACTCTCCAAAACTAGGTCATTGGGGCAGATTTTTTAGGGGCACTTCTAAGTGTGCAAGGCTAGATTTTTCATTATGGGAACTTCAAATTTGCAAAATTTGAAGGTTCCATCAATGGCTCTAACTAGGGACACATTCCCCTTGTGGGCATGGTGAGATTCTAGATCTCTGAGGGGTAGACCAAATGCTGAGTCCATTGGGTGCTCTAAAATTGCTCCTTTATTCAACCTTTTTTTTACCTCATTTAACAACCCTAGGCCACCAAACAAAAAATGGGAGTAAATTATTACCCCTGTCAAACACCAATCTATTAAATGATTTGATCTCCCTCAATCCATACTTTCGTTTGTGACACCACAACAACATGAGTGACTTCATTTTTGCAAAAAACAATTGTTAGGTTGCCTTTGCACAAGTGGAAACTTGCTCCCTATTCAGCTTTGCTATCACATGGAAACCAAACCACATAGGTCATATCACTACCAATATCTTCACTTTCTAATTTTGTGGAAAGTGATAACATATGAGAATAATGATCAATACTACATGAATACACATTCCTATCACTTTTACTAACCCCCTCATAATGATTTTTCTCAGAGGAGATTTCATGCCCCAAAAATAATGTGTAATCCTCCTATGTATTGAGAAAGGAATTATCACACATTTTTAACTCCTTCAACTCAATTACACCATAGGTAAGTTTATTATCATCCCAACCAAAAAACCCTGACACATTATTTCATGCCTCAAGGTGCTGAAAAACAGATTTATCAACACCTACAATACCATTATCCACATTCAAATCATAACATTCATAAAATGTGTCAAAATTCCATACATAAACAATGCTTTCCATCTCAAGTTCATTCATGATGTCAAATTCATTCTCCATAGCACTATGAAATTTCATATGGGATGTTTCATACAAAGGTTCAAATAATTTAGAATTTAACCTTGAGCTAAGAGTTTCACATTCATTTTTTATAACATGTTCAATATTACTCTCCACAATGCCAATATGAGTACCTGAATCATTTTGAATGCTATCACTTTTAGAATTAATAGGGTCAGCAAAAATACTTTCATGTGTACTAGTTACTTTATGTTCATTATCAACTGATAGGCATATTGACATATGTGCCGAAGATTCACTAATTAGAAATTTGTTCATTAGAAATTAAACAAGCATCTTTGTTTTCCTTCACACAAATGCTTTCCTGATTGGATGAAAACATGTCCATAATCATATTGTGAAGATAAGGAAAATCAACAAAGAACTCAATTTCACGTTCACTAACATGAGATCCACCATTATTTGCATCATTTGATTGCTCTACACATAAACCAAAAAGTTCTACAATATCAACACAATTTGAAAATTCATCAAACTGTTTCACATTATCAATATGTAATAATGTTGATTTAAGATCCATGTGCTTGTCATGATGTACATCTTGATCATTCAATAATGAAACCCTTCTTTCATCCATGAGTACATCATCATCCTCTTCATGCATAGCTTACATCTCCATATCTGCTTCATACAAATAATCATGAGTGATAGGCTCATAAGTGTGATCATCAACATCTTTATCATCTTTGCTTCTATGTTCAGGATCAACATACTGAACATACACATTCTTATCTTCAAATTCTTCATCATTTGCACAATTAACATGCTCCATTGATGGAAAACCTAAATTACATTTTGGGTATGCATCAAATACAATTTGTTCCTTCACTTGTGGACAAGTGACTTCATGACCATTCTAATCATTACATCCTTCATGTGAATGAAACATCTCTATGCCATCCTCATAAGAGCATTCATAACCCTTAGAAGAATAATTAGGTTGGCTATTATTATAATCCTCATTAGAAGAATACTCATCACTACATAAACCATGCTCAGATTTTGCAAAATGAGTGCTTGAAATTTCATTTTCAAGATCATGATCACTGATTTGGAATGAAATGTCAGCAACACTTGCATTATTTTCAATGACCAAAACATGACATGAGATGACATCTTGCATCATTTTTACTTCCTCACCACCAAATATATTACAAGAAAAGCTTTCATGCATATCTATTTTGTCATCATACCATGTATCTTCATCTTCATCACTAATTTACGGATCTGCATATGTGCTACTTATGAATTTATTGCAATCATTACATTCTCCCATACAACATGGATCTTCATTTTTTGATATACTCTTTTCATTTATATGTATCATGTTATGATTTTTGTCAATAGGAAAACTACTATCTTCATTTTGATACATCACATTTTGTGTGTTATTACACTGGAATCCTTCAACAATCCTTATCCAATCAAGTACTTGGTCAAAACTATGAGGCTTCAACTCCTTTGAAAAGGAACTTAGCCCAAAATCATAGATTTTACAAAACAGATCAATGCACATTGTTTCCTCAGCTTTGCAATTTATGGGGACCTCCAACAAGAAATCTAAAAACCTTGAGAATAAATCATATGGTGATTCTCCTTTGTGTATTTTCATTTTAGGAAATCCTTGAACAAAATATGTTTGATCAACATTTCTCGAATTATGTTGACATTCAACTTGGAGCTCACTATGACCTACATATTGTGATGATGGAGAAATCATATCAACAAAAGTATTACCATCTTGACAAGTATTTCTATTATCTGATCCACGAATTCTATTTTCATGAGGTGTGTTAGGAGAACCAACACTCACAACCCTATGTCCTTTCATCATTGAATATTTCAGATTATTGTCAATAATCATGGAAATTTGATATGCCTGATATAATGTTTCAGGATCTTTATCTCTTAATAGATAACTCATTTTTTATCAAATGCACCTAAGTACACAACCAAACATACTGCATCATTTGGTCTTAGAATTTTTGGAATATCCCTCATTTGCTTTGAAAATTTGAGATTGAAAGGTGGGACTAGGTCATCCTCTTCTTTCTCAATGCTCATAAATTTTTGTCTCATTGAAATGGGATTAAACATTTCACTAAATTGCTCCATGGTCACTAATTTAAAATCGTCCTAGGAATATATAGAATATGTTGGTAAATAAGATAACCAATCTCTTACATCTCCTCTTAGAGACTGAACAAATAGCCTCATGATCACATCCTTGTGATCTACCTCATAGTCATCCACCACATCAACAAACTCTTCCAGATACCTAGTTGCTGATTTAGACTTATCACCATTGAATTTTGGTATCTTATCTCTAATTTTAGATGGTATGACATTTGGGTAACCATTGATTTCATTGAAATTTATGGATTTATACCTTTTAGTGCTGAAATTTCTTTGACAACCTAGCTGGGGCTGATCACAAACCATGGTTGCACTAGGAACCATACAAGGATGCATCTATTGATGTATTTGACATGCCTTTTCAAAAAATTTCACAATAATGAAACTATTATCCACATAGCTCCTAGCTTCCTTATAAACATATGACCTTAGATCCTTTACAAATTATGACATCAAATTTCAACTATGTTTAAGGTCTATTCACCATGAGTAGGTCTAAGAAAAAAATCATACTTATACATAATGCTAACTGCAACTTTTATCACATAAGTATGCAAATTTAGTATTAATGTCCTTTCCCTTTCTTAGTTCTATTTCACTCAATAGGGAACAAATTGTTTTCAAGACTTGAAGAATTCTCATAAATTTATTTCAAACATAATAATAATTTCTTTATGTTTATGAGGATACTTGGAAACTTCTAGCAACTGCTAACCTTTCTTCTTAACTATTTTTTTTTGCAAATATGGAAATTTTCTTCACATATTTTAGTAGGTTCTTTAGAGAGAGTGGCCACCTCTCTTCACAAAGCAATGAACTTCAAGTAGTATGAAGCTCTTTCAAAGGTAAACCTCCTTCTAAGTTTCTTTCACCAATAGAGCACCACAAATCATGAAATGTTCAAGTTCACTACAACAATTTCTTTCTCTAGGTATGAATTCCTTCAATATTTGAACCAAATGTTCAAATCAAAAAATAATATGACTCTGTGAAATATCAGTCTACAATTGGAGATTCATATTTCTCCCCAATAGAGTCACCAATCTATTGGTTACCCAAATCAATAGATCTAATGATTCCTAAAGAATAGCCACTTTCTAATGCTTAGACTCAAAGATGGGTTTGGCCAACAAAAAATATTTAGTCAAAGACTAAAATATCCTATGCTTCTAGCTCTATAGGACCAAGGTGGTTCTCCCTTCACAATGCCTAAATACTTATTTGAATTATGCATAGACATTGCATTTTAAGCAGATAATTCCCAATTAAAATATACCAAGGAAAGTCTTGACAACTTCAAATATTGCTACATTTTTGGTATCTCAACACTCACTTAACAATTGGGAAGTAGAATCCAACACCAAACATAAACCCAACAACAAAAATTAAAATGATTTTGAATTAATAATATACTTCTAAAAATGTATTTAGTTGAATGACAAATTAGTGCCAAATTTTGGGCCATGGATTCAAATATAGAATCATAAATAAAATATCATCAGCAAATAAACTTCAACCAGTGGATTTAAAGATGGTAATGCCTTACACTAACAGATCCACTCAACATTTTTCTATCTGCCCAACCCCATACACAAATTCAAAATTCTTTACAGTTAGAAAAGAAGAGAATAAGGAGAAGAAGACTGAGCCTAAAAATTAATCTGATGATGACACTTGGCATCTTCCTTCTTCAATCTAGAATCTTCATTTGTTTTCTCTACTCTCATCTACCCCTTTATTCATGACAAAAAAATATGCAATAGAAAAACCACTTCTATTTTTTCTCGTGAAATCCTTTTACTCATGAGAAAGCTTCATTCCTTATCCACTTTTACCCAGCAACAAAAATGCTTTACTACAACTATGCATTTTAATTCTTTCCCATTTTCTTGGGCCCACCTTGCCATCCTTCTCAACACCCCATGCACCCCGCAACCTCATGGAAATTATTATTTTAATTGTGTGGGGTTGGCAGACTAGGGTGGATATTTTTCCATGCAGCCATAACTTCAAGTGGTCGTTGATTTGAAGCTTCATTTGTTTGCCCTAATTCTCCATGTTGGTTCTCTCTGACTATGGCAGAACAATCTTTCCCTTGTGCTGCTTCATAGTGTATTCAGGCTCAAGCATGAATTACCCCAGTGCAGAGGAAACACGTACTAAGATTTACCCATGGGTTTCATAAAGTCCACATACCAGAAGATTTCCCCTATGGAAGATTCATGTATTAGTGTAAAACTTGCTCTATAATACCAAGATGACCTCCCATAGCAAGAATGATGTCACCAACAAGTAGCATGATCACTTCATGGTTTGCGCCTATAATATTTGGGCCTCCTCATAGTGAATTGATGCCTTCTTTGGATCCTTACCCTTATCGCAACATGCTACAGGGTAACTTCAAATTTTCAAGTGGAAAGTTGATATAAAAATTTCTTGCATCAATTCACTTTGAGCAACTACAATTGTTTCTCTTTACTTCATGCCATCCATCAGTTTGTAGTCACATGTCACCAAGCATACAAAAGATAGTTGATGCATTTTTATCCATATTGAGTGCATCCCCAATCAAATCTAGGTGCGAATTTTTCTCACCTAAGCCAACTCATTTGGTGTCCTATTCTTGGATCCCTCTTCTCACCGTTCCAAATTGTAAAGTAATTCCAATTTATAATTGAAATGCCTACAAGTTCTTTGTGTAGAACCAAACCCTCCTTCCTCATGAATAACGGGTTTGTCTTGGTTAGGAGCTTCTTAACAATCTATGAGGAAGATGCAACTACAATGACAGGAGCATGAGGTTTCCTCCCTTTTTCCATCACAATGATATAAAGATTCCATGTGGAGACAAGAAAGGGAATAGGCATCTCACCATACTAGCTCAACTGAATGTCATGGGGCTAAAAGAAACTGTTCCCAAGCCATGTCATGGGCTACCTCTATAGCATGAATATCCCCTATTGTTGCAAGCATCTCTAAGGCAACATAGGAAAGGCATCCTTCTTGGAAAACTTTATTCAAAAGCTCATCTCTTTGGGTGTCCAAAGCTCACATCAGTAAAGGCTTATCCATTATGATTACCACTCAATCAATAAAAAAAATAGCCCCAACAATCAAATCTCACTAATTATCTCAAGAAAAATATCCTACTAATACATGCTTAGGAACAAACTCAAATGTGGAAACTCTTGACTAAACTTGTCTAGTTTGCAAGTCGTTTATAGACTTGTTGCTACCAAACATTAATTTTCTTTGTATCTCTCCATTGACAAACATTTAATTTTTTCCTTTTATTGGCATTACTTGTGGCTTTAAATTGAATATTTGATGATGTTTACTTGCAAATACCTTTTTAGGCACATTCCTACACTTGGACACATTTTAGCAAGGAATTGATATTGTTGGCCCTAAAAAAACAACCAGGAGCTATGACTAAGGCTAATAAATACCACCTTTAATGCCTACAATTTTCCTAGAAATTCCTTCAAAGAAAAATGTACAGGTGTCTTTCTATGCATGGGAAAAGCAAACAATACCCTGCACATGAATGGAGTCTAGAAGCCAACTTTTAAAGAATATCTCTAGCCCTTGTGAATTTGTTTCATAACTCTCATTAGTCTTTACCCTCAATGGTATCATGATGTCCAATGTATCTAAAGGCTTGTCATAAAGGAGATTCAATCTTATTACAAAGGTCTCCACTTCCTCTACATTGTAGTTAACCCTTCTTTAGCATTACCAAATCTAGAATCAAGAGAAGAACACACATCAAGGTTGTCATAAATGTAAACATGAAACTTCCATATGACTACCCTATCCTAAGTAATTCACTTGAAGTGACTGCAATATTACAACAGTTGCAACTTCATAATTGTGCAAAGCATGCCGAGTCCCCATGTGGGCTCAATTAAATATATTTTTTGTTTTGAAACAAATTTCATGCCCTGAATTGATTTGAAACTAATTTTGAATGCTCTTGGCATGAAGAAATTGAACTAGGTAGACATCGAAATCCACCTTCAGGCATTTTGTACTATGAGAAAAATAGGTCAAGTGGCGTCTAGAATGGCATTGGAAATCCAGTTAATCGACCTCTTAGAGCCATGAAAATCCATAGACATGTAGACATTTGAACTGAAAACTCAGTGCAACAAATGGTTTGAAAAAAGAGATTTCAAGGTGCAAGATATTCAATGCCAAAGTTGCTTAGTCAGACCTTTATGCAATTGCACCTATCCAAAACCTCTTAGGGCTCACCAAGTCACCACTTCGAAAAAATACAAATCATGTTTTGGGAAGCTACCTCTAGAAAAAATAAATTATTTAGTTCCAATGAGCATACATGCAAGAGGTATTTATTTCAATTCACATTCTTCGTAGGATATTAGGGGTCAAAGTTGACCTACTCAAAACATTCTAAAAATGTAGATGTAAAAGAAGAACAAACTACATTTTCTTTTGATCTCAAAAAATTATCAAATCAGATCTTGAGACTCTGAAAGCAATCCAAGGAGCATATGAATATGAGGGGAATGCATGAAATAAATCCATTCATCATGACAATCATCTAGTTGTGAAATATCAATCTGAATAGGAGGCTACTTTGTTGGATTAAGAATTTTCATACACAAAAATAGTCCTAGAACCCTCCATCTTTGCATTTAAAAAACCTATCAAAACTCATCACAGGAAGCTAAGATCAGACATACATGTTCAAATATGTCAAATGAACATGCTTACCAATGGATTTGACATGAAATTCAACTGGCTCTGAATTATGACCCTTCAAAGTAGGTCAGTGTGACAATTTTTTCATGGGCACTTCTGAGTGTGCAAGGCTATATTTTTCATTATGGGCACTTTAAATTTGAAAAATTTGAAGGTGCCATTAGGAATCATTCACTACTCTTGGCGAATCAGTCCCATTTCACTTTTTCTAGAATTTAATGTTGTGATCTACACTTCAACACCCGCTCTTTCCTTCAAATTTGAGTTTCGGATCCAAATCTGTGAAAAGACCTGCAAAATAGAATATAGAGTTGATTTTCTTATGGGGGGTTTTCCTTGGTCAAACCTATAGTTTTGTAATTAAACCTTGATGCAAATAATGAAATATGCATGTAAATGGGATTATAAACCCTAACCATAAGTGTCTCTAAGATTAAAAAATCTGAAACATGATGCAACCCAATTCTAATGTGTAAGAATATGATGCATGAATGGAGAAATGATGGATGACTCACTTTGAGAGATCTCTAATTACTCAAATGATCCCCAATGATGCTTGTACCTTACTTAGGCTGAATGTAGAATGATAATGAAAGATGGAATCACTTAGGAAAGAAGTCTTTAGTCTTGGCTTGATGGCTAGTTGCATCTTCCCAACCAAGAATCCATCATGATTCACCATAGACAACAGTGATCAACCCTTGAAAACGGTAGATCTTAAATGAAAGTGAGCTTGAAGATCTATAAAAACACTTTAATGCTGCTCCAAGAATTCAACTTTGCTTGCTTTTGAAACTTCAATGATTTGTGAATGAATGTTTGAAGATTCTTGATGGTTCTCTCTTCAATTTTCTCTTGAAAATGCTTTCTTGGATTCCTTAGATGATAAAAATGACTTAGAAAATTTCTTATATAGGTATTAACACCTAATTTACTATTATTTAGATCTTAAAGGCCAACCTCATCCAAAAATTTGAATTAGAAAGGTGATTTTCCCACTCAGAACTTAAAAGACCCCAAATGGGACTTATTCACCCAAGGTGGTGAATGGGTCCCACCTAGGGGAACTCATTTTCTCAAGGTTGTGAATGAGTCCCACCCTAGCATTCTGAGGTGGGCTTTCAAGATTTTTGATGTTTTAAATTATTTTGTTGGGTTTTTAGCTGAAATAAGCCTCGAGATCTGAAATAATGGGTTGTAGGGGCCTATAAATGATGATTAAATTGTAATTAATGCAAGGGTACCAAAATAGGTCCAAATTAGGCAAGAAATTATACTATCTCTAAAAAGGGAGTACAATTTTGGTTACCACATTTAGCCCCCACCTTATCACGCATATGAATTTATGTACATATACAAGCTAAATGACTTTGAACAATACACTTTATTTCATAAAAGAATACTCATATAGGTTCATTCACAACATGAGAGAATGAAGCCCCTAGTGTAACTACCTACAAAACTACAACATTAGGAACTACATCATGCAACATGAATTCATTAGTTTTCCAAAAATCCTCTTATCTAACTTCTCATAGAAATCCTCATCGAGGGTAGATGTATGACCCCCTTCATTCCTCTTGCTTTATGGAGGTGGAATCAAGGTAGAAATCTAGCCACAATGAATAAGGTCAGTCATATCATAGGGTATTTCTAGGTACCATATTGAATGATGATAGAAATTTTATGAGAACAAGAGCAAAATCATGATTCCAATGCAACAAACAGTGTTGAAAATGGAGCTCTCTCACACCCGTTATGTTGATTTAAATAAAAGGAACTTTTTAACCTTTTAGTATAGTAAGACTCTAATTGTATCTTATATAATGGTAAAAAGTGAAGTAAATTCCAACTATTTTTCCATTTACCTTCTTGTAGCTTAAGATTTATTGAAGAGTCATTGAAAATTATAAGCTGGCGAGACTACGAGCCTACAAGACTAGACATGTTGCGAGATCGGGTGGCCCACAATGAGCATTATCATCAGGTGAGTTGATTTTTATACCTTAGCTTTGTCCTTATACATTTAGATTATGATTTATAAGAATTTCTAGGTTAATTTAGGGCCTTGGAAATTTTTTTTACAAAGCATCCCTTTTTTTTGCAAAGTGTCCCCTTTTTTGCCATGTGTCCCTTTTGTTCACTAAGTGACCCACTTTTTCGCAAAGTGTCCTGTTTCTTTGAGAAGTGTCTCAAAAGGGTTCTAAATTGTCTAGGAGCTTTAGGAGAGTACACCAGAACAACTTTAGTACACTTTTTAAATTATTGATGTAAATATTTAAGAGTTTAGAATGCTTATAAGACTTTTTTTTTTGTAAGATTCCTACCCATTCATAGTAGTGTCTGGGTGGTAGATAGATCAATTTCCTCCAAGACATAGCCACCTCTCTTTTAGTAGAGGAGATAGAGATCCTATAGACTATGGGATTATACTGGGCATACCTCATTCCCCCCATGAGTTACCACAATCCTATGTAGATAGCATTAGCAAAGCGATGGAATGCAAATACATGCACATTTCATCTTCCTACTGACAAGATGATCATTATGCTAGAGGATATACATCACATACTCCAAGTTCAAATTCAAGGTGAGAGTGCATTTTCTAGTGGAGATGTCATCCCAGGAGATGAAATATGACATGTAGTACTACCTTGGAGGTCCAGTGCATGATGGGATGGTGAGGCCACAGATTGATCTAGTGATGCTACTATACTCATAGGCCCCACTGGTTGCACAAATTATGATGTTTACAATAGCACTACTACTCATCCTTGATGGTCGGGGAGTGCACTTAGAGGGAGGACTAGTACACATGATTTGGTGGATAGTAGAGCATAGGACCATGTGCACCTAGGGGCACAATGTCCTAGTGTATCTATCTTATGATCTTGGATGGTTTGCATTTTGGGAGGTGGACAGTATGGTACACTATACGCTATTGTAGGTGTGGTTCCTGGAGCATATCACATGTACTAAAATGATGATATTTCCATGTGTGATAGCCCTAGGGTATCCTCGAGCCTTCAACTATCCATTGCAATAGTTTTGGTAGTATGGTGACTTAAGTTTTGGGAGAGTCTGGTTTGACCAACTGGATGAGGATGAGAACTTATGGAGACCTTACCACTTTGTGCTAGAGTCACCAGATGAGGCTCGATAGATGAGGAGATTGTAGATGCATAGGTTCTTGATAGGAAAACATGATTACATAGTACAACCTTTCTGCTATGATCACATCATGTGACATTTTGGATAGGTTTAGATTACACCCAGGGCATGATCCTTCCACCAGAGATCAATACATAATTCCTGGAGACTCAGTGATTCTAGACAGTTCATTACCGAGGATGTTTTCTATAGTGACTTTGAGTATTCTAGTCATGATATTCCTTCGGTCTCTGAAGCTGATGATGTTGGTACCACAGATTCCTATGAAGAGTGATGAAAAATATCATGACCAACTCCCATATTTCCAATGGACAAGCCGATAAGTAATGCAAGGCCACTCCTAGATGAGGGAGATGAGGGGGATGATAGGGCTAAGGAGACACGCTATAGGGCTGCAGACATATTTATAGATGTGATAGATAAGGAGTATGATGAGGCTATAGACCCAAACTATGATGGCCATGAGGGGGATGGGGAGGAGGACAAGGAGGAGCAACAGATGAGTGAGGGTGGCAAGGTAGTAGATGAGGATCTAGTGGGCCACAAGTGGGGGGAGACATCTCCCATTCATGTTACTAGGTCACAATTAGTAGCTATAGCAAGCACCAACACCGACAACCATGGAGAGGTTAGCACATCCTCCATGCCCCTGCACACGATTAGGTTGTCTTGACATAGATTGCTAGAGAGCTAGGTGATGATATTTTATTTATAGTCATGCTTTATACTTATGCTTATGTTTTATGCTTTAATTTTATGTATACATATATATCATGATGTGTACTAATTACATTTATGGTTTCTATCTTGCATGAGCTATGAGAGATCTTCATGATCTCTATCGTCAGGTGGCTGTGGAGATAGTGCCTCCATTAGTTGATGAGGAGGCCACTGATATAGACTATGTACCCCACCCATCATGGAGTGGGATATAGAGTTTTTTAGGCCATATTTTAGACTATGGGCAGCATATGAGAGTCTCAAGAGGCACGTCCACCGAGTTGATGTTTCCCAGGATGCACAATCATCTCAGACCCCAACAAAGTTTGAGAGACTACAAAATAGAGGTAGCTAGACTATAGGTGGAGAGAGATCTAATAGCAAGGGAGCATCAAGAGGCCCTTGGACAAGTGTGGGGTTTACAGTTTTCTCTTAGTACACTCAGTGGGTCATGATCACAATCGCATACCACCATCTCCCGACAGACTGCCACTAGAAATATGTGAGCACTAGATCCCAATGGATCTAGTAGTCATAGACCTCATTAGAATTGTATATACTAATGAAATGTACACAAAAAAATTGATATATATATATATATGAGCATTTGATGTTTTATTACTTGTGATTTATGTGCTTAATGTTAAATAGCAATGTGATTGATTAAATAATCTTTGTGAGACTATTTAATGAATTTCTCCATGATTTAACATGTTTTATGTAATCTAATTAAAACTTATTCTAGTTTCTCTTGGATGCAACATTGTGATTAAGTATGTTATGGTAAATTAAATGCACCTATGGTGTAAGTAAAGAACATTATATGCATATAAGGATCTAATTTAGCATAACTCATAGGATGAATTTGAATAGCATGAAACTTAAAGTAATCATTTAAAATGAATTAAATAATCACTTTAATATTCAAGAAAAACAAATAATTGTTTGCCAAGAATGAAGCAATGCGAGAGCATATAGACTGTCATCTACTAACTCTAATATCATTGCTTTATCATTCACACTATTCAAGATCATTAGACATAGTACTAGCATAGATGTGTGACATTTATAGGCTCTTTAAGAGGTGTTTCATCCAATCTGTTAACATGTATGCACCAAACCCATAGCTGGCATTAATTATATAAGGTCCTAACCAATTAGGGTTGAACTTTCCTTTATCACTCGAGTCAACATTGATATTACGTTGATTCTCGCATAACATAAAATCACCTTTATTGAATACATGAGGAATGAAATTTTCATTATAGCTATGGTGTCTTCTCTTACAATAAGCTCAAAGGTGCTCAAGAGCATTGATGCGCTATTCATTGCGAATTTCAAGCTGATACAACTGTTGTTTCTTGTAATTCTTGTCAGCAATAAGTCCTTGAAGAGTGATTCTTAATGTTAGAACTTCTAACTTCAAGGGCATTATTTCCTCAGTACCATAGACAAGGTTATAAGGTGTAGTCCTTATGGATACTCTTACATTTGTGTGATATGCCCATAGTGCATATGTTAACTATGTGTGCCAATCCTTATTATGTTTGTTAATGGTTTTCTTTAAGATTTGTTTAGTGGTTTTATTAGTTGATTCAACCTGACCATTAGATTGTGGATAGTAGAGTGTTGAAAATTGATATTGTATGTTAAATGTCTCTAAGAATTTATTCACGTCATTCTTAAATGTTGTACCATTATTGGAAACTAACATTGAAGGAACTCTAAAGCAAGCAATGATGTGTTCCAATATGAAACAACATATCACATCAATAGTTGTTGAACGAAGGGGAATTGCTTCTACCCACTTCTTGAAGTAATATGTTGTAGTGATTATGAATTTATTTCCAACAAAGGAAGGTGGATATTATTTTCCAATGATGTCCAAACACCAAACTGCAAAGGGGTAAATAGGGACTTGAGCTCAAATTTTAGAGGAGCATGAATCAAATTGCCATGTTCTTGAAATTTGTGAGGTTTTTTAAGTATGCAAAGCAATCTTGTTCCATCTGTCTCCAATAATATCCTATGCTATTAAGTTTTTGAGCTAATGTTTTTCCTCCAAAATGACCACCACAAGAACCTGCATGAGCTTGTTCAAGTGTTGTCGGTATTTCAGATTTTTTAAGGCATCTAAGTAAGAGACCATCAAATGATTTTTTATATAACACATCAGCCAGAATTATATACTTAGATGCAACTCTTTGTAGGTGGGATCGGATGTTATTTATTTTTTTCTCAAGATAGGTACCATCTTTGAAGTAGTTAAATATCATCTCATACCATTCACTCGAGTCTTCCATGATTCTTGCTAATACTTCTTCTGATTTTACCTTGATTGATAGTTTTTTAATTGTATGCACAATGAAGGTGAATCATTTTGAAGAATCTTGAGGAGATATAAGGGAGATGCAATAGCCATTGCATCTACATGTCGATTATATTTTTGAAGGATGTTTTCAATGATAAATGATTCAAATTTCTCACACAAATTCATTGTAAGATCCTTGTATTTTTATAATTTGTCATGCTTTGCTTGATATGTTCCATTTATTTGTTTAATTACTAATTATGCATCACCAAATATCTTAATGTCTCTTGCACCATGATTAAAGTGGAACACAACCCAACGAGCAATGCTCCATACATGGAAATGTTGTTTGTAGATAGGAAGTTTAACTGATAGGACAAGGGAATAGGCTCTCCCGTGGGCAGTATTATTATAACCCCACACCAAATCTAGTTCTATAATTAGATCCATCAAAATATAATTCCCATGTATTAGCTTCAATTGTGAACACATTATCATCAAGGAAAGACTTGTTACTAGGTAATGCTAAAGGAGAAGGGACATCAACTAATTGGTCTGTCAAGGCTTGGCCCTTAATTGATTTTTGTGAAACAAATTTAAGGTCAACCTCAATTAACAAAATTATTATCTAATCATCCTGATAAGTCTATTTTTGTGAAGAGATATCTTAAAGGGTCAAATTTTTTCATCACTTATATTTCAACATTCAATAAGTAATGTCACAACTTACTAGTAGTGAATACAAGAGCCAAAAATTGTTTTTCTATCATTGTGTATTGTTTCTCATAATCAATCAAGGTTCAACTAATGTAAAAAATAGGATGTTCTTTACCATTTTCGTCTTTTTGAGCCAATCATGTTGGGAGAGCATGGGTTGATGCTACTGTATATAAAATGAATGGTTTATTTTGGATAATAGGTTGTAAAACAGGTGTAGTGACAAGGTATTCTTTCAAACTCTCAAAATCCTATTTGCAATCCTTATTCCAGTCAAAATGCACATCTTTCTTGAGGAGATGCATTAATGGTAATGTGTAATCTGCTAAAGATGCCACAAAACAATGAATAGCTTGAATTATTTAGTGTAAGGTGCATAATTGAGAGATGTTTCTAGGAGGTGGCATGTTAACTATAGCATTAATTTTCTTTGTGTCCACCTTGATGCCTTTGTGAGATATTATAAACCATAGAAATTTTTTGCTATCTACACCAAAGACACACCTTTTCGGATTCAATCTCATGCATTTTTGCATACATTCAAACATTTTTCAAAGGAAATTTACATTGTCTTTTCTTGTTAAATATTTGGTTAGAATATCATCAACATAATCTTCCAAAATCTTATGTATGTAATCATGAAATATCAATGTCATTGCTCATTGATATGTTGCACCCACATTCTTCAATCTAAAAGGAATCATTACGCAAAAAAATATTCCTGAAGTTGTTCTAAATGTTGTCCTATATTGATCTTGAGGGTTGATAAAGATTTAATTGTACCCAAAAAATCCACCCATGAATGACAACAAAGCATGTGCCACAGTCAAGTCCACTATCATATCGATATTAGGAAGGGGAAAGTCATCTATTAAAGATGCTTTATTGAGATCATGAAAGTACGTACACATCCTAATACGATTATCTAGTTTTGCAACTACAAAAATGTTTGAGATCCAAGGAGAATAATCTATAGGTCTGATAAAGCCAGCTTCAAGGAGCTTTTCAATCTTGGCCTTAACTACTATGGCTATCTTAAGGTTCATTTTCTGAATCTTTTTTCTAACGGGCTTAGCATTTTCAACAAGGACTATATTATGTGTTACAATCTTAGGGTGAATTCCCAACACAGTCTAAGTAAGTCCAAGCAAAAAGTTTGGGAAAGTCATGAAGTAAAGTTGCATGGTCTTCTTGTTCATCATCATCAAGGCACTTTCCTATCTTAATAACTTTTTCTTGATTGTTAATATCCATTTGTATTCCCATTGTATCTCCTAAAGGAAGCACATTTTTTTTTGGAAATTCAGGGTTGTATTCTTCTTTGCTCATGTCAACTTCACTAATTTCTTCTTCACCATATTTTTGCTTGGTACTAATCATAGCCCATGTAACCTGCTTCTTATTAGTGAATGGTTTGTCATAAACTCCTAGAATTATTTTAAAGGATTCTTCATTTTTGAAAAACTCTAATGATTCTTCACAATTTGTATCAATCAATTCTAGATGCTTCAATGTGAGAGTTATTTGAGGATTAAACATGATGGTGTTGATGTTTAATGAGGGCCTCTTCATTGCTTGTGTAATCTTAGAAGGGAAATATCACAAATCACCTTTTGGCTCTTGCATGTTAGGCTCTACAGGGACAAAAATTCCTTGTTCTTTCTTTCCACATAATTTTCCACTATAACCCAATTGCTTCATAATTTCATAACCTCTCCCATAAAGTCTTTCCATTTCTTTCAGGTTTGGTGGTTTTTGATAATCTATCTCATCAAAGTTTGTTGTATAACTTGTGTCTTCTTCTAAAGTGGATGAGGTAGATGCTTTTGATTGTTCTTCTAAATTCTATGTAGAAATTACCATTGGTTTCTTTTGCTTCTCATCTTCTTTATTTGTGATTATTTACTCTCCCATAAATGAGGGTGTGAATTCTAAAGAACCCCAATCATCATCCAATAATTTTGACGTTGTTATGTTTCTTGTTTCTCTTCTTTGATAGGTTCTATATTTGATGTTGGAATTAATGTGCTTAGAGGAATTTTCATTCCTTTTTCAACTTGTAACCAAATTTTAGGCTCAAGATCTATTTCAACTTGGTATACCTTATTGTTATAGACATATTTCATGATACAATGAAGGATCGAAGGCACCACATGCATCTCATGAATCCACGGTCTTCCTAAAAAAAGATTGTATGAAAGGTCATGAGGAATAACATGAATCAGGGTTTGTATGGTAGCCTTTCCAACTGTAATAGGTAGAGTAATCACACTGAGTGGTTGCTTTCCTACATTGTCAAATCCTTGAATTGATAAGTGTGTGATAAATATGTTAGTATCAAAGTAAAACAACAAAAACACACAAATGAAACATTTAACTAAAGAAACAAAGGAAACAAACAGAGCTTATTCAGAGCCATTCCATTTTTCTCTATCTCCAGGGATTTGTTTGAAGTTGCTGCTCTCAAATTGTGTAAGCAAGGCTTCTCCGAATGGCAACCTGTAGAACGAGTATGCAAAAAGGAAAGTAATTCTATCCTATATGCTGATGGAGTGAAATGCTGATACAGATATGCACAGGGGCTGTAGATTATGCACAGGGGCTGTGGATTATGGATGCTTCTAAAACTAAACTATGAGGATGATTGGCCATGATATGGAATGATTTTACAATCTATGAATGCTAAAATACTATGCTATGGATGTTTGAAAGCTATTTGACTATAGTTTTCCTATATGAAAGCTTCTATATGATTTCAAAGACCCGACAGTCCTTTTTATAGCTTTTTGTAGGGAAGAGCCTGGCTGGCAAAGATCAATGGCTGTGAGATTGTCTGGTAGATTTGAATGGTGAGAGATGGAGAGGTTGAGAGGAAGATGGAGAATGTTGGGAGGTTTGGAGAGAAGAATGGAAGCTTGTCTTCAACCCACGAGAACAAGCTTGCACAAGAACATAGAAATTAATTTTTCTGTTTTGGAAGTTTGTTTCACAGTTGTTGAAGATAATGCAAATTAATTAAATAAATAAATAAATTTATTTAATTTTGTGTGAGTTTTGAGGAAATTAAATATTTTTGAAATGTTTAATTTTAGAACTATAGAAGACTCAATTAAATATTTAGAATATTTAATTATGCATGAACTTTAGAAGAATTTAATTAAATATTGGGAATATTTAATTGTGCATAGACTTTAGAGGAATTAATTAAATATTTATAATATTTAATTGTGATGGAATTTAGAGGATAAGAATATTTAATCTTTATTTGAATAAAATATTCAAGCCAAGATTATATGATAATTAATATAAATAAATCGTAATGTTTATTTAATTAATTAAGAAATGGATAAGAAAAGTGATTAAATAAACTTATTTATTTAATCGAAATGAAAGAATGAACAATATAAATAAATTATTTAAATTTATTTATACGTTGAATTCAGAGTTTTAATTAATTATTAAAAATATTTAATTAATTACTAGACTATTGTGATGTGACCATTTTTAGTGTATACATTTTGCCCCTCTTTGAAGTGATGTGTTTTATGCATTGCTTCAAAGAATTTTGAAATTTTCCCCAAATGTTGATTGTCGAATGTTGATAGGTAGATGCCCCCTCAAACGATGAATCAATAAGATTTTGATTTTTGTGATTTTTTTATTTTTTATTTTTAGATTTTTTTGAAATTTTTGACTTTTATGATTTTGAAGATGTCGATTCATCGTTTGAAAATGATGATGTGTAGAAAATGACTTGAAAAGATGTAAGATGAAAAATTGATGACCAAATTTCCACTGCTATGATAAAATGTGATAAAATGCCCCAATTTTGTGTATTGCGATGCCTTGATTTGATGATGTTTGTCTGATAAATTTGTTCCCAAGGTTGTTGGAAAACAAATAGTAGCTGGTAAATTTTCTTTCAAGTTAATGAAAAACAAATAGTTGTTTGATAAGTTTGCTTCTAAGGTTGTTAAAAACAAACAGGATTGTGATAAATTTGTTTTCCATGATGATGAAAAACAAATAGGTTGTTGATAAGTTTGCTTCTAAAGTTGTTAAAAACAAACATTATTTTGATATATTTGCCTTCCATGATGATGAAAAACAAACAGTTTGATTGATATGTTTGCTTCTAAGGTTGTTAAAAACAAACATGATTTTGATAAATGTGCTTTTCATGATGATGAAAAACAAATAGGTTGATTGATATGTTTGCTTCTAAAGTTGTTAAAAACAAACATGATTTTGATAAATTTGTTCTCATGAAAAATGAAAAACAAATAGTTTGATTGATATGTTTGCTTCTAAAGTTGTTAAAAACAAACAATATTTTGATAAATTTGCTTTCAAGGTTGTTGAAAGACAAACAGTTGAATCATGTATTCCGATTGGATTGATTTGATTGATTTGATGATCCATTTTGATTTGAATGATGGTTTGATCTTCTGATGTTATTGATGGTTTGATCTTCTGATATAGGAGTAGGTGGTGTGAGACCAACAACATCTGGGGGTAGAACCTCATAGTGTTTTCATGTGATCAACTTTGATTTTTATTTATTTATTTTTATTGAGACATTGTATACTTTGCCAACTTTTAAGAAAATCTATAAATGCCAAATGTAGATTCTAACATGAATGCAATCTATACTAACCATGCAGGGTATCTGTACAATATTGCCATTCTAAGAGCTTATTTGTGCTTTTTGTGTCATCATAGAGCATTGAAATGTTGAAAGTTAATACAAGCATCAAAGGGTATGTTAGCACCAGTGATGACTTGAGTATTGCTTTCATGAATTTTGATATAGCAAGATAATACAAGCATCTAGGTATAATTGAACCGAGATGACCTGAGTATCGCTTGCATAAACAGACAAGAGGTAATCCATTTCCTATGCAAATTCCTAAATGTCATCAATGATACGTAGTAGAGCATGTCTCGCGACCAATTTGTATAGTACTAATGATTCGCTCACAAACAACAAAAAAATAAAAATCATACTCCTTCCTTGCTTTTCTAGTTCAGTACATCATTGAATTGCTCCAGAGATATGATAGAAAATCAACCAACCATTCAAATGTTGCTTAAAGTATTTCAAACATTATTCAGATTAAGATCATCCAAGTTGGTTGTCATCATTGATATTTTTGTTTGATGTTTGTTTGGATCATGTTGTTTTGATTTCAATAAACATGTTGTGGTTGATTTGATACGGCAATGTTTGTTGCATTTTGGTAAACCGTCTTGTGTCTGTTTGTGATGTTTGAAAAGTTTGTTGCCCCTCTCTTGTTCAGTCTATGTTGCTGCCCCCAATGTAAATACAACCTAAAGATTATGGATATGTACAAATTTCATCAAGCCATGATGAAACATAAGGATTCCCATTGCATGATATGGATATGAAAGATATGTACAGATGATAGATATGGATAGATGAAAGATATGGTATGAAACATATGGATAAGATATATGATGTTCAAGAAGATCCTTAACCTTGTCAAGATCAAAGGTGGAAATGTAAGAAATGGGGATAGAAAGGATAATGACCATGAATGATAAGATGGATGAAACTTGTCCCTAAGTGTAGAGTGCAAGAGGAATATGGAAGATAGGATATGGATGATAGGGAGATGGAGGAAGGACTTAAGAATCAAGTTTCACAACCAAATATCCCTCTAATAAACCATGGCAATGGGAATTAGAATCCGAAATGTTGGCTGATTAATGATATGCTGGAAGAATCTAAGGACTTATGCAAAAGTTTGGATTAAAGGAGAATGATGGGGGATGAATGTTGGATAATGGATAGGAGATTGGAAGGCATGTTGATGGATAGATGGAAAGGTTGGAAAGATCAACATTGGCACACACCTTGAAGGGCGGTGGAGTGATGGAGGAAAAATGGATTTGGAAGGTGATAGGTTATTAGATGGAAAATTGGAGGAAGCTTTTGGATTAGCAAATTTGGATGCCAATTTAGATTTTATTGCTTTTATGACACTTTTAGGAATCCACATGATTTTTGACTTTGATTTTTTCTTTGTGGACCTTTGTGGCCTTTGACATTTTTCTTTTTGATTTATGGACCTTTGTGGTCTTTGAAAATTGCCTTTTTTCTTTGATGGGCCTTTGTGGCCTTTTAGATTTTTCTTTTGATTTTGAATCAAATTTTCTTTTATTTTTGCATGTCTCTTCAAGGAGACATGTTGATCCTTTGACACATGTGGATTTTGATATTGAAGCTTTTGATATTTGGCACCAGAATTGTTTCCAACAGCAATGGGAGGGGTGGATTGAGGTGAATGATATGGAGGTATGATGGATGAGTTAATGAAGGAAGAATCTTGAAAGTGGATCAAGGATGTGTGCCTTTGTTGTTCTTGAGAAATAGGATATGGAGAAATGTGGGACCCTAATATGGATGGAAAGATTGATGAGCTAGGGTTGGGATGATAAGGACCAAGGATAGATGGAAGTTTTGATGAACTAAGATAAGGACCTAGGATAGATGGAGTTTTTGATGGAGTAGGATAAGGACCTAGGATGGATGGAGAGTTTGATGGACTAGGATACCTAGGTTGAGCATGAGGTGTCTAACCAAGGCCATGAAAATATGGATGTGTTTGGATAGAAAGGGGTTCTACGATACCTTGCTCATGAAGGCCTAAACCTTTTCCTTTGTAATTCATAATTTCACACATTCGTTTACCAATGGGATATGTATTGTTTGTGAAACAAGATGCGAGTCCATTTTGAGGAGGATATGATATGGATGAGACGATAGGTGTTGGAAGTAAACCATAATGGATAAAGGTGGAGGATCCCAATTTATAGGTGTGGGGTTCATGGATAACTTGAATAGGTGTGATAGGCTCTTGACATGGGGATGATAGGGTGTTTTGATCTTGACTTGGAAAAGGATTATGAAGTGGTATGAAAGGCATATCTTGATCATGATAAGGATAATCATCTTCATGGGATGAAAGGGTATCCTTGAATGGAAGCATATATTGATCTTGATGAGGAAGGGAATCATGAGATTTTGTAGAAATCATACCTTGATCATCAATTGGTAAGACATCATTAGATAGGATGAAAGAACTATCATGCTCTTGTGATGCAATAGAATCATGGGATGGTAAGGATTGATTAGATGATGTGGAAGAAGAAATTGGAAGAACATTTTGTTCTTGAGATGGAAGAGGATTATCATGGGTGAATAATGAAAGGAGGGGATCATTATATGGTTCTTGAGAGATGGGATCTTGATCAAAGATAGGAAGGGTTTGTAGAATGTTTTGATCGAGATGTGTAGATTGAAATGAATCATTGGATGTAAAGGATATGATAGAAGAAGGTGATTGAATGGAATTGTTATCTTGAGTGAAAGAATCGTGAGGTTCATTTTGAATTATAGGGGATGAAGATAAATGCATGACATGACAGGATTGGCCAATTTTATTTGATGGCTTGGATTTGGGCTTCTCATGTAACCTTTGCAAAAATTCAAAAACATTGAATTTGGATGATGTTGCTTTTGGAGGAGAAGAGGTTACATTCATATTTCCATCAAAGGACTTCGTAGTTGTGCCCCCTTGTATTTCCTTGATTTTCCTTTGGAGTGCTCTTGTTTGTTGGGAAAGACTACTAAGATCATTTAATGGAGTTTTATTCTTTTCAGGATCTTCCTTAATTTTCTCCATATTGTAGTTAGAGGGCAATTTGGCACCTTGGTTTGCTAAAAAAAGAAAGTAGCCTTCTTTATCTCGCTCTAAGATCTTGTCCAAAATTTGGTGAAACTGTGGATCCTGTTCAACTTCTTGAATCATTTCATCAGTTATTTCATCATTTGAACTATTCCCAGTACGAAACCTATGAAAAGGATTTTCTTCCCTATCACCCATGTTGTAAAGTGGACAACAGGCATATGCTTTTGAAATGTTCTTCTAGACTTAGATCACAGGTCTATAAGTGCAAAAATGATGATGTCTTGATCTGATAAGATGAAAATCTTATGATATGATCAAATGATGTTTCTAACTCTTGATTGTGGCTTCCAAGATGAAAGGATATCAAAATCATGTTGGGGAAGTAGAATCAATAATCAAAAACTTGTTTAAAAAGATGCACTTTTTTTTTTGAGATTTGATCCTAGTCTCAAAAAAATGATAAGTGTAATCAATGTAATTGTGAGTTTTGGATGATCTTTACTGAATTAATGTTTTGAAAACACATCAAGTAAGTTGTAGAATAGTTGTCTTTAAACATTAAGTGTATGACCAAAATGTTGTTCAAAAATTGTTTTCATAAGTTTCACACATGATAAATAGTTCAAACAGACTCACTCTTAGTTCTCAAGTAGGTCATCATAGTAATCAATAGCCCACATCTTAGAACTGCATCGACTCACACAGCTGTGTCACCCTCGAAAGGGCACCCATATTTTTGTCTTTTCCAGGTGCGTACTCAGAGTGACGAAAGTGGATACTAGATCCCTTGAGCAAACAGTCCTTGGCAGTTATATGGTGAGTATCTTGGGGGTAGATTCTCCCCTCCCTTGCACTGTGATTATTATGACGTTTGGAAACTGACTTCGGTTGGATACTACACTAAGTTCATAGTAAGGGTTTCCGTTCGGTGCGGAAAATGATATACTCCCTCGAGAGACCTCCCTACCTTTAGAACAAAGGCTTTGGGGATGGTTATCTTGCACACTACAGTCAAAAGAGGGTTTCTCCAAATTTTCTTTAAATTTTATAGTGGGGTGGAATGGCCTGGCTTTGGCTTGAACCCACTTGAGTCGTTCCTCTTGGGTGAGTACTTTTTCCCACAAGAGTAGGCTCTCTAAAAGGTTTTATAAAAACTTGAAATTGCATGAAATGACATAGGTGAGTTTGGCATTTTGATCACCCAGTTAAGGGGAGAGCATAGGCCTATCACCGTTTAAAGCAAAGCAAACAAGAGTTCAATTTTAAGCCCAAAATAGACAATTTTCTATGCTAGGTGAAGATATTGCTTCACAAAAACATGGAGTTTCTTTTTAGTCCCAAAATAAAAAGAATGAAGTGACTATCCTAGGATTGCTTCATTCCATTTAAGTGACTATCCTAGGATTGCTTAATTTTAAATTATGTGACTATCCTAGGATTGCTTCATTCTTTTAAAGTTCTTACTGTCCGTGGTTGCATTGGATTCAGTCAAATTATATTTAAGTTACAGATTACAATTGCAGCCTTGTTAGAAGTGCGCTATAACAGACATCACAGGCATTGAAACAGAGTTCATGGGCACTGCAGGATGAATTAAGGGTGCTGCAAGATGAATCATGGGCGCTGCAGGATGAATTACAGGCGCTGCAGGATGAATTACAGGCATTGTAGGATGAATTATAGGCGCTGCAGGATGAATCACGGGCACTGCAGGATGAATTATAGGCGCCGCAGGATCTGTCATGGGCACTGCAGGATGAATCACAGATGCTGAACTGGGTGTAAACTGTGTTGAAGCATGTTTATTGCGCTAATATGCTATTTTGGCTGTGACCTATCTGGAAAACCTGCAAAAAGATGTTAAAATAGGGGCAATAGCCCCACGGTGGGCACCAAAAATGTGTGATAAATATGTTAGTATCAAAGTAAAACAATAAAAACACACAAATGAAACATTTAACTAAAGAAACAAAGGAAACAAACAGAGCTTCTTCAGAGCCATTCCATTTTTCTCTATCTCCAGGGATTTGTTTGAAGCTGTTACTCTCAGATTGTGTAAGCAAGGCTTCTCCGAATGGCAACCTGTAGAACGAGTATGCAAAAAGGAAAGTACTTATATCCTATATACTGATGGAGTGAAATGTTGATACAGATATGCACAGGGGTTGTAGATTATGCATAGGGGCTGTGGATTATGGATGCTTCTAAAACTAAACTATGAGGATGATTGGCCATGATATGGAATGATTCTACAATCTATGAATGCTAAAATACTATGCTATGGATGTTTGAAAGCTATTTGACTATAGTTTTCCTATATGAAAGCTTTTGTATGATTTCAAAGACCTGACAGTCCTTTTTATAGCTTTTTGCAGGCAAGAGCTTGACTGGAAAAGATCAATGGCTGTGAGATTGTCTGGTAGATTTGAATGGTGAGAGATGGAGAGGTTGAGAAGAAGATGGAGAATGTTGGGAGGTTTGGAGAGAAGAATGGAAGTTTGTCTTCAACCCATGGGAACAAGCTTGCATAGGAACAGAGAAATTAATTTTTCTGTTTTGGAAGTTTGTTTCACGGTTGTTGAAGATAATGCAAATTAATTAAATAAATAAATAAATTTATTTAATTTTGTGTGAGTTTTGAGGAAATTAAATATTTTTGAAATGTTTAATTTTAGAACTATAGAAGACTCAATTAAATATTTAGAATATTTAATTATTCATGAACTTTAGAAGAATTTAATTAAATATTGGGAATATTTAATTGTGCATGAAACTTTAGAGGAATTAATTAAATATTTAGAATATTTAATTGTGATGGAATTTAGAGGATAAGAATATTTAATCTTTATTTGAATAAAATATTCAAGAAGATTATATGATAATTAATATAAATAAATGTAATGTTTATTTAATTAATTAAGAAATGGATAAGAAAAGTGATTAAATAAACTTATTTATTTAATCGAAATGAGAACAATATAAATAAATTATTTAGATTTATTTATACGTAGATCGAATTCAGAGTTTTAATTAAATATTAAAAATATTTAATTAATTACTAGACTATTGTGATGTGACCATTTTTAGGTGTATACAATAAGGAGTCAGGTTCAATTTTTTATTTTTCCATGTGAAATCTATCTAAAAGTTTCACACTGCACACATTAAAGGGCTGAGCCATTATCAACAGGGTCCCTTTCATTCATGTTTTATTGAATCTGGCTATTATAATGAAGGCATCATGTCTTTTTCTCATCTCCAACAGAGGGAGCTCATGTTGGTGAAAGGTAATGTCTACATTAACTATATTCATCCCTTGTATTAGAGCTTCCACATTGTTTGCATTTGAATTAGGAGGGATCACAACTTGTTGTAAGGTTGTTTAAAGCATAGTGTGATAATTAGGAGAGTTTTGAATCAGATCCCATAGGGATATCTTTGCATGAGTATTATTAAGTTGTTCAACGAGATCATACTCCTTCCCACTATGCAAAGGTAAATGAGGAGTGCTAGGCAAGATGGGATTTGGAAAAGGTAAGGTTGGCGGAGTTGGTTGTTTCATTTGTGAATTGTTTCTAGTGTTCTCTATATGAGAAATGGTATTATTACTTGATTGCTACCAAAAATTGTTCTTAGGTGGTTCAAGAGTGTACATGGGTTTTTTTTGAGTTTGAGGTTTGTGTGAAGGTGGGTAAAGGATAAGTTGAGGTTGAATCGCATTAACATCTCTTAGTTTCAGTTTCTCATAACAAGCCTTAGTGGATGAACTTTTTGAGATGAAGTCCTCAAGGACTTCATCTAACATGTCAAATTCATCACTACTAAAAGGATTGAGGGTTAGGTTAACTTGGAAAGAGAGCTTTGACATAGTAAATTAACTATACTCTCTCCAAGTGGCTTATATGTTGGATCTTGTTTTTGGTTTAGTTTTCTAATATATTGCAAATGTAATCTGATCTAATTGAACTATGAACTAATGTTGAAAATGAAAAGTGCTTGAATCTAATTCTATCCACAATTGTAATGAATGTAAATTATGCTACTCCTAATGATTTGAGTGTAACCAAAAGTATGCAAACTAAAACAAAAAAGTTTTAATGGCAAATAGAAGCTTAAAAACAAGAAATTTAAATTTGTAAAATGTAGTTCAATATTTGAATAGGGACTAATTCTCCCGAGGTGGCGAATGAGTCCCAGTAGTGATTTTTTTCAAAAAAATTAGAAGTATTCAATGGATTTTTATGTTTTTATGTTGTATGATGTAAATTCTAAGTGAAAATGTAGATTTTGCTTGATTTTTAGTGAAATGAGATGTAAAAATGCAAGGTATATGATATTTTACTAATGCAAGATTTGAAAATCCTAGAATGTCATCTAACTAATGAAAACTATAATGCAATGTTAATGTAAGAAAGATCTAGGATGATGATGTGCTCCAAATCATAATTTTAATGTTCTAAATGGAGGTTAACCAAAATGTTGTATAAGAAAAGTGGGGTTTTAATGCTATCATATGACTTAGAACATATAACATACCCACTTTCCACTTGCTACATTCAAGGGCAACCCTAGAGATCTCAATGCAAAGGAGAAAGAGTTTTTATAATAGGGCTATCCTTGGAACTAAATGCAAAATAATAAGGGGTTCACCACCAAGTAAGAAATCGGAAAGTTAAATGAAATGCAAGATGTAACAATAAACCCTAATTCAATGCAATGACCTATAAAATGACCTATAAATGCAAATAAAATAAATCAAAAAGTTGTAGGATGAATGGTGTGCACCTGGAAAAATGAAGTAGACTTGGATGAACTTGGAAATGCTAAAAATTTTAACTTTTTGACCTACTAGGACTCATTCACCAACCTAGGTGAATCAGTCCTAGATTTGGATTTCTGCATAGGGATCAGTTTAAAAAAAAGGGTATCTAAATCCACAAACAGTTCTAGAAAATGCCTACAGTGGGACTTGTTGATGCCTAAAAGTGCTAAGAAAAATTCTTATGGTAAACACAATTAATGGGGGGACCAATTGCACTAAACCAAGTGACCTCTAGGTTTTTTAAAGAAGTCGACTCCTTCTATATTTGGGGGTTGGAAAAGGAAAATGAAGAGATATATAAAATAAGATCTAACCTAGGGTGATGTGCCAAGATGTAAGTTAGTAGGCACAAAAAATATTCCCTTTCAGTGAGATTTAAGGGCCCTTTCAACAATCTGCATGTCTAAAAATAACAAAGCATAGATGAAAAACCCAAGAAGTCTATTAAATAACATAAAATAACTTCCATCCACATTAATTGAAAAGAGGAGTCCAAGACATGGTCTGAATCAACAAACTTATATTGAAATTATAGAAGCTTTGCACATAAACTACTCAGTACAATAATGGCACAGTATAATGTTTTTTCAACTAACTGAGAAACATAAAGGATGGACAAAAATGGCATAGTCTGTGAATCTTAATTCAATAATAAAAAACAATACAAAGGCCTAGTGTCTTTCAACAATTTTCTAAGTATATTTCAAACTCATTTTCAGAAAGTTGAAGTAGTATATATAGAAAAGCATCCCACTACCTGAGAGCCAACAACATAAAATATTCCTTGGCCTAAGGAATGATATTAGTCGCAATGATTTACCAAGGCCATTGCAACAGAAAGATTTTGAAACATAGAATACAATCTCCTTTGAACAAGATAGTCCCTCTGCAAATGATGACTGTGGTCCCAATGTGGAAGTATCAAAATTCTCATGTAGACACGTGTCATTCACCCACTAAGTATTCTTCTTGAGCGTTGATTGTGGGGTCTACCAAATGGTGCTCATAGAATGATCCTACAAGGCACACGAGCAGAGGTTGGTAGAGAAGCAAATGGGAGCAGGAAAACAAAGGCCCACACTGCTGACACATGGAGGCATGTCGAGGCTCAATAAAGAAGAAAATGAGGAAATCCTTCCAATGAGCACACGGTGGACATGTGGAGCAAGCAGGTGAAACTCTTCAAAAAGGGCTTGGAGATATTCAAACACATGAGGTGCAGGTTAGGGCCAAATAAAATAATAACATCAACCTGAAGGGAGCTCTAGGGATTTTCAATCCATAGCTTTTGGCGACTACTAGGGGAATTTTTCTTGTGGAATAAGAACCCAAATTTTTTGGTTTGAAGACCATAGCCTTATTCAAGGGGTAACAAAGTTAGAGCCTTGAGAGCACATTCTATAGAGGTAGCTAGTTGGCCTCAAATGTCATCGATATGGAGCACAAATTATCTTGCACCTCATGCAGATCAATTACTTATTTGAAGGGAAACTCAATGGATATCCTAGTCCCAGACTCAAGCTAAAAGAGTAGCTACACTATCTGATGGGTGATGCCTTCAATGTCCTTAGCAGTCGGGGGTTGACTGAAATTTTAAAAAGCAAATAAATCCTGCTACTTTTCCCTAATTTTTTTTGTGATATGCTTTGTTGTGGACACCACATCATCAAAGAGGAATGGGGAGGAAAATCCCATTTGAGTCAGTTGGGAGAATTTTATCCGCATACTATTCATAGTCTAACTCAGTGTTTCCAAGCAATTACTGGTATGGAGGATGACCGCATGACAATGAATGAATTCTTTCACCTTCTTAGCTGCTGACCTCTTATCTTTAATCCTTGCATTCACCAAGTCTTCATTCACCACCTTGTATAACTTGTCTAGCAACTTCTACACCTTGGTCACCCAATCTACAATGAACTATGGGAACTGTTCAATTGTTCCATGAACCTCTCTGCTCAAACTTGATCCTTCTGCCATGAATTGAAGTGCTAGTTGAAGAGTCAGATAGAAATTCTTGACTTTCTCCTAGTAGGAGATATATAGTTGTTGAGCTACTAAAAGGAGATTTGATTGAGGAGCAAGGGGTTGGGGAGGATTTTTCAAAAGACCAATTTTCATCTCCCTATACCCAACATCCTACGTCAGCTCTTCAATTTTCTCGCTTTTCACAGAGAGTTGTCCCTACAAAGTTTCTAACTCAAAATCCTTGCTTATTAATAGTTCCTTAGCTTGGCTCTAGGTTCCAAATTCCCTTTCCAAGGAAAGTTTTATTTCCTGGATCTAATTTTTGAGCTAAGCTTGTTTTCCCTAGAGCTCCTTATCCTTCTCCTATATTTCTTTCTCCAATTGAACTCACTATCGTCAAAGCTTTTCATATTTTTTTTTCATTTCTCCCTCTGCCTAAGCCAACTAGTCTTGTAATTCCTAGTTCTTCTATTATGGTCTAGCAACTACGTTGGGATCTAGGGATAGGAACTTTGCAAGTTCCACCTAGAATTTGGCACTTTCTGCCTACACCTACTGAGATATTTGTGTAATTTAGGCATCCTTGGCCTTTTACCTTTTTAGTAGGACCTCCATCCTTTCCTTGACATTCCTAATCTCCTCTTCCTTCTTCCTTAGTTGGTGACTATGCTTGAGAAAGTCGATAGTAACCACTTGTTGGGTTTCCTCCATTAGCTCAACTTTGTCTTGCAACTAAGTTGCGCGTAGATCAATTCCCACAACATGAATTATGTAATCCTCGGGTTGCATCTTGCCTTGCGCTTTGATGGTGTTCAGAGTCATGGTTGCAAAATGCAGCAACCCCTGAACTTCACTGAAAAGGGTCTACATGCATGGCTCAACAAGCTTTGCTGCATCATTTTATTTTCTCTTTTGGACACTAATAGCCTATGCTACTTTTTTTTTGTTGTCTTCCCCAATAAATTCTGCTAGTGATTTAATCAGCTCACTAGTGAAGGGTGCACCAGGATGAAGAGAAAAAGGGAAAGAGATATTTGTGGTCCCAAATGATGTCTTCTTTGGAAAATAGATTATTAATGGGGAGAGCTGGGGAATGTTATACCAAGGTCTAGTCTAGGAAGTGACGAAAAAACTCATGGGGAGTGGTGGCTGTAGTGGAGATGCAGAGGATTCCACCTATTGGGAAAGCTAATTCAGAGCCAACGTAGTGGTAGAAAAAGGGGGAGCAATGGTTGTTCTGAACTATGCTACAAAATAATGTGGAATAGACTATGGGCAAGTAAAAGTTGCTTGTTCAAATTGGGAGAATTGAGAGAAACCTCCCACGGGCGTGGAAGCAAAAAAGGAAAGGTTGAAACTCGAAGTAATGGAAGGAACAGAGGTAGTAGGGGAAACCAAAGGCTATGAAGTGAGAAGAGAGGGAGAGAAAGATAACTGAGGTGTGGAGAACTTTGATCATTGGCTCATTGCAGGTTCTTGTGAGCCTTCTCCAGAAGTTGCATCCATGCACAAACTTTTATTGGGTGGAGAATTGTCCACCTCTATGATCTTCAAATGTTTTTGGCTACTCTGGGTCTCTTCACAACCCATGTACATGGTCATGAGGCCTCTAACTGCAATGTAGTCACCTATGCTCTCAGTGGATCTTTGGTGGGTTGCTCCACCATTTTTCTAGTTTTTTGTGTTTTGGTTGTTTTCACCTCTTTCCTATTTATTATATATGCTTTAGCTTCCTCTAGATATACATCTTCATCATCACTTGCATCAGTATCTTCATGCCCTCTATTTCATAGATCATCAAATATTTCATCCTTGTCCATCTCTTGGAATTTGGCATTAAGGAATTTGGTCTCCTAATAATAAATCCTGAAGTCTACAATTTTCTATTCACTCTACTACCATTGCTTGGCCAATTGATTATAAAGGGTGGCTCCCATTTTACACTTTTCATTGGGATTCTCCAAAGGGAAATAGAAAGATAGCCTTGTCGACCTCCTATCTTTGGTAGGAACATATGCCAGGTCCACAAATAGATCATCTTGATCTGACTGCAGATTCTATCGAGCTTCCTAGTAAGGCTAGGAGTTGTGAGTCACCTTAACGTTAAGCTCTGCTACGTCATTATTGGGATTGTATTGCCATTTTTCACAAATTAATACCAGCCCTAGATGAGCTAGCTTTGCCTCCAATAGACCATGTGTCTACTTCTTGAACATTATTAGCCCATCGAATGTGAAAGAGCATAAGAAAAACTCTTTCTGCTTCTTTCCTCCACAAAAAATGAGGTCAATAATCACCAGTTGTTGAAACATGACTAACACCCTATTTGTAACACATACCGAGAGTCAGAATGGCTTCTCAGTAAAGCCATGCAACCTAACAAATGTCAAATGCTCCCCATGAAACCAGTCACAAGGAGGAAGGAAATTCTGCATACATCATGTTTGCTTGGTGAAAAGCTGATAAATCTTGCCATCCTCACTAAAATCTCACAAAATCAGAGTTAGGAAACACTCAAAAAATGCATAGTAATCATAAGTTGTAGAAAGAAGGGGAGTCCACACACAAGTCAGCCTTCTTACTCTACTTTCATCAAAAATATCCAAACCCAAGCAGTTTCTAAAGAAGTCAAGGTTCTAGTGCAAAAATATGTGAGCAAGGAGAGAAGAAAACCTAAACTTATGTTGCATCTGGTAATCCTTGATT